>VZDJ01000051.1:6078969-6445540 GCA_008694505.1 Cyanoderma ruficeps
AAAAAAAAAGAAGATTGCCAGAATATTTTGCTGGTTACAGTCATGTGGCTTGCCAAGGAAAATATGAGTGTGCACAGACTGATACTGTACTTACGCTGCTGCAGATTTCAGTCGCAGCCTTCAGCATTCTCCCAGCTGCATCCTTCCTTCCTCAGAGGGCAGAGCTGGGCACGGAGTGACCCAGGGATGCCACTGAGCAGCAGCCTGGCCCTGCAGCTGCTGAGGTGTCTGCTGTGGAGCTGAGCTCTTGCCAGCATGGGGAGATTTTACTACTTTGAATGGCACAACGAAAACAATATTGCTACGGCAGCATAACATCAGCTAGGGGAATGCTTGCTCCAGACTAAAACACCACTGTCTGAATTTGGTTTAAAGCTGTTGCAATGTGACATAAACAATGTGCTCCCGTGCCAGAATAAAAGAACCCAGATAAGGAACTATTTAAATGCATATGTTTCACACATGTGTTTCACTCTTTTTTTTTATACCTCACTTTCCAGCATTAACCTTGCTGCTTAAAGACAGGAAATTTGAGGCACTTGGTGATAGAGTTAATAGAAATCTAACTTTTACACAGGTTTTCCAGCACTAGATCTCCAAATATCTAGAAAACCAGATTTCTTCCTGTGTTTGGAAGGTGGAGCTGAGCACCTGAGGTCACTTGGCCAACACCACCCAGCAACCAAGAGATTCAGCAATAAAATCTGTTGACAGCACGCTGTGACTGCCCACAGAGGTCAGGGCTCTGCCAGTCCTGGGATGGAAAAGGGTCAGAGTGGGAGGAAGCTGAGAAGAAAAGCAGAACAGGCCCAGGACAACACTCAGCACCAAAGCCCCATCCTTGCCAACTCCTCTTTTGTCCTTAACACACCATCTGCACTGCTGGCACAAGCAACCCCCAGCCCATGGTGCTGGGTGGTCCCCTGGCACTTTTTGCCCCAAGCTGTAAAACAAACTCAAAGGAGGAGACAAATGGAAAGAGCAGCTTCAATTCAACTAACCCCGGGCATCCCAGCCCAGAAGTCAAGCTTAGCACACAAGCACAGGTTTTGCACATTAAATGAGGCTAAGGCTGGTGGCTATGGCATGGAGAAGGATATTTCAGCATCCATAGAGTCTGCAAAGACCCAAACCAGGTTGTGAAAGCTATCCCAGCACAGCTCTTGCACAGCAGGAAACAATCAATCTTTTAAGCCCCTAATGAAAAAGAGAGCACTTTGTTTTCATGGGGTAAGCAGTAGCAGTTTAAACCACAATAACAGTTCCAGTGACCACAGTGTCCTAATTTATTGGATCTCACACGCCTGTAAAAGCTATTTTTTTGGTGTCTTTCCTGCCTGAACCTAAAGGAGAGAGATGTTCCTCAGGAACAGAACTAGCACTATTCAACTAAAACAAGCAGCCCAGGAGTTACAAGAAGACTTTGTTATCCCACTGGTTTCGTTCCCCTAAGCAGTGGCACCTCTGGTCTCCCATGCACTGCTCCAACAGCCTGAGGAGCCCAGACTGAGGGAGAACACATGGGGCAGGAAGCTCATTTTATGGTGCTGGCAGACAGGCAGGTCACAACTGGCAGCCCACTGCAGAAGACTTTTGAAAGAGATTAAAGAATCCAGCAGATTCAGAGTCTCCCGTGAGTGAAGAAGGGGTTTTGGTACAGAAAATCCATCATTTTTCAGGGTGGGTTTTTTTCAGGAAAACTAGTCCCTGGAAGTTATGTTTAAGAATTGGGCAGCAAAGGAAAACACCCCAGTGAAAAATACAGAGCCATGCATCCTGCCCGCTCTGTGGGAGGGATGGGATGTACAGAGAAGAACCAGGACAGGGAGGGGAATGGCAAATGGCAGCAGAATTAGGGAGAAAATGCTCGACTAACAAGTTGTGCTGGCCAAGAGCCGGCGGGGTGCTCCTCCACAGCGCTCCAGTCAGGTATGACAAAACTTTTGGCTCTATCTCACAGCTGGGAAATTCAGAGAGGAGGTGGGGGAAAATGTCCAGCTGAATGGATTTCACATTGTCTGAAGGAGAAGTTCAATGAAAGAAGCAAGATGATGCTTGGGAAGGAGTTGGAGAGAGAGCACACAAGCAGATGCTTTGCACTAACAAGGTCTGGGCACTCCTGTGCTCCCATCCCCAACACAAGCAGAGCTTTACAGGGGTTGCACAATTTGTCCTCGCTGCACTCGGTGAACTGAGACACAAACTGATTTATCCCAGGTTACACTGAAGCTGAAGCAGTAAAAAAGTCTCTATCTTTGAGATGTTCCAATAGTGCCTTAATTCCTTTTCATCCCTGCTCCCTGCAAAGGGCATCCTTTCATACACCAGGAGACTCCTGCTGAGAACAACCAGACCTAGACAGACACTGGAACCAGCTCCTCCTGCATCAGGGGATTACATCCCCCTCCACCTCCCCTTCCTTTCTTCCTCTGCTGAAAGCAAACAGAGCAGCCTGCCCTTTCTGCTGGCTGCTGTCAGCCAAAGCGCTGCTCCTTGTCCCTGGAAGCAGCTGTCCCCCAGGGAGCAGGGACTGGTGACACACACGGTGTCCTTTGCTCCCCCAAAGTCCTTTCAGATGTTCACGTGTGGGTGGGTGTGTCGTATGTATACAACATCTGATTCAGTTTAGAGCACTTTCCCTGAAGGAGTAAGGGAGGCAGTCTGGCAGCTGCTGCTCCGAAGAATCCTGGCAGGTCTTCATGCCAACAGAATCGTTCTCCAAAAATAGGATTTTATTTTCCTGTTGGCTGAAGGTGAAGCTGCTCAAACCAACCAGCCCTCCTGTCTTGTCTGCAAAAGACTCTATTTGCCAGTTGGCTCCAGCCAGGTGAATCACTGCCCAGGAGCCTCCCCAGGGATGGAACTTGCAAGTCAAACAATTTAAGTAAGGAAAAAGGAAAAAAAAAAAAAAAGGTGGTGGAGAAGCAGGGCTGAGGGTGAGAGAAAGCCTTCACTGGAAAAAAAGAAGGAGAGTAAAACAAACAAGCATAGCTTATGTTGGCAGCTCACACCTCTGAGAGAATTCCTGGTGTGGAGAGCAGACTGAGCCCCTTCTCAGGTGGGCAGGGGGTGGCTCAGCCCCTGCAGGAGTCACCCCAAAGGGACCCTGTGCTCCTGCTGTGCCTCCCACCAGCTGTAACGCAACAGCTACACAGGGACCTCTGCCTTCCCTGGGCTCCAGGCAGTTTCCATCCCTGCAAAGAGGGAGATGCCACCCCCAGCTGGGCATGGAGTGGGGTCCTGCTGCAGCTCTGCTCCTCTGCCACCTGAAAGGGAGCTTTGCTCTCTCCCGCAGGGGACTTCACAGCTCTGTGTCACCTCTTGGGACAAAGAGCCCAGGGCATTTTTAAACACAACTGTCCCTCCAGCTGTGGGAGTAGAGCAGGAGCAACGCAAGAAAAGCTTCCTGAAGCCCTTCCAGGCAAACATCACTCAGGTGAAATGTCAGCCCCTCCACACTCCTGCTCTATTCCTTTCCCACTGGTACAGGATCATTTCCTGATCTGCAGAGCTCTAACCAAGTTACCATTGCACAGACACACTGGCCTAATGCCAGAGAGCACCGAGCCTCCCCCTGATCTATGGCCAACATTTCCAAACCCAGCAGACTCCTGTTCAGAAAGTCAAGCAGCTTTAGGGGTCAAAATGCTTTCAGACTCATAGGTGACAATTGCATTATTTTTTCTTATAATTTCTAATAATTTTTGAGCTTTGGTTTCTGAATAAGCTTTTTCCCTGAAGGATTAAAGATGCCTGGAAGACTTTGGTTCAGTTTTTCATGAGATTTCTGAATGAAGATGGACAAAGTTGCTTAGGAGCAGTCTTGGAAAAAATATATCTTTGGGATTGTTTCTTTTCTTTCAGTGGAAGTTACAGCTCTTGGCACCTTTCAAACGCTGTTCCCTGTGTTTTCAGTACTTTGTTTTGCCCATTCTTAAAAAAAAATGAAATACATACTGATATTGTCCACCTCCCCAGGTTATTTGGATGGTGTAATCATGGACAGAGGAACATGTGAGAAGTAACCTCACCACAGAGATCTGGGAAACTCCAGACACGTGGAACACAGCTCAGGCCAAAGAGAGATGGTGACATTTGCTCTGGGCTCACGCCTGCATTTCAGAGTGCTGAACCAGGCCAAGAGGGATGGAGAGACCAGACCAGCTGCCCAGCTTCAGTGTCCAACTTCAGCATTAAAAAAGTCACTGATTGCTCAAACCANGAGGAGCTTTTTGTTCATGGCTAGTTTTCAGGACCTCCACTGGACTTTTCATGCAAACAGAATGATTAAAAGCATATTATGTTTTTATATTAATCAGTTCCTGAAAAAGGCACCTAACATTTTGGTGCTATGCTGCAGTACTGGCACAAGACAGCTCTACCCGGGTCCTGCAGATCATTTGTGCTCCTTCCTGCAGCTCATCTTGTGGATTTACCTGTCCACACAGGTCTTCAGCCCACACATTTCTCCACTGGCTTTAGCTGGCCACTACAAAATGCTGTTACCAGTTTCCCAAATCTCATGTGGTGCAGGAGACTCTTGCCTCACTCCAAATGCAAGGAAGGGCCTCGGCTGCATCCAAAGCACAGAAAAGATTGGGGCAAGAGAGGAGATGTTTGTCACCTCAGTCCCTACAGAGAGAAGCAACATTTATTTTATCAGTGATCAGTGGTTGTGCCAGCCCCTGCAGACACAGGGCAGAGCATGTCTCCCCCCTGTCTGCATGGACAGCAGCTGGGCCCGTGTGCCTTGGCAAAGCCCCAGGCTCTGACATTCAGGATGGATCTGTCTTAGACCTCCAGAGAAAAGTTGGGGGAGGCTACAAAAGGAAACCTTCCTGACCCAGAGGCAGCCCTGCTTTTGGCTATCCAGAGTCTCCCATGAGGCAGTTGATGCCTTTTCATAGGATGCAAGAGCCTGCTCATGCTGGTGGGGAGGGCAGGGGTATCACACGACCTTCTGACAGCTTATCAGATGAACAAAAACTAATATATTGCAACTTGGTGCTCACTGGAGGCAGGAGATAATGCATGATAAGTCACCATGGAAGAAGACAGCACACATGAAATACAGCCTGGGGAGAAGGTGCCACTGTGCCCCAAGCTGAGAGCAGGAGGGGGGGATCCTGCCTGTGGTCAGCTCCTGGGAAATGCACACCAGCTCCAGCAGCCTGGCACTGCACTGGTGCTCCCAGCAAACCCTGAGGTTGGTTCCAGTGGCTGCCAGGTCACTGCTGGCTCTCACACTGTGGGGGACACAGGGGAGGGACCCTGCTGGACTCACTCACACGCTGATTCCCATTACTTCAAATCCATCTGCCCTTTTATAGCACCTCTTCCTTGACATGTGAGCTGTCATCCCTGGCATTTCCACACTGAGCTTCAGCTGCTGAGCTCAAAGGAGAGCTCTCCAAAGACAGTGTGTTATCCCTGCTCTGCACAGAGCTGGAGGAGCCAAGCAGCTTGTGTGACACTGCGTGTCATGGAGAGAAACCAGAACGATGAGCACAGAGATGGGCAAGGAAGCAGAAATATCTGCTTGTGGTGTTAATGGCTTGCTCATGCTGCTGTAACCAATCCCTTCCAGCCCTAGGGATGGTCTGATCCTGTGCTGTTTTGTGGGCCCTTTGGGCCAGGGCTTTTCTTTCATGAGGTGTTTGCATGGGGCCTGACACAGTGAGGCTCCAAGGACCAGCAGCACCATCAAGTTCTTAGAAAAATGTAAGGAAACCTCAGGTGTGCTTAACTGACTTGTGACTAGACCTCAGATGAACCTCAAAATTACAAAGAATGTCTTTGAATTAAATTTCTCCTCATTCTTTTCTATCTATTTTAAAAGAATACTACTAGCAAAACAGATTGTAAGCAAAAAAAAAATCATAGATATAAAATAGCACAGCTGGTGCAGTACTGACACTCTATGTGAAAAAAGAGATATAAGCACACATCAAAACTGAAGATGAACCAAAAAAGAGCTCAAAGCTCCCTGGATATATTTCCTGAAGTTTCGTCTGTAAGTCTTTTCCTCTATCAGAGCTTAAGAACTTCTGAAAATATTCCACTCTATTTGAAGTTTAATACAATCTGCAGTGCAGACACTTCTGATTGTGGCTACCCATCTCCCACAGCATAAGAACAGCTTGGTGTTCCTTGAGCTAGTTCTATCTCCTACTCTTCCCATGAGTCATTTCCTACAGTGGCAGCACAGCTCCTTCCTAAAGATGAACCAGGCCAGACACATTTCCTCTGCATGGCAAGACACGCCATCAACAGTTCCTCCCACTCTTCCCCCAGCACCCCTGATGGGGTCTTATTTTTATATATATTTTTTTCCCTATCTGCTCAGCTGAACACCATAAAATTCTACAAGAAACACCTTAAAAAGACTTTTTTTTTTCAGCCACTGCACTGGCAAGACTGAAGGTTTCGGCAAGCAGCTGCATCAGCTCCAGCCCCTCAGCCCACCTCTAAAACAGGCAGATCCTGAGACATCCTGTTATTTCAGCCTCCTCTGTGCACTGGACTCCAACCATAACTCTGCCCCAGACCACCCCCAGCCCTGTCCTTCTGCAGGGCCCACGTGTTGGGATGCCCTGGCCTCCTGCATGGCTGGTGTGGGGCAGGGAGAGCCGAGCAGGAGGTGGAGTCAGCTGTTTCCACCACAGACTCACCATGTCCCTCACAGCTCTGCAAAACTTAACTTGCCTGGAAGGGTTTCAAGGTCTGACTCATGTCCAGTTCCTCTATTTTAATCATTCCCTCTTACATCATTCTCGGAGGCCCACGGTGTCACATGCAACCTCCCCCAGCCCCCCGCTCCTCCTCAGCTGAGCACTGATCCACTGCCAGCTCTCACCCCAAACAAAGCCAGGTACAGAAACATGTGTGATACCAACTCCCTTCCTCCCTTCATTAACTCTGAAGGCAGCTAATAAGGGCTTCCAAGAGCTCCCCCTGCAATGACAACACAGAGATAGCAGAGGAACAGCAGCCACACCAGCAAATCTGAGGGTGCAGGGATGGGAGAGACTAGAGAAATCCCAGGAGGCTCATGAAAACCCCAAAGCAGCTGGGAGGCAGCACTGGCCAGGAGATAAGTGTTGGGAAGAGAATCAGGTCAGCTGGTTCCTGCTTTCCATTTCTCCCAGAGACTTCCTGAATAACTGTGGCTGTCACTTAATCTTTCTGTTCAGGCTCGGAAGTTCAAATCGTCAGCATCGGTCCATTCAAGATTTCCTATTAAACCTGATATCATAAAACAGGGATGGAGCCAAAATTCTCTGAAGGAGCCAAGCAGAACAAAGGTGCTCAAGCACAGCCATTTAATCCCTTCCCTAGATCCCAGCCTAAATGCCTCCACGGCTGAGAGATTCCCTGCTGATCCCAGGGGAGCCCCTGGCTTGTAGCAGTGACCGCCAGACCGAAGCCCTTGCCTGGAAGATTACAAATCCTGGCCAACCAACAGCTGGAAGGCTTTGAGCCTGCAGCGTGCTCTGTGCAGAGAGCAGAGACCCTGCACCTAACGACAGTTGCTGTGTTTGTTTTGCCCTGGCCAGTGAGTCATGGTTACACCACGGGCTCGGCACTTATTCCTCACAGGGGTTTCTGGTGCAACCAGCAGCTTGCAAAAGATCTGGTATAGATTTCCAGCACCCCTCCAAAAAAATCTGCTTGACTGCTCCCCATCTCAGCTGGAGGACAGGCTGCATGGACGTGGCACTGCTGAGGTGCATGCATGGCTTTTGCAGTGAGAACATCAAGTTGGGATTCCTGGGAAGGATGTGTTCCAGGCCACGGGGGCATGGGCAAAGCTCTGGATTTTTTGTGTGTGGGTGACTGGACATTTTGCAAGAAGTCTGTGAGTGCAATGATGCCCAGAGGTCAGAGGAAACTCAGGCTAACATGAAGGACAAGGTGCAAAGGCAATGAGACACGAGAGCTCCCACATGCCTGAGCTCTCTGCAGATTCCTGGAGCAAAAAGCTTTATCCAACTTTCTACAGGAGGCATACAGAACTGCTTGGAAGAAGATTGATGGGGTAAAGTCTTTCCTTTCTGTTTTTTCCCTGTTTCCTTTGCTCATTTCAGTATTTTTCCCACTTGCTCTTCCTTTTTGCTACAGTCAGCACAGCCCTCCTTGTTCTACACAGCTCTCACAATTGTCTACAGCCCTGCTTGCAAACACCTCTTCCTCCTGGCCAAGCTCTCACATCTACTTGGTCTCCTTGCTCCTCAAACACATCTTCCCTGACCTGTTACACCACCGAGGACAAAAAGATTTCTATACAAAACCACACTTGCATTACACAAACCAGAATGGGACAAGGGTTGGAGAGAGTCACAGCAAGAAGAGGATAATGTGATGGAACTGCTGGGAGTGCAAAGCAGGAGATGGAACAGAGCCAGTACAGACACCTGGGACACTGCAATCATGGTTGGGAATTAAGAAGTGCATCTAGGAAAGCAACTGGCCAGAGACAGGACAGGAGGGAAGATGTAAAAGAAAATCCGAGGAGTGTAAGATTCAAGGGAGCATGGGAAAAGAGCACGAATGCCTGTGAATTGAGCAGAGCATGGAAGAAAGGAAGAGAGCAATATCTCTATCTTTGGTTTTCTTCCTGCTTGAGAAGGCAGACATGGAAAAGTTTGTTTGAAGATATGAAGGGACCCAGCCAAAAGCCAAACGTCTTGTTTCCAGTTTCATTCGACAAGGTTTGCATAATAGACGAGGAAAAACTTTACCGGCCTACCCATCTTGCCCCTCTTCCCAGGAACTCCAGGGATCCCCTGCAAAGAGAAAACACAGAGGGGAAAAAAAAAAAGTTCTGGTTGAGAAATCAAACAGCCAACCAACAATACAAAGCAAAATGAGAAGAGAAAGGAGAATGCAAAACAGGCTAATGACTGTGGCATTGTTTGGGAATCAAAATGTCAGCTACTTGCAGTCGGCTGCGAGAGCAGAAGACAATTAACCTTCACCCATTAACTACGGCCTCCCGAGGACACGCGCAGGCAGCACCCCCGGGCCGGGGCTGTGCTTAGCAGGAGCAGTCATTAAGCTACTGGTCTGGAACCGAATGAAGGCCACGGCCCAGGCACCCGCTGCACAACTGCTGTTTGTGTTTCTTATTTAGTTACACAAGCATTAAATCAGCGTCGCCGGGGCCCAGGGCAGGCCCCTCCCAGGCAGGCACACTCCCACAGGGTCCCGGGGCCTCTCTGGTTTCTGGGGCTCGCATTTGAGGGAGGAAAGGCTGGGATCAAACAGTGTTCATCTTCCAGTGACCTTTTCAGGAGCTCTGGTAGCGGGGAGAAGGGGGTCCTTGGATGGGAAGAGATGGGGCAGGTGGGAGGATGTGGAGATGGAGAGCGAAAAGCAAGGGATGACCTGTAAAGCTTTGAAAACTTGGGCTGGGGGAAGGCACAATGCAAAGGACGTGAGGAAGGGAGGACGGAGCCACAGCTGAACACTCACAGCCCCATGCTTGACTGCCCAACTCAATGCAGCTGGAAATAAAGCCATTTTCAGAAAGCCCAGCACTGTCCCTTCCAAAAGCCAGGCTTTTCCCAAACATCTCCAGCCAGACATACAAAATGCTGAGCCAGCGCGGCTGGGAGGTGATTCCTGTGGGAGCAGAGAATCTCCATGTACATTCTCCTCACCCTGCCCCTCCTCACTAAGATGAAATGGCAAGGGGGAGAGGGAAAGCAGGTTTTTAAGTGAAGGAGAATATAGAAAAAACTCTTCTGTTGTCAACAGCAAGGTGTGATGGCCCTGCCTGAGGCCTGGGTTCTCCTCAGCTGAACATCAGCATTATACAGGGACACAAGTCTTCATTCAAGGGTAGGAAGCAATTAAGGAAGGGATAGTTAAGCATTAGGCATGCTTGCCTCGTTCCTGAAGAACTAGGGATAGAGAAGGTTACATCAGGCTCTGGAGAAATGCATTCAACCAACACACCAAGGTTTTCTTCACAAAATACTCACTCGTTCTCCATCAGCCCCTGGTAGCCCAAATAATCCTGGGAGACCAATGTAGCCCTAAAGAAAAGAGGAAACAAGCAGTCAAATACATTTCTCCACTAGCATCCAGTCAGTCTGTGTTTCCTGAAGAGCAGAGCAAGCTCCAGCGTTGATCAGTGGCAGCCGTGATGAAATAAACCTTGAGGCAAGTGNAAGGGCACATACCCTCACACCAGGGATCAGGAGGACTCCAGGCAGGAAGAGGACAGCCAGAAGAAATCTTACCTGGGCTGGCTCTAAGCGCACCTGAGGGAAATGGAGCTTGGTTCGAGGTTAGCCAAAGTGATAGCAAAAGTAATCCACAGACCTACATCATCCCTCATCTCTTTCTTTGCTTTTGACACTCATTTCCAACTGTCCTGTGGTATCAAGCTCTTACTGTTTGTCTTCTGTCACCTGGTGGCCACACACTGCAGCCCCTTCTGGGCAAAGCCCCCCTTTTCCTGGCTGCCCCCACCCTACAGTCAGACCCAGCTCTGCCCAAAGCCTGTCCCTGCACCACCAAGACCTCGTGCAAACCTTCATCATCCCAAGCACTAAAGACATGGGCTGGGAGAGGCTGAACCTGCCATTCCAGGCTTGGGGGATTGATGTGAGGCCCCACTTGTACATCCACACTACAGGGAAACCACCTTTGCACCAACGCATTTCACCTAAAACCCGCTGCTTCCACACTCATCAGAAACATTGTGTTTCCAGGTTTCCCCGTGGCCTCGGGGTCCTGCCCAGACAAGACATGCTGCATAAAACTCAGTGTTTCCCTTGCCTTGCCACAATGGCAGCCTTGTGTTTAATCCCTTTGCTCAGCAGCCTGGACAAAGTTACCTTGTGTGCTGGGCCTCTGCAAAGGCCCCACTGGTGCCAAATATGCCGAATCCAGAGGAAGTGAATTTCAGCAGGGAGCCCCCTCCGTGGCACCTCTCTGTTACAGGAGCCAAGTGCTAACACTGCTTTTCTCTCATCTTTCTTTCTCCAGCACTGCTAAATCTCCAGCTGCCAACCCCACCAAACTTTTTCACCAGTCCATCTCACTCCCTGTGGGTTGTGTTTCCCTTAGGGACAGCACCTAGCTGGGAAATAATGCTCCATTAAAATGATCCTGCCTGCCTTTGCCTCCTGAATCCTAAAAGAAACCACCCAAACTTTTCCTGGAGAAGGAAGAAGCAGAGGTGGAGGATGAAGAAGAGCCCAGAGCTGGCTCCCTTAAACCACAAAACGCACTTATCTTACCTTAGCACCCAATTCTGATTGACTGTGGTTGAACTGAGAAAGGACTTCCTTGGGTATTTATAAATATTTCAGTCCTCACCACTCAGGGGTGCAAAATGGAGGATAACTTCCAAATCTTACATTCTGCACATCTACCACCCAATAATTACAAAAGCAGTGAAAGAGATGCCTCAGGGAAAACTTAAGGCCTTGCAGAAGTGGGGTGAGAAGCTGTGCTCTCAGATTTTCCTCTCTCCTACAGGAACTGAACGTGCCCTTTC
Organism: Cyanoderma ruficeps; assembly: GCA_008694505.1. NCBI lineage: Eukaryota > Metazoa > Chordata > Aves > Passeriformes > Timaliidae > Cyanoderma > Cyanoderma ruficeps. The sequence goes on from VZDJ01000051.1 coordinate 6,090,482, forward strand.
CCTCCCCAGCTCAGGAATACTTCTAGCTACAGGATCAGCATTTGTTTATTCCTTGCAGTTTTCCTAGTGATGAAAGCCAGCTGCTTGAATTTACTGCATATAGGGAAAGTATCACATGTTAGAGAAATGGGGATTTATTGGCATAGGATCGCATTGTGAATTTATAATTGCAGGAAAAGAACAAAATGTGATTAACAAGAGCCTTAAGTAGTAATAAAAAAAGGAATCCTTTGCAGTGAGAATAAAACCCCCGCAATTATTTTTGGTGAGCAAAACCAGACAGGAGGGAGATATTGTTTGTATTTGCACATGGCTTCAAGATGCTGGTTTGCTGTTGTGCACAATGATATAAATCACTCCCAAACCAGGCCTGTACCCAAATGAGCCCATATTCAGCGTGGTCAAAGGCCACTGAACCACACTGATTGAAACTAAAGAGGCCTTTGGGACATGGGGCTTGCAGGCTTTGATAGGAATTTGTAAAGCCATTCTTTCCTCTCCTGCAATGTGAGCTCTGAAGGGGCTGACTTTATCATCAGCACTATTGGGGAACTGTGATCAAGGTGCATTCCATGTTTAATTTAAAAAACTTAACAGCGTTTCAATAAACAAGCAGTGCACAGCTCAAATCCCCCGAACCCAACAAATGAAAGCAACCAGCTTCAGAATTGCAAAATCAAGCCTAAAGTTTCTTGAGAAGCCTTTGATAAAAACAAGCAGAGAAAAGGCAAATGAAAGGCTGCTTACCCGAATGCCTTTTGGGCCAGATTCCCCTATGGGGCCAGGTAAACCCTAGAACAGAAGGGAAAAAACAAAGACAAATGTGGACAAGCTTTAATTTAAAATAACGAGCAGTGCCAACCCCCCAAGCACCATCCCTGCATGGTTCTGCTTTAAGTGCTCCTTAAAGCTCTTAAAGCTTTAAGTGCTGCACGGTTCTGCTTTAAGGTTTTGCTTTAAGCATCCAAGGAGTATCAACAAAGGAGAAAAAAAAAAGACAAAATGATACAAATAACAGATCTGCCATTGTTGGGGAGCTGGGATTCAGCAGAACCTGAGACTGCTGCGCACAGTGAGCCTTCCTTGTGGCTGAAGTAGAGATTTCTGATGAGAAAGACCCCAAGGGCTGGTGCAGTGGGGTGCCCAGAGGTTGTGTTACACTTGGGATGCGAGGCACAGTGACGCTCTGTGCCCAACAGCTCTCCATTCATCTTCCTGCCTAAGCAAACACATGCAGAGCAAATGTATTCCAATACCTGCTTAGGGAACACTGATGCAATGAGAAATTTCTACAGCCTAGAAAGTAACTTAGCAATGCAGGTACTGGGATATCTCTAACTCTTTGCAGCATCAGCTATGGAAAGAATTGGAAATTCATTACCCATTCTATTTCTATGCTTAATGCTATTCACTTAAAGTGCTGCAAAGAAGAAAAGTGTAAAAATGCAAAATAAATTTTCATGTTTATTGCCTTCTAGCAAGTTTCCAGATCAATTTTTTTTTCTAGTTTCAGATTTTGATGGGATTTTCTGGTGAAAAAAAAAAAAAGGCTAAGTCCATATTTTCTTCAGCTGGCAGCACTGCAGGGTCAGCCTGGGATGTGAAAGTTGGGTTGTGCTCTTTCCTGGCTCCTGCATCATTGCCAGAGATTTCAGGCATCAGGGTGAAGTTACAATCCTGCCTGTGATGCACAAAGCAAACCCAAGCCAAGCACTCTCTCCCATCGCTGCGGAGCCAGCACAGCTGACAGGAGTAACAAGTAGTAAAATCTCAGTAAAGTAAACAGCCCTGATGCAGGATACACACGGTATTCAGATAGGCTGAAAAAAGCTGCCTTAAAAAAATAAAAAAGTCACTTCCCTGACCCAAACCACATTTTTAAGAAGGCAGGTTTGTTCTTTGAATGTCAAGGCACAGATTTCATCCTGCTTATCTGATGGGCTCAATTGCTGAACAGCATTCATTAACCTTGTATGTCCAAAATCTCTTGGACATCTTCTTATTAGTCATCTAACACACATTCACACCTAGGAGACTCTTTGGCATGCTCAGCTCTAAGAGCCTTTCAGAGAATGAATGGAGCATTTAGTCAGGTGCATAAAGCTCCCATCCACTTCTGCCATCTGCACTCTCCAGTGTGCTATGCAAGGTTTAATTTTCAATTTAAAATGGGTCATGCATTATTGACAGTCTGAGGCAGAGAGATGCAGACTTGTTCTGCAGGTCTGGTTCACATTTAACCCAATAACCTACACATCTGCACAAAAAATTCACGTCCAAACTCACAGTCAGTCTGAAAGGCTCAGAGCAGAGCATTTGAGATCTTTGACATCTGCCTGCTCTCTTGGCTTACAGAGAAATGTGGCAGAATCCAACATTAAATGTATCCATTTTAGAAAACCTCGACAAAATTACCTCACCACAAAATGTTACAGGGCTGGATGTTCTGTCCTCCAAAAGAATCCATTTTTTAGGGTCTTATAAATTCTCCTCTTTCCTTTACATTACTCAGCATCTTATATCAGTAGGACAACAAAGTGTTCAAGCTTGATCCATTACCCAATGCACACTCCTCCATTCCTAAAGTTGTCCTTGTGTAATTTTTTTCAGCATAAGAACAATAACTTGATTATCTTTCATCATTTTTTTTGCAGCTGCAAATACAATTTTTATAAATATATGTATTTGCAGTTCACGTGTAATGTTGTGTGTGTATACACGTAGGCTTATGCCAGTGCATTTTACCAGTGATTTACTCATTATAATCCTCCTCAAATAATAAATACACCTTTTCCCATCCCAGGTTTCTAACTTGTCCAGCATTAGATGCAAATTATGCCTAAAAAAGAAGGGTTAGTAATTTGCACGTGTCTTTCTCTGCTCTGCTGTTCTGTTTTCCCCCCGTTGTTATATTGAAGAAAAATCCACTACAATTTGCTATAGAAATTCAGTTTTATCTATCACAGGCACAAAATACTTTCTAACAACATTTCAGTGTTGAAAGACTGTGCTGTTGGTACAACATCTTGAGGAGGAAGGAAGGAAAATATTCAGAGATCAAATATGCCAACATTTTCTAGAGCACTGCACTGTCCTCAGTGGGGCATGTCTTTAGCTACCTGCACACCCAAATCCCTACTCTGTGCACAGCACAATGAGATTTACTGCACCTGCCTGCCAGGATAACCTTTGGCACCTGGACTTCCAGCTGGTCCTCGTTCACCCTTTGGAGAGAAAAAAAGAAAAGGCACAAAAAGTCAGGTGAATGCCCCAGGTGAATGGGAAGAGCTTTTAGCCGAATCATTGTGGAATGGATTAACCTGATGTACGTTTATCAAGAGGAAAACAATATTAAGGGTAGATAATGAAGTTAATTAATGAAGGAGGAAAACATATGGAAGCCAAGTCAACAGGATCCATGCACTGAGCAAGTGCTGCTGTTTCTCCTTCTCCCTTCGTTTGGGGAAAAGCAGCAGAGAATCTGGAACAAGGACACTAAGAGAAGGTGTAAGGCTGCATCTATATCTGGCATATGGAACCGTTTTGCTGGTGGGAAAGCACTGCCAAAATTCTTCAGAACTAAATGGATTCATGTATAATATTCTTTAACAGCATTGCTAACAGGGCCTGCTATTCATTGCCTTTTTTTTTCCTTTTTTTTACTGCATTGCAAACATCAAACTTAACCAAACAGAGAGGGGGGAGAAAAGGGGAGGAGGGGAAGGGGCTTTGGGAAGGGAATCGCATATACTCAACACAGTGTGGTTAGTAAAGTCCAGGTGAATTAATGTAAAAAGACAAATAAAGGGGGAGGATGGCGAGCTGGTTTTTCTTCCCACAAGTAAACTTAGTGTGGCTGAGCAGTAAAAATTAGAAATTAAATTTAGAAACTTCAAGGCAGACTCCTCCCACTGTGGGTTGGTGCTGGGTCCGTGTGTGTGCTCAGAGCCCAGTGTGTGCTGAGCTCTCCTGGAAGGAGCTGGCTGTCCACACCACAGCCAAACCAGCATCACAGCCAGCAAACCCACCCCTCCTTACAGCTCCCCTGCTGGGAAGTGGGAAAACTCACCTGGTCTCCAGGGTGACCTAGTGGTCCAGGGTAGCCTTTATATCCCTGTCAAAATAGAATGGAAGAGATGAATACTAAGAAACAAAAATACAGTAAAATAATCTGGGTTTGGCTTCTATTTCTCTTTGCAGGTAGGACTAAAGTTCTGAGGAGAAGCAGGATTTTGTGCTTTCAAGCATAACACAATCTCAAAAACTTATCAAGCTGCTTTGCTGGCACTACCAGGTGTGCCCTGCTGTGGTCTGGGGTGGTACACACTCCAGAAGGAATCGCTCCATGGACACATTTGGAGTGGTCTCCACACTCAGATCTATTTGTAATCTACACCTTGAGCAAGGCTGCCCTTAATCCTCAGGAAGCCACAGGCCCACAGAATGAAATGTTGGCTTTGGGCACATTGGGGACTACAGCAACATGAGCCACTTGTGTTTTGGAGCTCTGACTTTTGCTTTAGAGTTTGAAATGCCACAGGGAACACCAGGACACCCATTTACTGTCACAGGAAACTTCAATTTTTCTACCTTGAACTTGTCCAGCTTCCAGCTTTTCTAATCTAATTATTACAAGATCCAGAGTCCTTCATTATGAAGCTACTAAAAATGGTGAGCAAGCTGCCTCTGAAGCTGCTCTCTCTGCTGAATTAATTAGAATGAGTTTCTTAATCCACCTTGCTTACTGGCAAGTGTTTCAGGCTTCAAATCATTCTCACAGATCTTCAATAATCCTGCTTCACTTTGTCAGTGTTTCATTTTTTGGGGTGATGCAGCCTGTTTGCCTGCAGACTGAGCACTGTGTGTCTTTTAAGGGAGTTTGCTTTCTCCTAGATCTCCCTTCAAACAGAGTGAATTCTTTATGTGATGGACACTTCAGGTTTTTCCCCTCTTCTTTATTATCTTGCTTCACCTGTTTAAAACAAACTTCCATCAAGAGAAGCAGATCAGGAGATTAAACTCAGTTACAGAGATGACTGTTTAGCTGGGCTAGAAGCAAGATTAAAAAAAAAATAAAAAAGAGCAAAAAATTTAACTTGAAACAAATGGGAGAGAAAAAAAATAAACATGGAACAATCCTTGCACAAATACTAGAGAAATAACAAATTGCTTTCAAGGGTGGGTTACCACTACTTGTAGCTCAGCCCCTGCTACTCACCCTGTCCTGGCCAGGGCTCCAGCACACCTCGTCTGTCTGTGCACCCCACAGGGAGTGTCCCTGCTCTGGAAGCCATCACCAGTCACAGGGGCGACCCAGCACTTGGCCTTTGGCTCCACTCACCACCTGAACTCGGGGTTGTTTCTGCTCCCAGGTCCACACCTCTGCTTAACAGCTTTTTTATTCTTCCCACAGGCTATTCCAGACCTGCAGCCTGAGCCTTTGCTGGCAGGGTGTACAACGCTGTCAGCCATCCTGGCCACTACCCTCTCCCCTTTGCATTCCTCCTGCCTTGTTATTTCAGACAGTCTGGTCTGGAATGATGTTGATTCCCTCCTCAGCAGTCCTCTCCTGCTTGGCTTTGCTGATATTCCATGGCTCTGGACAGAGCTGCACCTTCTGATAAGGCTGACCTGTAAGACCCTTGCTTGAACCACCACGAGGGTCCTTTCTCCAGGGGCTGGGAGAGCATTTCAGTCAGAGACTCCTCACTGGAAGTGCCTCAGCAGCTCTTGGAGTAGGACCAGCACACAGGATTCTCTGCCCCTCTCCAGAAATCTGCCCCATGAAATCCTCTCCTGCTCATCCTCTCCCTGGCTCCTTGACAGAGGCTCAGCAGAGAGGAGGGAGGATGCTCCACCCTGGTTGGGTGTCTGGCCTGAAGGTGAGAGCTGCCAACAGAAACATCCCTGGGTTCAGCATCCCCAGCCATTCCCTGGAATTTAGATTTCCATGGGGTTTTCTCCTGGGACCTCTGCCCAGTTCTTCCAGTCTGGAGTAGGAGCTACCTTGTTTCTAGACAACTGGAGCACCAAGCTTAGAAATACCTTACTTTTCCCCTGATAAGAACTATGTGCCTGGCTTGGCTGCCCTGAAGCACTCTGCTCCAGCTGGGTTTCTGCAGGGTGGCTGTGTTGAGCCTGCACTGTCCACCCAAAGCAGGTGGTTGCATGATGGTCCCTTGAGATGCTCAAAACACATCCTGAACTAAATTCTGCACCAATTGTGTAGTGGTAAGTGAATGGCATTCAGGTTAAATGTGTAGACACTCTGCTACTGTCATGTTCTATTAAATATCCTCCTGACTACATACTCTGGGCTCTGGAGACTTTCAAACATTTATTTCTTCACAATACACCCCAGTTATTTCTGCCTCAGGTGAATTACAATAAGGGAAAACCAGAAAAGCTTGTGTATGTTCAAGCCAGCAGCAGTGTGAAAGTATTTACCTGCTACAATCCTCTTCAAACAGCACTAAAATGACAGGGCAGAGGGTATGAAAACAACTGCATTTGCTCTTTTATCTGAACACTTCCTGATGATTACAGGGCACTCCACACAAAGGGATGTGATTTAGAAAGGAAATTGCACTCTAGTGAAGGATTTACTCATCTGTGATGATATTTATAATCCACTCTCTCCTAGCTAAAGGATCATCCTGCACTTTGGTAGGAAATGTGAAGAATAAAGGGAGCAGGGAATGAGACCTGCATGCAGGATGTTTTGAAGCACTGACCACTTCCCAGCTCTGTGTTTGGTCCCTGACTCTAAAGAAGCTTTGCCTCTCTCACTGCTGCTGTTTTCTCCTCTGGAGCAATGATGCTGCTCTGCTGAGATCTGTCTCCAAGGCAGCTGTGGTCTGCAGCCTCAAACCAAAAGCCAAAGCCCACAAATATCTCATAGGCACCAGAGGGACAGGCAGAGGGAACATCCAAGTCCTGCCACCCTTCCTGGTCTGCAAAAGCATCATTTGCTCTGTGTGGAGAAGATGAGAAACACATCTGCTGCTTCTAAGCCAGTTTCATGTACTTGTAGATGAAGTGGAGCTAAAAAAATTTTGGGGGTGCTCTGAGATCAGCCGGTCCAATCCTACAAGTCCAATCCAAGTCTGTCAGCATTCCCAAGGCAGGCACTGAGGAGTGAGACACGCTATCCAAAACCACATGCTGCTGGTTGTGGCTCCAGCTCATGCTGCTGAGACAGTGGTTTCATTTAGTGGGAAAAGCATTTTGTTTCTCCCAGTGAAATATTTTGCCCATTTGAAGGTTTCTACATGGTGTTCTCTGATCAAAGCCCTGAGAGCCCTTTTTGCAGCACCTCCATGGAGTGAGAGGAGGGATGTCCATTTCCAAGGCGTTGCTGTTTTCCAGTAGCCAAGATAAGTTGCCCACCTTCAGCCAAGCACTAGTGTATTTTCACTGGGAAAATGCCAGCAGGAANAAAAAAAAAAAAAAAAAGATTTTTTCCAAACATTTCTCCAACAGCTGTAATTTTTTTTCTTAATGCAAGATGCTAATAAAAGCCAGGTTACACCAAACCCACTGCCAGACTAGTGCTACTGGGAGGTGTTTTTAAGCTGCACCAAAGGAAAAATTTCAACATCCAACTTGCTCATTACTTGAAGAAACAGAAGCATACCCCTGCCTTTAGCCTGTCCTGTGGGAGTTCAGATCAGATGTGAAGGCCATGTACTGGACTTGGGAATGTTTGTTCAATCTCCTATTCCTTCTCTGCTTTTTCCACTATGAGTGCTTGCACTCCTGACATTGCATTTCACTGATCGTAACCACAAGGTTTTGTTTTATGAGCTGTTATATCAGGAAAATGGTATTCTTTGCACCCTATTAGTTAGAACTTGTTTGTGACAGCAAAAGATCCATAATTAATCACTCAATTGCTCCTACTCCACACAGCACCCCAAGCGTGACCAGCCTTGGAGTAGAAAAATAAACTCAGCCCCTCCTCTTGGCAATTTGGTTCCAGCATAAAGCATACAACAAATAATCGTGGAGAGGGAGGGTTCCTTTCAGCCTCCTCCACACCTTCTTTCTCTCCTTGGAGTCTTAAAACACACCCGAGGAGGTGTTTGTGTGCAGCTAATTGACCTGAGGAACAGTGTATGGTCAATGGCCCATTGACTGATGAAGTGATGGAAACAAGATGTTAATTTTAACTGTTCCATTTAGCTGGGGCAATATTGGCTGGCTGGGAGGGGGAGTCATGGCCACTGAGCCCCACTCAAACAGCTTCCAAAAAAAGAAACCAACCCACCAACACAGCCTGGAATTGGAAACTGAGCTGAAATGTCCTTGATAAAAGAAAGATCTGAGCTCCAGGAATGGATGGCTGAGGTATTGCTGTGCAGGATAGACACACACACACCCTGCTGCCTCAGGAAAGCAGGGATGGATCTTGTGTTCTATCCTTATCCTTTTCTAAGCAGAAATTTGTTTGTGATGTTAATGGTGTTGAAGCATCAATACAGAAGCAAATAAAGTAAAACCTGACCAGTGCTGACAGTCTCCAAGAAAAATAAAGAGGTTTGAAATGTGCTTTTACCGGGACAGAGTGTCATGGTTTCCTTGGAATGCTGGCACTGTTCTGAATCCATCCTTTGAGTACTGCTGTTGGTTGGGGATCCCTTTAGATAATGCACTGGCTGTACCAGGCCCAAACTGAGCTTGCTGAGGAACACCCAGTTGTCAGGGTGCAGAGGGATGCAGAATACAAATAAGGAACAGAATCTGTATCCAGAATTTCATTTCATACTCTTACATAGTCTTTAGGCAGCTGCTTCAGCCTATCTCCCTAGGATATACACCTGCTGAACAGGCACAAGGCTTTTTAGGTGGATACTGGAACTTTTAATTAAATCTTTCAGGCACAGTTAAAGAGGAAAATTAAAAAATCAAATTACTGATCTAATTAACTAGAAAAAACACTCTTACCTTTCTACCAGGTGGCCCAGGGAACCCAGTTAAACCAGGTAAGCCCACGTCTCCCTGTAGGAAGCAAGCAAGTTTGATTAGTTTTCAGCAACATTTTCCCTATGCCTACTGCAGTTACCACAATTATTTTGCTGACACCAGCCCCCAGCTATTGATATTTCTGGTTCTAATCACAACTCTTCAAAACCTGACTGGATAAGAAGAGTAGATTTAAACAACACCTCTATTAACTGGCTCATATAAATAATAACCCCAGTTAATTAATGGCAGCTGCTGCTGGAGCCCAGCTTTTCGCAAGCAGAATGAATGCGCTTTTTTTCCCCTCAATGATCTCATTCAGTCACATGCTTCATTCGCCTTTCAATAGGCATTGAAATCGCCCAGGCAAGGAAATTTTAGGTTTTAAATGCAGTAAGAACAACAGGTACCTCCTGCCAAATCCTGTGATTTGCTCTCACCCTCTGCTACTGCGCTGGCTCAGCCCATGGCTCCCGTTCGGATGGTGCTGGTGGTGTAATTCCTTAACCTGCCTGTCTGACATGGATTGAACCTTTGCAGGCTGCTGGTGGGAGGGTTTGTTCAGTGGCCTGTACTCCTCAAAAGGGATTGCATCACACCCCAGCTGGCAAACCCAAACCATCAGAGAACGGATGAATGCATTGCTGTGAGACCTCTCCAACACCCAACCCCGCTGTGTGAGCCCACTTGGCCTCCTCTGATCAGCATCAAAAAACCCTGGAGTGCCTTCTTACTGAAATTCAGCAGATTTCCAGTATCTAGCTGGAAAATTAGGCATCACTCCAAACTCCTGCTGGAAACTCCTTATTCCTATTACTGCTGTCAGGAATAAAGCCTTGTCAACACAAGCTAAAGTTGACCTGGATCTCTCCCCTTTTTCTCACCAAGTACTGTCTTCAAGAGAACAGTTCCAGACCCTGCAGGTGGATGATCTCCATGTGATGCCACTCCAGTACAGTGCATCAGGAATTTCAAAAGACATCTCATGGTGTTAACAGCATCATTTCAGACTTAGCCTCCTAAATGTTTTCTAGCATTGCCTTCCATCTTGCAGTTGTGTGGCCTCACTGTGCTTTATGGAGGCATCTGGTGTCAAATGGAGCTCCTTATGGCTGGTGCTTTCTATGAGCTGTGCATTTATAGCAAGACTTAATGGTGAGAGGAAGAGAACCTGGACAGGAGTTACCAAGGATTGTGCAGGCATCACTGAAGGAGCTAATTGGGGTAGATGATGTGGAGCCCTGATTGCCCTACTGTTCATTTCTAGAATTCTGTGAGGGCTTGTTGCCTCAGTAAAAATCATTCAGCTGTGAAACAGGAAAAATGGGAGTCGTAACTTATTGAAAAGAACTAGCAGAACTCTGATCCTCACAAACTGCTAAACCCAGAAAGCAGCTTTCCTTCCCAGCTGGGTGCTTTGGGTTGGTTTGAGTAGCCCTTGGTGGAAACCCCTCAGTGAGGTCCATGCCTTAGAAGCCTCCACCAAGAAACCCCTACCCTGAGGGGCTGGAGCATGAGGCAAACCCCTGCTCCTCAGCTCCTCGGCAAGAACATCCTTTCCTTCACCTCCAAGGCTTTTATTCCTTACACTGGGATTGCCTCTTGCTGCAGCTGCATGCCCAGAACGTGGCTGTACCTCAGACGTGCTACTTAAAACACTTGGCTGAAGTAGCCATGTGCCTGTGGGCTGCAGATTGTGGATAAATCGGATAAATAACTGAGACAACAACACTGTGACAAGTGGCACCTCAGAGCACTACGATCACTGTGAGCTACCTCTCTTTAGTCCTGAATCCAAGATCTCAGCCTTATTTCCCAGCCCTAAGTCTACTCGAGCAGCTGGGATGCCTGTGGCTGCCGTGCAGACTCCCTGGGTGTGTGCACAGGTCTAAAAGCCCACCATGGCCTCAGGGTGACATCTCACCTTCTGCCCATTGCGAGCCTTTCCAGGTGACAGCCCAGGATCCCCCTTTTGACCCTGAAATGAAAAACTTACATTAGTGACATAATCCAAGGGCCCAGCCCACAGATGTGGTGCTGCTTCCACCAAGCCTCCAAATGAGAAAAACATTTTGTTTTATCCCAGTCTTCCCTAAAATCCCAAATGTATTAAAGTGGAATAGCTGTTTTGCTGGGGGTGGATTTGGTGAATGCTTGCCGCTGCTAAAGAGTTGAGTTTTAAATAGTAGTTGACAGTATTCAATTGGCTAAAGAAAGGATAACTGGAAGAAAGCAATGTCAGGACTTTTGATACTTATTAGAGCAGACAGCTGCGATTCCTTCCTTGTCTACAACTACCGTCACAAAATTAATTACCAAGCCTATTACTGGGGCTGAACCATCCTTCTCCACAACTCACTAGATGCTGTTGCTTTTTTAACTGTGAGGAACAGATGAGCCTGCAGAGAAAGTTGTACTAATTAGACACCCCCAACAGGCAGAGCAATTGTGAGGCTCCCAGGCTGGCAGAGAGCGGCACACTTGACCTTAAGTGGCAGTATTCCTTATTTTCCTCCTTAACAACCGTGATGAGGGAAATTACTGTTTGAGGCTGTGATCTTCTGACAAACAGGGGCTGGAATCTCAGCAGCGTTTGATCATCTAACTCCAGCAGATTCCTTTGGAAATCCCACTTCAAATTCTCAAGAGGTGGGAAGGTAATGTGAGCACCTAACAGGGGGAGAATTGCAGGTAGGAAAATCTAGAAAAGATTGAAAGGTGCCAGGTTCTTTGGGTAGGGCAGAGGTAAAGCTTAGCACACGTAACATCTCTCCTGGCACAGCCAAGATGGGTATCCCAGGATCAGCCACTGTTTAACACCTCACAAATCATAAACAAGCCACAACCTCTGTGTGGCCACATCAGCACAGGACAGGGGGAGGGTTAATTAATGGCTGTCAAGTGAAGTGCTTGGAGGGAGAGGGAGACCCAGAAAGGAGCAATTCTGGTTATTAACTGGCACTTCTCATGAGCAGCACGGAGCTCTGGTCACAGCCAGCTGAGCTGCTTTTCCACACACCCTCACTGTGAGTGCGTTCCACGTGTGCTTCCCACCTTGCACAGAGTGTACACCCCACCATCCTCCTCCTCCTCCAGCAGCCACCACAAGCTGTGAGACTCAGGAGTGAGACTGCAGCTCTGGACTGTAGGGAGCACTGCTGATTCAAGGCAGATGTATCTGCACAAATTCTGAATGAAGGCTGCCGGCTTTCCAAACAGTAAATGAAGTCATGCAGATAATCTTGCTTTGCATGCAGCTGTTATCAGGGCAATTCTCCCACTCCTTGAGCTTCAGAGCAGTCACTGGGTGCTGCCACTGCTGGGAATAGATTAGAGCAGCTCCTGGGAGCACTGGGTGTTCATTTCTACTCTGCAAAATTAATTTACTGCAGCAGGTAGACACCCACCACTTTCCCTACATCTTTCCATGTGCTCCATGCAATGACTTTGAGAGTGGAAAAGAACTTGTGTTTTCCCCTGGGAAGCTCCAAATCACATCAGCCAAGTCTGTGCTTTGCACTGGTTCTGTGTTCAGCACTGCTGAGACCATCACACAGGTGGAGAACTCAGCCAGGAGCAGGATCACATGTCCCCATGATCAATCAGCAGTGGGAACAGCTGGATGTGGGGGCTGAAATTGTGGATTAATTGCTTGAGTCTTCTTACGCCACGGTGACACCAGGGGAATTAACCAAAGTCTTGTCCATCCCAAGCCATAGCACCTTTCCCACAAGCTTCTCTCTTTCCCATCCCAACTCACTGAGCACACTTCTTCTTTTTGTAAAAGAAGTTGTTTTCTTCTGGTTTTATTATTTTTTCCCTACCTGGGAGAAATCTAGAGTTGTGTGAATTTAAACATCTCAGTTTTGCAATCCCACTAATACTGTTTTAAACACCACCAAGCCAAACTGATGAGCTACCTTGGAGAGAAAAAGTATACATTAAACTGAAAATTCTCTATTTTTCAAGCACTTTAAGAAGAGATTTATCCAGAGCAGCAAATCATCCTAAGCCAAAAGCCTCCAGGTGAGAGATGCAAACCCAACTCTTGCAATGGCTTTTGAAGACACACCTTGTCTGACCATCTTCCCAATCCCAAATGCTTTTAGGGCATCCTGAGAGCTACATCTTGTCATCAGCAAAAACACCCCTCGTGTCCCCCAGCAGTTTTCAGGTGACAGACTCAGTCACAACCCCAGCCCAGGCTGTGGCTACAGCTGTTGCAGAGGTTATCTGCAATAATCAGCCTCTGCCAACCACATGCAACAGCAATTTTACAACTGCCAAAGACAACAAGCAGAATGCAGAAAGTGGCAAGAATCCCCCTTTAAGCAGTTTCACATCACGAATTGCTGAGCTAAGCACCACGGGCTAAATTCCCAGGTGACACAAGCAGGTGTAAGTGCCACTGGAGCCAGTGGAACCATGCCCAAGCAGATCAGCAGGATTTCGGCTCAACAGCTACAAACAGCTCTGTGCAAAAGATCAGCTTCCCAAGTCCAAGGAATTACAAGTGCTCAGCTCCAGTAGTGAGAATAAAGTGGGCTCTGCACAGACTGTGAAATGCAGAAACACAACTAAAGCACTACAGCCAGGCAGGAGACACATAAACCCACCCAGAGCCTGCAGTGCCACACCACAGCCCTGGCACAGAGCTGCCCGAGCTCACAAGGCTCTGGTCATTCAGCTGATAAAAATCATGTTCCTGGGCCCCTTCTGAAGTGACAATGACTTGGTGTTAGTCATTGTTTCCAAGCTGTATCTATATGGGAAGCTTCAATTTCCTTTCTGAGATTGCTGGTTTTTTCTGTGGGATTAATTGCTATCTAAGCCAGACCGAGTCCAGCAGCCACTTGGTGGCTCTCAGCAAGAAAAGTTCCACTTGGAGCTGCTTTGCCTTGTTGTCCAGGCTGAGCTTTCACAAGCCCACAATTTCTGCCATGTGCTGGGTCTGTTAAGAATATTATATATTATATATGAAAGTGTCCAAGCCTAGGTTGGATGGAGCTCTGAGTGACCTGGTCTAGTGGAGGATTTGGGAGATTTGGGACATTCACCTCATGCCCCACCATGGCAGGAGGTTGGAATGGGATGAGCTTTCATGTTCCAACCCAAACCATTCTTTTGTTATCTTATGGTGAAGAAATCAGGTCCCAGGTGCAGACCTGCAGGCAGTTAAAACATAAGGGGGTGAAACCCACTTTTTGGGGCAAAAGTCCATTTTCTGGGACTGCTGTAACACCAGAGGATTGAAGGGAAGGAGGGGAGTCAAAACTCTGGCATCTGATCCACACCTTCCAAAGAGCATTTCTGAGGTAGGGATGATGTAACCACGGCTCTCCCTGCTAGAGGTGAACCTTGGCCGTGGCCTGGGCTGAGCTCCAGCTCTCACATCCCATCACAAACCCAATACTTTTTTGACAAAGCACCATGAACAGACCAACCCTGCAAATGGTGGCTGGACAAAAATAAAGTATATCACAGAGCCTGATGACACCAGATCTCTGCTGCAGACTTACAGCTCTCCATCCACTGAGACTTCCTGCTGCCAGACTGTGCATCGAGATGGAGGAAAAATGCTTAAAGTAAGATTTAATTTCTATTAGGTGACCAACTGAATAGAGCTTTACAGCCAAATGATGATTTTTGACAAGTCACTAGGCTAAAAGTGTTTTAAAAAAAATTTGTAGCATAGAAACATGGTTTGACTCTACAGCTTGGACCAGGCTGGATTTGCAGGGCTGGAAGTTAGATAAAAGAAGTTCCATTTGACTTATAAAACTCAACAAGTGTGATCTGGAAGTCGTTGATGGAGAATAAATACTGAACACTAAGATGTAGAAATTTTACAGGCTCACTTTTCAGGTTGTATGTGGAATTTAAACCAGCTGCTGTTCACCAGCATGTCTCCAGTGCCTAATTTTTAATCACGCAGAGGCAGTGTGCTACGTTTCCAGAATCTTTTTCCCAGAGCATCAATAATGCTCATAACATCTCTGCCTACTGATGAGATCATGAAAAGACAGAACTATTGCTCACACCTTTCTCTGTTTGGCTGAGAAGCTCCTTGGTCCTGAAAGTCTCTGTTAAGTACTGCCTCTCCAAACTCCATTGTTCTTTAGTCCAACACAGATGTTATAAAACATAAACCTATTCCTTTGTAAACAATCATACCAAAGCAATCCAAACCAGTTTTCCAGGAACTTCAGTCTTTAGGTAACACAAAGCCTTATACACACAATGAGCTGGGAATTAAAAAACACCTTTTGGAAGGGTTTTGCTGCACACTGGGTTAGGACCCCTCCAGAGCCACATCTGTGCTCAATCCCAGGCAAAGGGAGAGGCTTCAGCTGCAGGGGGTGACTCCCACCTCGCTGCCACCCGGAGGGAATGTGTGTGCAGGAGAAAAGGACAAAACACAGGGAATGTGTGTGCAGGAGAAAAGGACAAAACACAGGGAATGTGTGTGCAGGAGAAAAGGACAAAAACACAGGGCCCCTGGCACTGCAGGAGGTCTGTGAGCCCTCCTGGGAGAGGTGAGGACATCTAGAAGGAAGCCACGAGATCAGTTTGGGAGGACTGATGGAGTTCAGAGTTCCCAGAAACTCTGCAGAGGGAAAGACAGAACGAGTTTCAGGAGGAGGAAAGCAGAGGAAGATGCTGGGTGCTGCCAGGCACTCCTGCCACTATCCAGACTCAAAGGCAGAGCAACAGGCTGCAAAATCCAGAGGAGAGAAATGAGAAGGCAAAGAAGTTCAGAGCTGGTGGAGCTCTGGAGCAAGGATTCCACTGCCCTTGTCTGAAAAAGCAGTTTGTGCCCTGGCACAGGCATAGCTTAAGCAGGATCCTAATTTAGCAGTCTTTGAAATTCAGGAGAACCAAGGATGGTGGCACAGAGCAGGGTCTCTCTGGGCACAGGAAGAGGGGCAGCTGTGCTGCTGGAGAGCCCCTGGGAGAGCAGGAGGGAGGGAGAAATGGCTTCAGCCACTGTCTTTTTGTCCAGAGCAGGATAAAAGGAAGCTGTCCTTCCCCCGGGATGTCCTGTGGGATGGGAAGATGAAGGCTCCTTCCACCAGTTCATACTTACTTTCAGTCCTGGGGGGCCAGGTGAGCCGGGGTTTCCATGGGGGCCTGGGGGACCCTAAAACACACAACAAACACAAAACAGAGTCAAAAGGAGACGTGGCAATCTGCATTAACCCTGGAGCAGCCAAAAGCCTCTGGCTGTGCTGTGCCAGACTTCAGCCACAGCCCCAGAGCCCTGGAGTGCCCTGGCAGGGGGATGGTGGCCCTGGGACCCTCCCTGGCACCCACGGAGGGAAACTCAGCTGTGGGTTCCCACCGGCCTCTGTGGAAGAGGATGTGTGTCTGTCACCACAGGACATGTCATGACACTGAGATAATTTGGGTAAACCAAACATTCCACAGGTCAGGGGAGTCCAGGCTCTGGGAGGAGCCCCAGCAGAAGGGGATGGGAGCAGGCAGAGGGGAGCGGAAGTGTGTGGGGCTGTTAACAGCATTTTTTTTTTTTCGTGCTCAGAATCAAAGAGAACAGAAGTAATTACTAAAGGAAAATTGTCCAGCTCTTTGGGGTGAACTCATTTTCCCTACAAGCCAATCAGATTTTTGCCTTTAGAGGTTGGAAAGAAAATGGATAATCTGACAGCAAAACAGTGGGAATAGCAGTAAGTCCACGTAAACCCTTTAAACTTCACATAGTTAAATCTATATTTTCCTATAGTTCTCACAAGCCAGTGACATTGTCAGAGTATCTACCTCAAATCACATACATCAGTATCTCCTTCGACATCATATTTTAAAAGCACCCTGCATATTTTCCGAAGACTATTTAAGGAGTTATCTGGAATAAGCAGCTAAGAATAGTTTATGCCTGGATTGTATACAGCCCAGGAGATCTGCTAACCTTTCAGGCAGAAGTAATAACAGTTCTAAGTCCTCTTGAACACGTTCCTGGGAGATGAAACAACCTGAGAATTCAACTCCAAGAATTCTGCCAAGAACGTGTGAGAGCTCTGCACTACCACGAGGAGGTCTTTATGTACCATCCAGTTAGGGGAGTACAGGCAAGGGGATGAAAAACCACTCAGGCACTTTCTCAGCAAACTGTAGGACTTCCAATGAGCCTTTTGGGGTCAAAATCTTCAGGGTCTGATTTCCAGGGAAAATCACTGCAGTTAAACATGCCACTGCCAGCCAAGTTCAGTGCCCTTGCTGTCTCCTGAGAGAACATTGGTGGACTGATCTCTATTCAGTTTTATTTTTACTGCATTTTAATAGAAAATAATGCCTTTTTAAATTGCATCTCGTGGTACAGGCAGTTGTTGAATGCTCAGTGCTATTTCACAACATTCTGCTCTGCTGCAAGAGGCTGTTTAATTAAAAGATTGAGACTGAACTTTTCAAATGGCAGTTTTTACTCAAATTAACGCTCCATTCTTAAATTCCTTCCAAATTTTCAGCCTGAAATGCTCCTTTCAGCCCGTCTGTGAATTTCCAGTGAAACAGAGAGCTTTAATTAAAATTAAGGTGTCGAGTATCAACTTCTCACTTGAAAACCCATACAGCTGCTGCTGTAGCCAGAGTACCTGGACACTGAGGAATCTTAAATAAATTCCTCTTCCCAGCAAACTGTGGAATCACCTGCCCACCTCATTGGGTGGAACACTGAAACAGAGACTGAAAGTGCTGCTTAAGGTAATCCAACAAGTCTGTGGTGGCAAAAATGCTCCAGCCCAAGCCTTTCAAGTCTCAAATATGTAGGAAAGTGAATAATAAGTGACAGAAATCAGGCCAGCAAAGTCTCTATAAAAGACGTGTTCCTAAAAAGCTTGTACACATAAGCAATAATCGAGGTAGCTCTGAGCAGGGTTCATAAATCCAGCCTGCTGCTGGGTTTGAGGAGGGAACTCAGCTATAATTCAACTTTGGAGTGAGGCAGCTTGGCCCAAAGCCCACAGCAGTGCAGTCATTTGAAGTCTGTGCTCCACCACAGCCCAGGGCAGGCTCACAGCAGTGTCAGGCTGGAGGGAGCAGCTCGGTGTGGTGTGACTCCCAGATGACAGTGGAGGTTTCCAGGAGGAAACCTGGAACGTGGGAACCCCAGCTGCCAATCCAGAGCTCCTGGATAAGAGACTAATCACACCCCAGAAAATCTAGTGCAGGTTCTTCCAGAGTAAACCAAAACACAGCAACAAAACCCTAAAAAGCCTGAACCAGAAGCAGGGGAGAAGGGAGGAAGAATCCAGTCACAGTTTCTAGTGATTGAAAGTGTGATTATGAAAACAGAGACTCTTGAGATAAAACAGAGCCTTTGCCACTGAGTTCAATGAGTCTGACAGAGTGTATCCAGTGTAATCCAGGGAAAGGAAGGTCAGAGACTCATCCTGTCCCTAAAGACTAATGTGGTCTCATCCTACTGGAAGTGGCCACATCCTGGTGATGAAATGATAGTGGGAAATCCAGTCTGGCACGAAGGAAACTGCTGTGACCAGTTCTGGGGCTTGTGTTAGACGTCTGAAACTGCTCTGGCAGCTGTGGAGAGAAAAGGGTGTAGTCTGCCAGCAGCCCTAAAAATTGTAAAAAATAATTGATCTTGATGTGTTCCAACATGGTGAGTCCTGAATCTGGGATTCCGCCCACATTCTTGGCAGAGGAGGAAGATGCTGTGTGGTACAGTTAGATGGGCTGAGTAACAAAAGGTGCAGGATAGCAGCTGCCTCAGGAGCTGTCAGCAACAGTTAATTGCTACATTTTATTCATTTGATCCTGGATTAATTCAATTTACCACTCCCACCTAGAAATTTGGATTCTCCTAAATATATTTATCATCAATGATATCATATCAGTTTTGCTCCTCTTATCTACACACGGGGTAGGACAATGCTGAGAAAATGAAAAAGTCCCACTGCCTGTGTCACTGTTTGCTCGGGTGCACATTTCCCCACCCGCTCTGGCTGCCTCTGTCTGCTGAAACAGCCCGACCCAGCAGCAGGCACACTTGCATCCGAAAGCTTCCAAGCCTTGTACCAGAAACTCCATGGAAAATTTTACCATGGCACAGCAGCAGCCTGAGGGTACTCCGTGGCCCGGAGAGCAGAACAATCCCTGGATGTGTTCTCCAGGCAAGGAGGGCTTTCCCATCTCCCTGGAATGTCTCCTACATGAAGGATACCCCTTGAGAAGGACATTGAGCCACCCAGTTCAGCTTGGGGATGCCTGGAGAGGGGACCCTGCTCACAGAAGGGCTTTTATGCCCAGTGGTTCACAGCCCACAAAAATTAACAAAAGTGTAACTGTGCATAGCTCCCCCTCTCAACCCTCCCAGCATTCACAAGGAAGGGGAAAAAAAGTCCTCCCAAGTCCTGCTAAATGCTAGAGGGCTGCAGTCAGAGGAATGACCGCTCATTTGAAACTCATTATGTCTTGGGGTTTCACTGTGTAAAGCAACTTTTTCTGCTTCTGACCTACAGATCCCACTGTGACCTCTGGCTTGCTGAAAAAGAGCTAAATATTTGAAGTGAGGCCAAGCAAACTGTTTCTTTAAACACTTTTCAGAAATTGGAAAATCTTCCTAATGGAAGGAGGATACTGGGGAATCTCCACAGCTGACTGGGCTGCTTGTTTCAGGAGGGAAGCCCTGCATTTTGAAGGGAAGGGAGATTTTTTCCAACCACAGACCAAATGTAACAGGGACATGTTACACTGGGACCTCCCAGTCTTTCAAGCTGCTGTGGTTCACAGGAGGATGGCAAGTGCATCCTGAAGCATCAGGGAAGTCCATAAGTATTCCCTTCACCCATGCATTTGGATTTCTCCCATAGTGTCTCCGAGCTTAAATAAACCAAGAGCAATTACGGCATGTCAGGTTTTTTTAGTGCTGATTCTGCCTCTGACCTGTTGTGTGGACAGGGATGAAACATTTCTTGTACCTGTGTTTGCTCACCTGTTGGAGAAGGAGTGAACCCAGTGGGACCCGGCTTCCCGAATTATTTAAGTGTTTTGGAAAGTTTGACTGTTGCTCTTTTCTTGCTGTCCTGAGGGCTGAGCAAACAAGCGAGACCAGGCTGGACAAGGCTTGGAGCAACCTGGTCTAGTGGGAGGTTCCCTGCCCATGGTGGCAGGTTGGAACAAGGTGATCTTTAAGGTCCCTTTCAACCCAAAGCATCCCATGAACTGGACTCCTGTCTGGCATATACCTGGGACTCGCTGTTCCCGTCATGTAGAGGCAAAACTGGGATTTCCAGGCCTCATCTGGAAGGCAGAGGTTAAGACCAAGTGTCACTCCTCACAGCACTTCTCTGCAGACCTGCTCAAACCGTGGGCACTTTGCTGGTCAAACTACACTGGTGGGATGAGTCCCAGTTTGTGGTGGATGCAGATTTGCTGTCCAGAGCCCCTCATGCAGACAGAGCTGGTGAAGCTCACAGAGCCTGGGGGGAGGCAGGAACAAGCTACAGTGGTGAAGGAATTATTGCTCCAGTGGGAGCCCTTTGCTGACAGCTCCTTGCAGAGCTTGTTGGCACATCCCTGAGAGCAAATCCCAGCCTCTGCCTCCCTGGGAGACCCTGATGTTTGAAGAAATGCAAAGACCAGAAATAAAAGCTTGGCTTGCCCAGAACTGGGGGTGTCACCCAGAGCACCCCCAGTGCCACCATCATGGAAAAGCCACCCTGTGACCTGCCTGGCATTTCACATCATAAAAAGCTGTGGAAATCCTTCACTGCTAACACTGCCATTCCCTTAGGTCTTACACAGACACTTGATCAGGCACACAGCACATTTATCCGAGAACAAACCACCCAAGTGTGGACAGACCTCTTCCTATGTCTCAAATTATTTAATGCAGACATGAAAACTGAAGCCTATCCTAGCTGGATATAGACAGAGAAACCCTGCTTGGAGAGCACACATGGCAGTACAGCAGCATCTCTACAGATTGCAGAGCTCCTGAGATGGAGTTGTTAGCCATTCCTATTGCAATTGTTAACTCATTTCTCTTGGAGTTCCTCAAGAAATAATGAGAAGAAGAAACACCCAGTTTTCACTTGTTACAAAAATGAAAATTGGCTTTCATAGCTGAAGAGAGCAGAGCACAGGAATAGCCTGAACCTCTCAGAGGGCCCCTGCTGCTGGAGTGATAGGGTGTACAGTTAACTGCATATCCTGAAATGGGGATGGGCTTTTAAAAATAGAGAAATTGTAATTTTCAACAAGACTACCACACTATCCACTCTGCTACCCTGCCTTGGATTGCTCATGAATGCTGAGATATGTCCCAATCAGAACCTCTTCCACGCTGTTACAGAGTCTGGGATGTGTTTTTGCAAAGCAGGTGGCATTCCCTACATGGAAGAGCCACCCTCAGACTGCACAGGCAGGTCTGGTGATATTCATCTGCTGAAAACCAGGAGACAGATCCATGGGAGCAGCCAGATTTTCTTACAGGCTCTCACCCACCACAGTCTCATTCTCAAGGCAAATCAGAGATTTCATTTTACACTAACCAATATGGGGGAAACAAAGGGAGGAGACAATATGAGGTGGAAATTCTGCACTATACATCAGCATGAGGCAACTTCACAGCTACAGAAAGTCACAAGTTAAATGCTGCCACTGGATTTTCAAATGTGCCAGGCAACTGTACAAGCATTAATAACAAAGAAATGATGCAAATTACAACAAGGGCAATTAATCTCATGCATTAGGCCACAAATTGCACTGGTGACAAAAAGATCCTTCCTTTCCCCTGCATCCAGCACTGCAAAGTTGCCTGCAACGTTCACCTCTCCTCTGGAGACCCAGACTTGGGCTGTGGCCTGAAGGGACACCTCATGGCTTATCCATGGGCTGGTGCAAGAACCCTGCAGCTGCTTTTTTGGAGGATCAGGTTATGAGAGGTAGAACATGACCCCTGCTACATTGCACGTTTATTTTTAAGTTTTTCAAGCACAACAAAAGCAAAAGATGCAAGAATTCCCCTAAGCCTGTCTTAGTCCCTGGCAGCTCCACTTTCCAGTGAAATTCCTAAATCCCAAAGAGACACAAGAAAAAATTACCAGAAGAAACACATCCCAAAATCAAAACAATTTAGGCACAGTCCTGTCTCCAGTGCTCCAGGCCAGATATTCATAGAGTGACCCTTCTGCCCCCTCCCAAAATTAGCACAGCCTCTTTGTAGAGGTCTGAGCCAAGCCAGGCTCAGCTGTGCTGAGCACTTCCTAACTGGGAACTCTTTCCTGGACCAATTCTCAGCACGTCTGGCAGGGACTGAGCTCAGAAATCCTCTGTTGCTTATTGTCTTTCAGAGGATCATCTTAAATATAGGATGGAGCATGCCACAGCTGGGGAACAACAGACAATTATGACACAGCTTCCATGATGCTATTTCCTTCAGAAGAAACTCAAGTGGAATTGGGATGTAGAGCTGAAATTTGGTCACTCATGCAGCAGGCAGGGGATGCAGCTGGGGACTCCAGACCTGGAGTTTGGTTTGCAAACCACAGGATTGCCAGAAGCAACACCAAACACTTCTCATAAACAATGAGCTGGGGTAGGAACCAACCTCCAGCTTTAATGGGGATGCCAAGAAATGCAAACTCTGGGAAATCTACTGATGTGGGAGCTGCTTGGGCACTCGTGACAGAAGATACCAGGGCTGATGCTTCACTAAAAAACCTTCTCCAACATGGAACAGATTGTCCAATCTATAAACATGAGCCTGGTGCTGCCTAACCCTGCCCACTTACAGCCCAAATCAGCTTTCAGGGCTGTTCACACAGGCCCAGGCCCCGGGGGTCCTGCAGACCTGCATTTCACTGTTGGAGAAAGGAGATGAGTTTATTTTTGCTGGTTACTGCGAGATCTCACAGGAGTGTAACAAGTGTCCTGGGGGAACGCCGAGCCTCCCAGCTCTCAGCCTCCTGCTTGTTCTTTAAAGACATTACACGGGGCTTGAGTTTTAGCCAAGTGTGTGTGAGGAAATCTCCCTCTGCTGCCAGGCCAGGATGCTGCCTGGATCACGCATCCAAATATTCCCTTCTTCCAGCCCCAGACACTTCCACCTTTGCACTCCCAGCCCACACCAGTACAGCGCTGAGGAAAGGGGCTCCATGGCTGTACCCTGTGGGACAGCATTGTGCTCCCAGGAAAACAGCACAGTGCTGCCAGGAGAGCAGTGCCAGCACTTCCCCGTATCCAGGTCAGGCACGCTGCCCAGCCCTGGGAGAGCCAGGCCAGCGCAGAAGGCTTTTCTCACAGCGAGCTGCAGCACTCAGCTCCAGATGTTTCCTCAGCACAGCACTCAGCGTTCAAAGATCTGCATCAGAATCTCATTTGGGGAGGAAGAAATTCTGCGAGAGGCATTGCAAATTCCTGAACAGATAAGGCATTCTGCTTTAGAGCTTGAAAAGGAGTCAGAGAGCAGGTCTCGGTCTGGGGAACAAAAAAACCTCATCTCTATGTGGAGTCCTTGGTCCTGGACCGTGGTCCCTCTGATGAAGGACCTTGAACTACACAATTCGTGAAGCTGGGGAGTACAAAAAGCAGCCAAAGCTAATATTCAGCAGTGGGTTTGCAAGAAGGAACAGATACTGGAAACAAAACGAGACAGAGAGATCTCGTTCTTCTGACAGCCATTTGGAAACATCCGTCCCCCGCCTTGGCCGATGCCAAACCTTAGCTCAGGGAGGCTGCAAATCACCACTGTGGCCTCATGAAAACCTCCAACAGGGAATGAGGGAGAAGGAGACCAGATCTCAGCAGAGAGGGGCCTGAAGAAATCATTACCCAGCCACAGGAACTACAACAGCCCTTGGAACAGCAGGACAGGCAGATTCAAATACAAATGGATGGAATTTTTTAAAGCACTTACTCGAGAACCTCTCTTGCCAGGGGGTCCTGGTAAGCCCGGCAGGCCTGGTGGGCCCTAGAAAAACAAAAATAGATATTAGT
This sequence comes from Cyanoderma ruficeps, assembly GCA_008694505.1. Lineage (NCBI taxonomy): Eukaryota > Metazoa > Chordata > Aves > Passeriformes > Timaliidae > Cyanoderma > Cyanoderma ruficeps. Next base: position 6,114,416 of record VZDJ01000051.1, read on the forward strand.
GATGGTTCTATAACAGGATGGTGCCCCTGACAGTGCTTCACAGAGACCCACAACACAACCATTTGGAGAAGACCTGGGGAGAAGGGCCAATTACAGCACCACAGCCAAAATTCCCCTTCAACTCATGTTATTACTATAAAGGGATAAAAAGCCACGCACAAAAACATCTGCAGGAGCACGTATTTCCATAGAGCAGAGACAGAGCATCCCCATCTTTCTGCTGCAGCCTGCATTCCCAGGATCACAGCTGTGTCTCGTGCCTCCCCTCTCCCGGACCTGTATCACAGGGGTGACACAACTGTCTCCCAGCTTTGGGTTTTCCTGCTCTGTGTTAGCACCTTGGCAAGGGAAGCACATTGTGTGCTCTAATCTCTATCAGCTGGACACGTGCAGCTCTTGGTGTTGTAGGCTCCTACACGAGTTACAACATCATCTACGATTATGTGTAACCCCAGCACTTCATATTTTAGAGTAGCAGGTTATAAAATGTAATAAAATTGGTGTCAATGTTGGAAATTCTTAAAGACAGTTCTGTAGCAAAGGAAAGGTCAAGTCATACACGTGAGAGTAGTGGGGGCTCTTGGAAAGGGGTAGGAACAAAGTGGAGATATCAGGAGCCCAGCTGTGCACTGATCTGAAACAGGTTAGGAAAAAATACTTAACCAATGAGGTTTGAACTCCTTTGAATTTGTTCATCTATTTATTCTTTTTTTCTTTTTTCAATGGGCTGGAGAATTCAGATTTCTGGAGAGCCATCTGCAAACTCCTAGTAACTCCTCAAAACTTTTTTTTCCCCAAGCCAAATATGCCTGACAAGAATAACTGTTAATTAAAGCATCTCCCAGAGGATTTATATTCTGGTAGCTTGCTACAAAAGACGAGTTTCCATTGCATTCAGTGGGGAGACACATCCAGAGCAGCCGACTGAAGGATGTTTGGAAGGCAGCCTGAGCTCTCCGACTGCCTGGCAGGTGGGACAGCAGCTCCCAGGAACAACATTCCACAGGGATGAAGGTGCAGTGCATGGAGCAGGTGCAGGATGAGCCCCATGGCCACATTCTGGCCTTGCTCCCTTTCCCACTGGATCATCCCTGTGGGATCTCCTCCCTGCACGAAGCCACTGCCAGGCTGGCCCTGCTGCTCAGAGCTGCTCAGGCTGCTGCTCATGATCTCTAGTGCAGCTGCCAGGAGCCATCAAGGGCATGATTCAGTAGGAAAACAAATAGAGCCAGGAGATCCCTACCCAAAATCTTGTGCCCAGGAAAAAGTTTTGGAAAGAGCAAACTCACATGAACCATACAGGTAACCAATGGATAAAAACTCCCCTGATATTGCCAACCCTCCCACAGGTAAACAGCACATTAGGTTGTATGAAAGTGATCTATTTTAAGAGTCAAACTTGGCGCAGTAGAAAATAAAAAGTCAAGGAAGGCATAAGCAAAGCCCAAGGTCCTCTGTGCTATTAATTTATCAGCACAACAAATAAACCATAATTTTTTTATCCCTCTGGTAGATAACAAGAAAAAGCTTGTTTTACAAGAGCCTACACAGCACAGAACAGCTAATGTCCCTCACTGTTACACACAGGGATGGACTTCTGCCACCACATGACCCACTGCTGCTGCTCAGCCCTGGAGATGTCCACTCTCCACAGCGTGGGACACTTCATCTGACCCCTCTGCCAGCTGCTTATTGCTGGCTAACACAGTATTACTGGTCTTTGTATTAACAACCCTCATTGATACAGCTGACCCTCATTTTAGCAATATCCCAGTGTTTTAACCTGCCATTGTGCCAGCTCAGGGCCCCGTGCGTAATGCAATTATACAGCTGTGCAAATAGACACGTAATTGTAAGGGTTTTTTAAGCCTCGTGTATAATTGTGCTCCAGAATCCCAGCTTTTATTAAAAATATCCCTCTGCCCTTTTAGTTGGGATGATAACTATCAAACCATGAATCCAGTGCAACCGAGGCAGCAACAGTTTTAATAGAGTTTATCAGAGATTAATCCAATCCTTAATCTCTCCTCCACCAAAACCCGTCCCCATTTACACCCTTAGAAGAAGTAAAAGAGAAGATGCAACTGTCTGAGCACGGCGTTCCCCGTGTACCAGAATCGAGGTGACCTTTTCCACCTTCCTGCTAAGAGCAGCTGAAATTGTACTTGGCCACTTGAGCAAAAACCTTCTCCAAAAATGTGGGCTGCTCAGAACAGACTGAAGCTAACACAAAAACAAGGAGAGAGTTAACACCAGCACTGGAGTGGGAATACAGAGTTGAGAGAAAGGCTTCTAGCTGGAAAAGCACAGAGCAGTACACAATTCAGGAGTCCCTGCCACTGTGCTTTGATTTGTCATCCCTTCAGACTTATTTTTTTCCTTTCATGAGCAATTAGAGGGATAAGGTGGCGGTGGGATGTCTGGCTAAAAGGTGCCAGCCACTGCAGTAACTGCAGAGGGTAAGAGTGTGACCACTTTTCAGTCTGAATCCAGCCAAGGTGGAAGAGGAGTGGGGCAGTGGATGGACACGGGCAGTGGTGAGGAGTGACACACCGTGAGGCCACTTTGTACTTCTCAGACTTCTCAGTTCCTTGGGAGCTGGGTTGGATGAGATGTGGACTGTGCCTTCCTAGTGACTCCTTTCCTCTCTGCATCACCCTGCCCATGTTCTCAGACAAGAGCCCCACAACTGGTTTTGCTTGGGGAGAGCAATGCTGAAATACTTCAAGGAAAATGTGCATCCGGAGAGGCAGCCAGAGGAGAATGGGCCTGGACTGGGGCCCAGCTACTTACAAATGATGGATGCAGTCCCACTGCAGGAGCAGGGCTCCACAGGGAGAGCAGGAGAGGTCTGTCAGCCAGGTGCCCAGAGCCTGCTTGGGGGTGATGCCCACGCAGCATCCCCACCCTCACCCCCAACTCAGATCACACAGAGCCTGTGGGGACCTCTCCACTGTGCCCTTTGGGGCACCCCTGGGGAATTCCATCGGGAGGAGAGGGCAGGGAGATTTCCTGCTGCTGGCACAGATGAGGGTATCGGTGCTCTGCCCCTGCCCTCCCATGGCAGGGATCAGCAAGGCTGAGGCCTCCTGTGGCGAGCTCCTGCTCCTGGCACTGTGGGCTCTTGTCTCTCTGGCTCCTTGCCTGCTCCTCCTGCAAACTGATGGCAGAGAACACCCACCCTGTTATCACACGAGGCAAGATCCGAGATCAAGGGGAAACTCGGCAGCAGCAGATACTCTCTCTCTTCTCAAGCCAAACAGCTGAGCTGTTAACCAGCCTGAACAGCTCCTGCAGCAGCTCAGGGCAGCCACAATAAAGTTTAACCCTTCTCAGTTTCCCACGGTAGCATTAGCAACGATGACCGATCCCACCAGATGATTATAGGATTTGTTCTAAGCTGCTGCTGGGAAACTTTCTGGTGCAAAAGGGACTTTTTTTTTTTTTTAATCTTAGCTCTCTGAGGTTCAAATTGCAAATGGAAAATTAAACCATCTTGTCTGAAAGGAAAATACATTGGACCCTGAGGATAAGGGAAATCTTGCCATTTCCTCTTGCTGCTAATTTATACCTCTGCTTCTCCCACACTGTGACCCCCCTTGCACTGCTTCCTCTGCCCACAGCAGTGCTGCAGGGAGCAAGCTCCAAACTCAGCAAGGCCAAACCTGCTGTGGAAGGCTTGAACTAAAGCACACTGAATACAAGAATTGGTGCTGGAAATTGGGAAATGACTCCTGAATCAACTCGGTCAGATAGCAAAGGATTCCTGTAATTGTTTCCCCAGGGACGAGTACTCAGCCTGGCAGCAAAGAGCTGAGATTTCCCAGGAAACTATTAAGCTGGTTTTCTAGTGCACACTGACAGATGAACATATTTACTTTAGGGTCTTTCCCAGTGTATTTCTGCCCAGCCACTAGTGGCACAGTTCTTCTGTGTCCCAGAAAAGTCTGTTTCAAAAGCACAAAACACTGCTAGGACTGAGGAGAGAAGAGAGAACATTCTTCTTTCTCAGGTGCTAATGCCTGTGGTAAAAGTCAACTTAAAAAGGAATTCAGGAAACACATCAAAAGCTTCTCCCCACATTGGCACCGTGTTCTGAGCAGTGAGTGATGTTTCCCCTGCAGATAAAGAACCTGAACTGTTCTCTTCCAAGAAGAAAAGAAATATTCCTACAGGAAAAATGGTCACTGCCACAAATCTACCCTTTAGCCTTGTACGTCTGGGAAGCACCAGCAAGGAAGGACTGAACAGCTACAGGGACAGCACTGGAATTCAAAATTCCCCGCTTAGGAGAATAGAAAAGGAGGAGAAAAATCCCTCACCTTCAACAGCCTGCCAACCTCTCCTCACCTCCCCATCACTGCCAGGCAATGCACGGCTTCAAAACCTGCCTAAAACAAAGCTAGAATTTTAGTGGGGGAAAGAAAACCCCAACATTTTGGTTACTTTCTCCTCCAAGGCAGGCTTATCGTATTAAAATTTGGACACGTCTGGGTTTCAACCAGTCTAAAAACAAAAAGCACTCATAATTCTGGCAGGAGCTGAGCTGCTGGTGGAGAGCCAGCCTTGTAACACGATTTCCTCACTAGGCACAGATGTTTGCTCTGGGTCTGTGCAGCACCTATCACACAAAGGTCCTTGTCCACAACTGGGTTCCTCACAGAGTAGCAGCACAATACACAACAAAATATGAGTGTTCCAGCTTGATGAAAGCCACTTTTCTACAGAGACATTTCAGGAACAGGCTCTGCAGAGGGTACTTCGGACACTGGAGCAATCCCAGACCTTGGAAGGCAGCCTGAGAGGCTGGGAAGGAATAGAGGGATCACCTACTCTGCTACTCACTTTCTATTTTTAAAATTTTATAAAAATACTTGTATGTATTTGTACAATCCTAGATCTTTGCAGCACGTTTATCTCAAACACACTATCACCTATCTCTCTTCAAAATTAACTTTATTTTATACAAAAAGACCTCTCTGACCCTTGCTCATTTGCCTGCAAGATTTCCCTTCAGGGATATTTCCGGTTAAATCACAAAAAAAAATTTGATCCAATGATGTGAACAAGGATAAAACTTTCCTCATACATTATACAAAGCATGCAGTCTCCCCTTTTTTATTATTAATATGACTCATTCATTAACAGATATCCAAACACGTTGTGTGTTCCTTAATTTATCATAGACTGGCAGCTCAAATAGCCTTTTCTGGTGCGAGGAGGACTGGAAACAGGCACTTCATATATTTTATCAGCGTTTCCAGTCACCTCTCTTCCCTGCCCACTGATTGAATTGGCTGGGATTGCTTCTTCAGGGAAGGAGCCGGGCTCCAAGACAAACTGCTCGTGCAGAGGATGGCAGCTGGAGCAGTCTAGACTGGGGACACGCTTGGAAACACATGTGCCTTGCAGGGAGGGAGACAGGCAGGGAGGGAGGGAGAGGGAGCTGCCTGCCAGGCACCACCACTGCCTCCAGCCTGGGGCTGCTGGCCCTGCAGATGGAACCGAGGGCTGTGAGCCCCCCCGTCCTCTGACTGGGATGTTGGGGGTGTCCTTCAAACACCCTCCCTGTTCCTCAGTGCTTCCACAGCCTCTTAGTGATCCCAGCCTGCACATTCAGCACAAAGGGTGGTTTTCTTGCTCTAAAAATAACACTTAGACTTTGTCAAGAGGCTTGGCTGTAGGGAGCAAAGAGCCACGGAATTGCAGATTTATGCAGGAGGAGAAAGGTCTGACTTAGGGTACGCTGTGCTAGACCCCGGCCACGCCAGGGCAGGGGGGTTAGCACAGCTTTACCTGGCAGGTGGTGCTGGTGGCCAGGGGAGAGGCTACAGTAGCTCCCCTCAAAATCTCCCTGCCAAACCTGCTGCTGGTCTAGACAAGCAAATGACACCCCATCCACTGGAGGATTCAAACAGCCATCACATCACAGCCTTAGTTCAAGGGTTTGACATGCTCACAGCAGATACTCTTTTTCAAAAAACATTTTTCTTTTGAGGGGAGTTTTAGGGTACTTCCAGCCATGTGCTGGGGTCATGCTGCAGGGCCTGGAGCAAGGCTGGCTGGGGGGCTTTGAGCAGTGGGGATGATTCAGAGGGACTTTTGCCAGCTGCTGAGTCAGTGCTGCATTATTGACTTTGCACGATATCTGGGTGTTCCTTTTGTTATTTCTCGCCTCCAAAAAAACCCAGACAGCTGAGATCCCAAATGCTTGTGGTTATTAATGGTTCCCAAGAAGTTTTTCTTTTTTAAGAACATATTGCCCTCCCTCCTCTAGCTGCTCAGCAAACCCAACACTCTTGGAGAATTAATGCTCTGCCATGAGTCGCATGTGGGATGCAGCATCTCCATTTCCTTTTGCACAGCATCCAGGAGGTCCTTCAGGACAGAATAATACATGGAGGGTACTGAATTTTATTCCTAAATAAGTCCTTTCAGTCCTTTGCTCACACTCCTCTAACCATCAAACCCTCCCTCTATTGTTGGATGGGGCCTTTCTGCACAGCTAAGATTATCCCATAGGTTATTTTAGTAGAATTCACAAAGCCTCAACTGCAGACAGCACAGAGCCTGAGTCATCACTGCCTGGCACCATGGCTGCATTGGGATGATCAGGATGAACAACAGTCCTTTCTCTCTTGGTGGAAGGTTCTGTGTCTGCCAGTCTGCCCAGCAATCACAGCCAAGGTGGCCCCAATCCTTGGGGAAGGCAGAAGGCAGTTCCCCCCTACACCTCCCTGCCCAGGGTGACAATCTTCTCGAAGAGACCTTGTATCAGGCAGCAACTGGGAAAACTAATTAATCACCTTATCCTGCCCTTGGTGTGCCAGACAGCAGATGACATTTCCAGCCCACAACCTGCCCTGGGCCAGGCTGGGATATCACTGACCTCATCAGGAACGCCGGCCCGGCAGCACGAGGACGGCGCCAGGTAATTAGTCAGGCACAGAACATTTATCAGCAGTTGCTCTGAAACATCCTCATCTGGCCATAGACGTGCTGAGTTTCTCAACATGTCATCCCATTCCCATATTTTCTCTCTTTCCCCTCTCACGTCAGAGACATCCAAGGAAGCGTGGTACAGAGATCTCCGAGTGAGTCACAGGAGCTGCTGAGCACCGTGTGGCAGCCAGCCCCAGCCAAGCCACAACCTTTCCCTCTCCAAGCCCTGGTTTTATTTCCAGCAGTCAAAGAGAATAAGGCCAGACAGAGCCTCAAAGTTCTCCTTTCCCTCACTTCAGGACTTCAGTTGTTCTCAGACAGGATGGAAAAATCCTGCCATCTCTCCCCTCAGCACTTCACAGCCTGAATCCATTTCTTTGCTATGATTCACAAGCTTGAGAGAGATTTTCCACTCCAGCCCAATAATAAGCTCTTTACATTGCAGGGGCTTAGAGCCTGGTCACCCTCATGACACTTGAAGAGCAAGAAGGTGGCAGAGGTCAGGATTTTGGTGGGCTTGGAGCAGGCACCCAGATTCACCCCTTAAAGCTAAGTGATGTTCTATGGGAAATGCACAACTGCTGAATTTCTTCTCTTGGAAATACACCTGAAACGACTCTCCACAAAACACAGAAGCCTGCCCAAAGATCACATTGCTGGAGCTTGTTCTGTCTACTCAGGGATTTAGCAAAACTTCTCCAAGCACCAAGACTCCACCAGGGATGGGTGCCTATAACCCATGCTCAACCCCTGCCCTTCACCTCTCCCAGGGGCAGGAACCTGGGAACAAAACACGACCCTGGGTGACTCCACAACCAAAGAACAGGGAGAGAAATCACCACCCAGCTTGGAGATGGGGCAGGAGGAAACACAAACTGCTAACTCCCACTGAAGACTTGAGGAGACCCAACCATTCCACTTTAGGTGTTACTTGCACCAAGGAGTAGCTCTGCAGAGACAAGCACTGGTCATTCCTTACACCAGCCTCAATATTTCCATTGTAAACTCCTCTTTCACTATTTTAAGAAGTCAGCTGTAAAAATTCCCTCTAGGCTGGATCTTGGCAACCAACGGCTCTGTCTGGGAGAAACTTATTTTACATGTACAATCCCTCTCTCCTATTGACAGTTTGGGTTGGAACACCAAATCCCCCTAAAAGTTGGCCAGTTTAAAGACCATGTTTGCATTCTCAAATTTGAAAAATAAAAAAAGAACAGCTAGCAGATAATTAGTGGGGCCTGAGTGCTTTTAGCATTACAAAACGTGTGTAAGCTTTTACAATGGCCAATATATACAACCTGAAAGGGGTTATTTTTTCATGTGGAATGCAGTAGTTAAATTTATAAAGGAAACTTTTTGCATGTTTTAAGTGCAGGCTATGAGAAATGAAAAACAGAGCAAAATACCCAAGAAAAATTTATACCATAAAAACAGAAGAGACTTTGTTTAAACAAATAAATCCTGAAGCCATCTCTGCACTTGCATTTGCTTTTCTAGATTTGTGAATATCAGATACAAAACTAATTAATAACTAGTGCCAAGAAATAGTTAACTTGAGGCATGTTTTTAACACATCTGAGTTTTCTATGGAAGATGACCAGACACAAATAAAGGGTGTGGCCTGGCCATTAAAATTTTAGCCAGCAATTTATAGGAAAAGAAAGTGGGAATTCTTTTTAAAGATCTAACATTAAGCAGCAACTTGAACCACAAATGTTTCAGGGCATCCACCACCACTGAACACTCAGGTTCAAACTGAGATTTATATTAAAATTGTGATGATCGGGAATGTAGCAGTGCTTGGCTGCCACACTTGGAGGATAAGCTTCACAAAAACTCTTGGAGGTTGTGGTCTGCCAGACCGGGAATAGCCACCACCAAGAGCCTGAACATACCTGAGGTCCTCTCTCTCCTTTCACTCCTGGATGTCCCAATAAAAATGGAAATGGAGTGGGTCCCAAGGGGTCAAAGATCTGATAGCCATCTGTGGCAGGCGGGGTGGTGAGGCTGAAGGCCTGTGCCCTGGCTCTGGAGCCGGGCCGGGCAGACCCCAGGGGTGGCTTGGTGTACACCAGAGGGATGATACTGGGATCCACTCTCCTGGTGGGGGACGGCACGTGCTTCTTTGGAAAGGGCCCACGGCTTGGCTTCTGCAGGGTTGGCTTCAGGGTGACAAGGTGGACACTGCTGGTTGTGTTATCAGCCACCCTCCTGGTTGGCTTTACAGTACCGGGCGCTTCGGGGGGCTCAGCAGTTAGTTTTTGGTTGATTTTCTTTTTGGTCTCTTGCTTGAATTCCTTCCTGCTGGCCGTGACCAGGCTCTGGCTTGTTGGTGGGGCCCTTTTGGCGGTGGGAAGGGGAGTTTTCTCCCTGCGTGTGCTGGCAGTGGGCTGAGACACCCTGAGGGTTGTCCCCATGCCCCAAGGGAGCGAGGACAGGGTGGGTACCTGGGGTTTGGTACTTGATGGAACAGGTGGGGCCGCGGTGACCTTGGTGGCTTTGGTAGTCAGTCTCGGCCGCGATGGTGGGGTTGACAGCGACGTGAGGGTTGTTGTACCTGAACCCCTCGTCTTGAGGGGGGCAGTGACCCTGCCAAGCTCCAAGTTTGGGGCAGCAGTGGTCAGGTTTTTCAGACCCTGCAGTGAGGGCGCCGTAGGTTCTGGGGTACGGGGGGAGGCGCTGGGGTCCCTGGGCAGGAGGGGGATGAGTGGGGGCAAGATTGGCCGGTAGGTATCGGCTTGCCTGCACTGTTTTTTCAGGTATTTACAGTAATGATGAGCTGCCTTGGCGGAAGGATAAATATCAAACTGGCAGATGGCTCCTTCAAACTGCACGGAGTGCTGGTTTATCTTCCCAAAGAGGAAAGATCCGTGAGGATCCAACGCCTCGTCCTTTTTAAAATGCAAATCCGCATGTACTCTGCGCTTCCCACAAGAAGTAAATAAAGTGACAGTCTGGCCACGAATGTTGATGGCAATGTTGTGCCACTGGCCGTCGTGGACATTGTAATCAAAATATACAGAGCGCTTGTGGCCCACGTAGACGATGATCTTCCCAGGCACAAACTGGACCCCCAGCTGCAGTTTTTTCTTTTTGCTCCTGACAGCAAAGAGAAAAGCGTTGTTGATGCGGTGGGAGCAGAGGCTCAGCACCAGGAGCAGGTCAGAGCTGGAGCCTGCAGGGAGGAGGGTGCTGAGCGGCGCCTCGACACGGGCTCGCTGAGTGAAGATGACCCCTGATTTGAAAGGAATGACTCCTTGAGGAACTGCACGTGAGGAGGACCATCCACTCGATGGCCTTTTCCCTGACAGGCCCAGTCTTTGAAGAACATCCACATCTGAAAGGGAAGCACAAAGATTATGTGAAAGTGCTGGGTGGCCCAAGGGCTGGATGGGTGTGGAGGGAGGTCAAACCAATCCATGCACAAAGGCAACAGGACACAGGAAATCCCATCTCACATATCTAATCCCACCCTCTCACATATGAACTCCCATAACCAGCATGGAGAACTCACAGCTCTTCTCACATCGTGTGAGGAGCAAGTGCATGCTCAATGTGATTACCAGCAATTGCCAAAAAGCATCAGCTCCATGGTGCATCTGGCGAGTTCTCCTGTCCCACCACGGACCAGCTCAGATGTTTTGGAAGGAACTGACCTCACTACAAGGAAATTTCCCACTGAGCACCACTAGTCCTCTTCCTGGGATTTAATTCTGAGTACTGACCACATAGCTAGAAAGGAATTTGAGCAACAGATTGAGCTGGGATTGCAAAATTTTATATCCCCAGAGGGCAAGTAACAAAACTTCCAAAGGGAGCAAAAGCCTCGTATCTGTCTCTCTCCAAGCCAGCAAGCAGCAGCTTTTGATCTTTGGAGAGTTTAGGGAAGCGCAGGTGCCTCCCAGCAGGAAAAAATTGCACCTAGATTTCAGTGAACTGCTCAAGGTTCTCAACAGCAGCATTTTTTTTCCCCAGCAGATCATCTTACAGCATTAAATTATTTTAATAGGTTGGAACCAGACTTGGTTTGTGAAGAGCTCAGAAATTGTTTATGGCTGCCACTGAGTAATGGAGGTAAGATTTGTCTCCTGTATAATGTCACCGAGGAGCCAGGTGCCTTGCTCATACAGGAGGAGAGGGATTGATCCCCAGAGGACCTTTCTCCCCCAACTCCAGGAGGAATTGCAATGGACAGACAAGCAGAATCCCTTGCTTTCTGCCCGTGAGGTGTATCAGGAGTCACTCACAGCTCAGATTAGCAGGCAACAGCAACACAAACTGGGGCCAGCTGGCAGCAGCCTCAGCTGAATTACTTAACTGGAGAAGATGCCGAGGTCTACGTGAGCAAAGCTGCAAAGGTAAATGTGCCCAGACCTGAAAAAGGTCCTATGTTGAGCAGCTAAAGGAGTTCAGCCTACAGGAAAAGGAGGGTCAGGGGAGGACTTCTCACTTTCTACAGCTCCCTGACAGGAGGTTGTAGTCAGGTGAGGGTCAGGTTCTGCTCCCAGGTAACAGGATGAGAGGAAAAGCCCTCAAGTTGTGCTGGAGGTGGGGGAAGGGGCTGTTAGAATGAAAAGTAGGAAAGGCTTCTTCACCAAAAGGTTTGTAAAGCATTGGAACAAGCTGCCCAGTGGAGTCACCATCTGTGCTAGTGTTCAAGACATCAGATGTGGCACTTGGGGACATCTAATGGTTTAGTGGTGGGCTTGGCAGTCCTGGATTAACAGCTGGATTTGATGATTGTAAGGGTTTTCCAACCCAAATGACCCTGTGAAGGTGATCATGACTCCTGTGACACCACCACTGTTGCCAGTGAGCTAGGATAACTGCACCTCCTCCCCTGATGCAATCCCAGCACTCCTGGACCAGCCAACTCTCCCATTTCAGTGCACTTTGGGGAAGCCAGTCAGAGATGTACAACCCAAATGCTAGGCAAGGATCTGCAAGGCAAGATTTAACACTCAGAAAGGTGATGGTGCCAGTCATGGCTAACACCATAGGATTGCAATTTTCCAAGACTAAAAGTAAATCAACAGTCCTCCAAAGGAAAAAAATCCCAAGTTTTTCTAAAGGGTCCTTGGTATTCAGCTGCATTCACCCTTAACTATTAAATGTTGTGCACAGAAGACAATATTTGGAGAACTGACACTTGAAGAGACTCTTGGTGTTGGCCAGAAGGGTTGTAGACTCAAGCAGTCTGAGACCTGTAATGCTGGTGGCCAGGAAGGGAGGAGAATGATGAGGAAACTCTGTTCCTTGACTTTGGCAAAAACCTCAGCCATTTTTGTATGTGAGAATGAGTCAAACAGTATTTACCTTGCCTGAGTTTAGCTTTATTCCCACCTTCCTTTTTTAAAGCAGCTTGAGTCATTTTCTAGCAGACACTACCCTGGAGAAGGTGCATCAGATGTAGAAAAGCATGGAAATGTTCCCACTCTGTGCAGAGGGGTAATTTACTGCACAGCAGGGTCAAGTGTTAACGACAGAATCCCTCCCATACTCTGAAATCCCTGGTCCCCCACCGTTTCTATTCCATACTGTCCAACAGGTCTGTCTCTCAGCTAGCCTTCCCCTCCCTGAACAGAGGAATCATGGCAGTGTCTTCATTCTGGATAATCTCCAGAGCCCATGAAACAGCAAAGGCCAAAGCCTGGCTTTAGTGAAGTGAAGTGGGACCCTTGCCACAGACTTCAAAAGCATCAGGATTTATCCCTAAGGAAATAAATTTACCACTTAAGCAAGCAGCTAGTCTCCAGCTTCCAATTTCTATGTGTATTTTTAGGTTCTCCCTCAGAGGCAGACAGGGGTTGTCTCTGCTAGAGATGCTGCACACTCTAGGAGTTATTTATTTGGTAGCTGCTCCCTGCTCAGAGGACGCCGCTGCTGTTTGCAATCCCAACCCAAGTGCCTCGTTAGCAACAGCATCCAGGAGTGCTTAAGGAAAAAAAGCACAACCCAAACACTCCTCTCCCTCAAACCCCGCTAAGGTGGAGCCAAGCTCTGGATGCCTACGCAAAATCCGAGTGAAGAGTCCTCCTGCAGGACATGTATGTGGACTTTCCAGCACGAGGTCCAGGCGCAGAGCTCAGGGCTCCTGAGCACCCAGCCCATCTCCTCGCCATCCCATCTCCATCCCATCCAACTGTCCCTGGCTGTTGGGGGACATCTCCTGGGATACGGGATGTCATCAACTAATGTAAAATGCAAGGTAATTCTGGCCTCCTGAAGCAGCTCCAAGTTTAGCAGAGGATTTTTTCCCCTTCAAACTTTTTCCTCTGTGGATTTTTCCATCAAAACATGTTATTTAAAAAGAACATTCACTTAGAGCTGCCTGATCCCAGGTTCCTCAAAGCTACAACATTCCTGTAGCAACATTTGAGCAACTGGGAAAAACTCATCTATCAGACTCTGTGCATGAAGTGAGATACACAGAGACTCCTGAACAACCATATGATCATCTCTGAAAAGGGGGAAAAAATATTTTACTGCCCTCCTTCCCATGTCTTTCTTTCTCTCCTCCTTTCCCCACACAAAAAGCTGTGTAAGAAACATAAGCCAAAAAGCAGGAGAGAAATAACTCGCAGCTTCCCAGATTCCAGCAGCCAAGATGTGATGCCCACAGCTAAAACTGGATTGAATAAGTGCAGCAGTTCCAAAAGTTACTGCCCAGACCCTTAATCAGCACAGCAAATGAACTCACCTCACAATCTTTTGGATTTGTAACACTTATGGAAAGATCATCCTCTGTGTTCCCTGATTTTCCAGCATACAGGAAGACTCCTAATCCTTAGAGTAACAACCACGGTGTTTTCAAAAGCCCACAGCATTGGCTTAATTTCATCCTCACACTGACCTATGAACAAGTTCTTACTGCTTCTGATTCTCATGTTTGAAAATCCTGGGTGATAACACAGCCTCAAGCCACCAGTGTTTTCTTACAGCCTTTACCTTCTTGGAAGGTATTATTTTCTGGTACCCAGAAGAAAATGCACTCTCTCATTGTGTGGAAATGAGGCGAGTTTTTAAAAATTCTTTTATCCCAGAGAAAGTATCTCAGAGGGGAGTTATCATCAACACCAAGGTAAACACAACGAGAGCGAAATAAAAGAGTTTGCTTTAGGCTGATGGTAACAAAAGACATGGCCCCATCCCATAATTATCACAGGAGTAAAATGATGGGTAGAGGTGAATCTAAACACCATATTATAATGTACTTGAAAAGTGAGATGCCAAGACACAGTATTTGTTCTGCCTCTTTATGAGCTGACATAAAACTTGCTCTGAAAACTGCTTGACTAAGTAATTCAGCCAGATGTTCACCTCCTTTGCATGGAGGCAGAACTTGGAAAATATTACATTTTTCAAAATTGCTGATGGTAGGAATCTATCCTCCCCCCTGTAAAAAGTGGTCCATGGGCTGGCTGACAGCTGAGTGTTGACCAAATTTCTATTTTTCCTTCATGTTTTAGAGACTGAGAGGAGAGCCCTGGAGCCTGCTAGTCCACTTAGTGTTGTCTGCTGACGGCAGGGGAAGCTGCTCCCTTCCAGCAAATACCCATGTAAAGCATCCATGGGGGAAAGGTGTTGCTATTTTAAGAGGAGAAAGCTCCTTTACAAACAGATAGGGCAGAGATGCTCAGCACCCATTATCAGCTAGTAAAGATGATTTTTTTTAAAAATGTTTTTGTTGACTTTGAAGCTTTTCATCTTCTTTTGTAGCATCTTTGATTATTGTACCTCAGCCTAGTCCTGTCCCTGGCAGCACCAGGGAGGTGATGCCTGGAGAAGGGGTGAAGGTGTCACTCCTCTACAGAATATTCCCTTACAGCACAGGGATTGAACCAGATATAGCCATTCTAGTATCAACCAACCCTGTGGCATTTTCCTCCCTTAAATTTGCTTTTACCTTTAGAATTCACATTATTTCTGTATGCATGCCACCCCCTGTGCTGGCAGGGGCGTGCCTGGGGTGCACCAAAATCTGCCAGAGCCATTTAATTCCATAAAGCCGCAGTCCCAAGGGGCAGTCTCTAAAAGCAGCTAAGTCCTGGCAAGTGCAGGTAGATGCCAATGATATTTTAGACATAAAGTGCTTCACTCTCACCAGTTCCACCAGACAGACTCTGAAAACCTGGTGGGACATGTAATCACCTGTACAAAACCCGTTTCTTTTGCCAGCTGTTAATTGCACCATCTGTCCTGCAACCATCAGCAATAAATGCATCTAACTGTGCACTGGGCTCAGACATTGATTGTTAAGTTATAATCCTACACTGGTACCAAGGTACTTGGCTTTTACTTTTGTTGAAAGAGTAAAAAAAAAAAGTGTAATTTACCTTCAGAATTTCCCTGTGTGAATCCCAGGAACCAGGTAAAACACAATATACTCCAGAGAAAGCAGAATCCCCTAAAATTGAAAGAGAAGGAAAAAATAATGCATTTCTACAACAGCAGTAACAAAACCAATTCCACTGTTAAAGGCCTTCTCCTTGATCCCAAGCCTAGCAAAGGCAGTGACAGTGTCAGCGTGACTCCAGGAAGTAGATTCAGGCTGAGACTTTATTTTTCTGCTTCAAAGTCACCTAAAGCCCACTGGACTTAGTGGAAAGGTTTCCCAATGGTATCAGGAGCCTCAAAGAAGGACCAGACCAGTTGAGAGTCAGGGTCATCACTGCTGGGCCATCAGTGCCTTTGCTGCTGCTACTCTTGGCACTCACCCCACCTAGGACAGACCACCAGAAATGCAAGAGCGTGGAGAAATCATTCAGAGCTGGGAGGCCTAAAGCCCTGCCAGGAGTGCACGTGCAGGGCTGTGGGGCCACGGGTAGGAAATGGGCTGGCACTCAGTGCCCTGTCAACCTCAGCAAACAAACCCTGAGTTGCAATGCTTTACTGGGTGCTTGACACTATCCTAAGCATGCAAAATCCTACATGGATCTGTTTCTCATTTTACACCCAGATGCAAAGATGGGGGCAGCTTCCAAGCACTCAGCACCCTGTGCTGAGCCACTGAGAACCTTCTCACAGGCCTGGTATGGCAGGAAAGTTTAGAAAGTGGGAGATCCACAGACTTGCAACTCTGTGCTCTTCACAGACATTCGACAAACCTCTCTGTTAGCTCAGCTTTAAGCCTTCAAGTGCCATTGAAAACAGCAGCTCAGGGAAAAAAAACCCCTTTAACCAGAAAGGTAGCTAAACCCCCCCTTTCCCCCATCAGCTTCCTTGATTTGTAGCCAGCTAAAGAACATGGGAAACTCCTTGGTTAGGCTCACTTAAAGCTGTCAGTGGAAAGTTTGAAGATTGAATTCCCTCATCTTCTAGAGGGGATATTTAACAGCTTCATCAGCAAAGGCTGCTGGAAGAACAGACAGAAATGTAAACTGCAGAAAGTCCTCAGCCAGGAGACAGCAGTGGAACATCCACAGGTTGTTTGTCACTTCAGTCCAGCCAGTGTGAGCACTGGGCTGTGCAAAGCCACGCCAAAGTGCAGCTTGCTCATCTCTCCACATCTGATGCACAAGTCATGTATCAAACCACTCTTCTCCTGCCATCAAGCCTCAGCTTTAGCCCAAGACAGCATCCTCAGACAACGTATTACCCCGGGCCAATCCTCTCCCAGTGCAGGAAACCCTTTCCCACAGCTAAAACAAAGTCACAGTGATTTACATCAGTGGGGAAACCTGGCCCTGAATGTAAAAATCCATCCAGGAATCCAGCCACTAACTAATATTTTAAGGCTTGAAGAGATAAAACACTGGAGCGGTCCCACACCAACTGGGGAACAAATGAGCTGAAGAAATCCATGGCCTCCTTTGCTGTTTCCATCACCCTGACACTGGGCTGCACATTTCAGGAGCTCTGGGACTGCTTTATTTATGAAAGAACAGCCAGGAATAGCCCAATCCTGGTATTCTTTTGCCATGTCCTGCAACCAGCCATATCCTAACCAGGAAACCCTCACCATAGCTCCAGAGATCTCCAGCTGGGGAGCCCTTGGTTCTTCTCTGACAACGTCATCCCTTGGGTGACAACTTTTGGGCTGAAGACACTGCCAAGTCCAAGGAGAGCTGCTGTCCCACTACCTTCAGGGAGAGGAGGAAGGGAAGCAGAATAGGATGATTCTTCATGGCCACCTCTGGCATGAGAGGTGGCTAAAATCCACTTCACAACACAACCTGAATTTCTGCGCTCGTCTCCAACAGAGTTTAAGATGTGGACACAATTCCATGTGTGCATGGAGCAAAGCCCTGACTGGGTATCATCAGCTGGGCCTGACTGCCACAGGAGGACAGGGAATGGGGTCATCACCAGCAGCAGTCCCAGGAGTTAAGAACCTGTGATCTGGTGAGGATCAGGTTTGTACAACCACTGCTGCTCACAACACACTGAAGTCCACTTTTTGTGGGGTACCTTCACAAACCAAACTCCCTGTTGATTGACACAACGAGAAGAACAAGTCTTGGGGGAGAATCCAGCACGTAATTTCATTCCAGTGACACTCCTGGGCTGTAAAGCAGACGAATGCTCAGTGTGGGATCCAGCTGGCCCCAGCCCTGCTCCTGGACCCCTCACATGGCCAACACCGTAAGAGCTGAGAGCAGGGCCGGGTGCCAAAACACTGAAGGAAAACACTTTGGCCAAATTTACCAACTTAATGGAAAAAGCAAAAGCAGCTTCCAAATGGCAGCTGTGTGAGTGATGGGGCTGTTAATTATCCCAGGATTTTTAATGCAGTTTCTTTTTCCGTTACAGCTCGGCAGCGACAGAGCTGCAGGAGCAGCTTGAGTAGCAAGAGTAAAGAAGATTTTTCTCCTTATATAGAGCTATCAAATCCACCTGGCCTTTATCTCAGCTTCTTCCCATGAGCAGTGATTTCCATTAAGGCTCTATCAAGAGGTACCACTAAAGGCATTTATTTCTTTTATTTGCAGGGTCTGAATACCACAATGAGGATCCTGGGGCTGTTTGCCTGGAGAAGAGAATGCTCAAGAGAGAACTTAGAGCATCTTCCAGTGCCTAAAGGGGCTCCAAGAGAGATGGAGAGTGATTTTGGACAGGGGCGTGGAGGGACAGGACAAAGAGGAAGGCTTTAAACTGAAGGTGGGCAGATTTAGAATCGATATTAGGATGAAATTCTTCCCTGTGGGGGTGGTGAGGCACACGCTGCCCAGAGAAGTTGTGGCTGCCCCTGGATCCCTGGAAGTGTCCAAGGCCAGGCTGGACAGTGCTTGGAGCAGCCTGGGCTAGTGGAAGGAGTCCCTGCCTGTGGTAAGGGAGTTGCAACNGCCCATGGCAGGGAGTGGAATGAGATGAACTTTGATGGTCCCTTCCAACCCAAAGCACTGCTGCAGTCACTGGGTGTAGAGGTGCCCCACAGCACACATGATGTAAGCTCACATGAGCCTTAAAAGTTTTCCAGTGCAGACACAAACTCCCTTTATAGCAAACTGAAGTTACTGACTACAGCTTAATTTTACTTTCCTACTTTTGGCAAACTCCTGTGGATCAGTTCACGGGAACTGAGCAGTGCCAGAAGTCCAAGGAAAAGTACAACTGAGAGGGACAGAGGAGCACAAACACCCCTATCCCCCTTCTAACCAGACAAGTGCTGGACTAAAGCCCTGCACTGAATTAAGGACAACAGGAGCACAACAGCCTTCACACAACTTGGTCACAAATTATCCTCAAGGAACTGCCGATCTCACAAAGCTGAGGCAACCTGTGAAATAATTGTGATCAGCTAATTCCCCACTATTTCTGGAATTGGTTTGGAACAATTTCAGCTTTTTTTAATTAAAAGGCTTGCCCTGCCTTAAAATAAGAAGTCCAAATGATTTTGACATCTTGTTTGTTTAGATGACGGGTTGAAGCTGAAGGAAATATTTCAAGGGCCCATGGCAGCATTTTTATTTTGTTTTCTCCCTCATTTACAATGGAGAAACGGCTTTGAAATTGCCAACACTACTGCAAGGTGGAAAAACAATTCCCCACCACTTTGCTCCATTCAGGTGTATTTTCTTCCTGTTCAAAAGACCACAAAGCCAGCTGGAGGCTGAAAATTTCTTTTCAAGAAAAGCAAATCTGCATTTCTAGCTGTAGATCAGACAGCGTATCTTAAAAAGGAGAAAATGCACGTGTGGCTTAAGATCCTTTGCACACGACTGGAGGTGATATTCTATATGACATCCAAACAGTTTTGACAGACAACAGGAAGCAAATCACAACCTATAAACTGAGGCTTTAAATTGTATTGTGCATCAATTCCATCCTGGCTTTTTGGGGGTAGAAATCTTATTTTGTACCAGCAACCTCCTCTGCGGAGCTTCTGGGGCTTCTGGAAATGATGGTATTTCTCCACTCCCCCTCAATTTCTGGCAAGAGCAGTGGAAACGCACAGCTATGTAGACGTCCCCGTATTGACCCTGCTCAGTCCTTTGCTGGACCTCTCCTGCAGTATAAATGAGGTATTGACTTACACCTCCAGGCAGAGATTTTGTACACAGGCACTGCTGCAAACCCCAGTGTGATAAGGGCAAAGTTTCTGAGACAACTGAAATACCATCAGTTTGCAATCCCCAGTCAGCAGCTACATTTTTAAGGAAAAGTATTGAGTAGGAAAACAGATATAGCCCATAGAAATCCATTCTTAAGGCCATTAAAAAATACTAAGGAAACAGCGTGATCTAGAAAATGTCAATATTTAAGGAAAAATGAAATCCCTATTCCTGGAAGTGTTCAAGGCCAGGCTAGATAAAGCTTAGACCGACCTGGTCTACTGGAAGGTGTCCCTGCCCCTAGCAGGAGAGTTGGATCCATAAAGGCCTGATGTTTGCTCATCTGGCACCTACAGCTCCTCTGAGGACTTCTCCAGGAGGGCCACCCTGGCCCGCAGTGCACAGAGGGTGGGGATGAAGCACCAGCACAGCCAGGGTGACCTCCTGCTGCCACCTCACACCTTGTCCTCTCAGGGGTCTGGCACCTACAGACAGAGGGCTGAAGGGTCCCAAACTGCTGGTCCCTGTCCTCCTGACTGGAACTGGAGCCTGTGTATTCACTGCACAGAGCTGTCCCAGACCTGAGCTCCTCCTGCAGCCAACCTGCTTCCTCACCTCAGGGACGTCAGACTGATCTGACTCAAACACCCTCCCAGGCAGCTCCCAGCAGCTCTCCACATCAGGGAATCTTTCCTGGGAACCCAGCACCCAGCCTCTCCTTGGCTCCCCATCCCTGTCTGTCTGGGATATTGACTTTGCTGCCGTGTGAAGTGACAACACTCAGTGCTGGCCCTGGCATTTGTGTTCTCCAGTAACTGGAGCCCTGACAAACAGAAGTGCTAAGCGTGATCTGTCACCTAACTCCTTTTTTGTCCTTCCAACAAATGCCTTCGCATTCCTTCATTTTGTGAATGGGGTTTGGCAGAGCCATATAGAATTCCCCATTGTTTCCATTGCACTTCAGTAAAAGCGTCCATCATTTCTTCTTATGCCCCCAACAAATTGGCAAAGAAAGGGGAGAAAAAAACCCACAAACTCTGTGTTTGTTCCTGAGCAGAGACTTCCGACAACCATCTCACCACAAACCCGGGCAACCTTCAGTCAGTAACAGAATCTCCACGGACAGAGATATTAAGCAGGGCAGATTTTAACCCCTCAACCCATTGCAGAAAGGGGATGAAGCTTTATTTTGATAAAGCACAGCCTCAGAGAGACACATGGAAATAGCAGGAGTGGTGGTCCTGGACTGTGATGCTGTCTGTCCCTCATGGGACACACCTCCAGGTGCAATTGCCTCCTCTCTACCCTCAAGCACCCAGCACACACATCATTTGCCGCTCTATTGCTGAATTTGCCCAGCAGTGCCGTAATCTGTCCCCAAACCACCTGCCCAGCTTGCAAACAATCCTCTTTTCCTCTGAAAAAGGATCCATGTCTCCCTCCAGCTCTTTTAGGCCTTCCCAGGGGCTGACCCACCCCCTTCATGGGTGGATGCTCCAGTACCCACGTGTGCAGCTTTCTCATGCAGCACACGGATGGGGCAGGGAGCCCAGAGCAGCATGTGCCAACACCCCAGGGCTGTGACAGCAGGCTGTCACCCACCAGAGGTCTCCAGGAGCATCGAGCCTCCTCCATGGCCAGCATGTGGCACTGGGGCTGGAATGGGCCAAAGCAGCACAAGTGCAGTGGAACAGCACTGGTGCTGCAGGCTGGACATGCAGTGGAATGCAAACCCTGCCCTGTGTTTTGGGGGGCCTGTGCTCACCAAAAATGCATCAGCAGAAATGACCAAGAGGGGCACATTAAGCTTGGAGAACCTGTAAAACTTTGTGTTGTTCTGGTTTTACAAACTTTGGCAGCTCAAGTGTTCAAGCACACTCTGTGACTGCTGCTCCCCCCTGGGGAGCCAGCCCTCCAACTCTCCCCCGCAGGTCTCCTATATCCACCAGCTCCTCAACCACCAGCAGAAGCTGCAGGAGTGCTGGTACAAGAGGGACCCCCAGTGCCACACAGGAATGCACCAAATCATGTCACAAGCTGTCTTCAGGCAGCACAGCCCTCACCCACCCCAAGGCTGGCCTGGTGGGCACAGGGACATGCCAGCCCCGGGCTCAGAGCGCCCTGTCCAAGGCCGGCGGCCCCAGTGGGACCGTGGAGCCGTGGGATGCACGGCTCTCTGCCAAGCGAATCGAAACCCAGCACCAAAAATCCCTCCGGGAGATGATGAGAAGGGCAACAAGCGACCTCTGCTGAGGAGGGACTGGAGCAGCACATGGCAGGGGGACAGGCCGGGGAAGACCCTGGAACAAAAGGCGCTCCTTCCGAGGCACCAGGACAGAGCCGAGCCAGGTTTCCCACGGCACCGCAAGGCTCCAAGCCCACAGCCGGGCTGCGCTGGCCTGGGACACAGAACCAGGCACAGATCTCCGGCAGGCCGGGAGCCACGCTGCCGACCCCTGGCTCCCTCCTTCCTAACTAAACCTGTGCTCACATGGCTCCGGTTTGTCCTCAAGCAGGACCCGGGACCAGAGCAGGATCTCGCTGTCCTCATCCTTAGCGTGACCAGGGCCAGCCCAGGCTGAGCAGCTGGTGCTCTGTCAGCGGCGGTGCCCCGTGCCAAGCGTCCCTCCAGCACCGCAGCCCGTCCCCTCGTTGTGACACGCTGCTCGTGCTCTTTTCAAAGGGACCTTTATCCGTCTGGTCCCCTTTGGGCTGCTCTCTTTCTGACGCCAGCCACCCTTACACGGGTCCCAGGCGGTTCTCCCAGACCGTGCCCAGCACTACAAAGGTGTAACTGGGAGATGCTGCGTCTCCAGACACGCCGCAGCCACATCCATGCACAAAAACCCCAACCCAAACAAAACACCGCACCATACACACCCTAAAGCACTGAGCTTCAGCCCTTGTGAGTACATAAACACACAGAAAACTTGTCGAGGAGAGCAGCTGCAGCCCCTGGGAAGGGCTCTCCGTGTAACTCCACGCACAGACTGAGCCTCCAAAGGGAGCTGCACATTGATCCACCTCCGGCTCCAGGAACGGGGCGGCGACACGGTGACCCCGGGGGTGGAGGGGGGCTGCCCCCAAATCCCCTCGCCCCGTCCCCCTTCTTTCCCCCATCTCCCAGCCCAGCCGAGCAGAGAGATCCCGTACACAACTTTTTCAAACTGCCAGGCAGAAGAATCCCAGCCTTTCCAAGGGAGTGTCGGTAAATCATCAGTACATCCGACAACGCAGCCAGCGGGGTTAACCCTTTGCGGGTTCCCGGGAAAATAACAACAACAACAACGAAACCAACAACAACGCGTTTAACAATGAAAATAGTAACGTTTGGTCCCAGCGGTGGGAGAAGGGGGGCGGGCGGGCGGTGTGTGCCGGGCTCCTTTCATACACACACACGGATGGAGAGGGAGCAGCGTTTTGTGTGTGCCGAGCACATGAAGAGCTGCCACCGCGCACCTCCGCCGTGCCTCAGCCCTGCGGGCTCTCCCAGCCAGCCCCAGGTACCCGTGTCCCCGAGGAACAGGGTGAGGGGCTGCAGCCCCTGCCCCCAGGAGGGGGTGGGACCCCCCCGTGCCCGGCCAGGGTGCGAGGAGCAGCTCGCCCGTTCCTGCATCTGCCTGGGGGCTACACCGGCTCCCGGAGCAGCTCCCGGGGCTGGGAGCCCCTCTGCCGGTGCGTGGGGATCGGGGGGCTTCTCCTGCCCGCCCCGGCGCCGATCCCCCGCACACCGCAGCCCCATTTCCCCCTCTCCCGCTCCGCAGCGTGGCCTCCCTGCTCCCAAGCCCATTCTCCTCTGCAGAGCTGGAGTTTTCACATCATCCCCTGGCAGGGAGGAATGTCTTCCCCCACGCCGTTCCCAAATCCCGGGATCCCGCGGCTCCCCGGCACCCCCAGCCCGCCCAGGATTCCCTTCCCCAGCGCCGGGAGTAGCGGAGTTTGTACTCACCCCCTGCCTGCCGCTGTAGCTCTGAGTCTGGAGACCGGCTCTGATTCCGGCTCCATCACGTTTAGTGCATTGTCTCTTTCGGGCAATTTTTGCGGCAATCCATCAGAAATCGGGGGATAAGCCGGTTTGTGGGTACATCCTTCCCGGGAGCTCGGCTCTCTGCCTCGCTAAGGGGTTCAGCCGTGTCACAGACACCCCTGGCCCGGACGGCTCACTCCTTCCTCCTTCTCTTCTGGGTCCTTTTGCTTACACAGATCTTTTAATCCCATTTAACTCCCTCTCGGCAGACTGCAATTACCTTGGAAAAAGGAGAGAGAACACAAAGTACACTCTAGGAAGCCAGGCTGGCCCATGGTCGCTGGATTTCTTGCCTTTTCTTTCCTCTCCTTATAAATAGTGCAATTTCTGTGATCTCTGATTCCCAAAGTCCGTGATTTCAAGTGTTTTTTCTTAGCTGTTACTTTTTTTGTTGTTGTTGGTTGGTTGGTGGTTGTAATTATTATTTTTATTTGCAATGCAGATGTGCCTCCCACCCCCCCAAGGATCTCTCCTCTGGACTTAGAGAGAAGAGGAAAAGGCAGATTTTGAGAAATGAAAATTATTTAAGGATGTCCTTACTTCCTCTCTCTGCTGCCCTCCTCTGTAATAGCGACGCATTTACGAGGAATTGTACAAAATAAATAAATAAATCGGGGAAAAAAAAAAAGAAAAGAAAAAAAAAAAAGGAAAGAAAATTTGGCTAGAACTGCAGGGAAAGAATTGAAGACCCTGTCCAGGCTCCAGGGAGGGAAGCACAGGCTCTTCTTTGGGGGCCTGATGAAAATTGCAGCCCCTGCACTCACCTGTCCAGGGCCAGGAGCCCCAAACCAGCCTCGACCCACCTTATAAAGTACCTGACATGGCTTTTCCCTTGGGATCAGCGCTTGCTGCAGGAAATTGGGAGCCTATGGATGGGCCTCAGGCTTGGAGGAGAAAAGCCCCCATGCCCCTGATCCCCTCCTTGCGCTGCTCTGCTTCCCCAGGGCATCTCCAGAGCCCCTCTCCTCCCGGCACCAAGGGCTGGGATCTGCATCCCGGGGGGCAGGAACAGGGGAAGGAGTTTCCCTACGCAAGGTCCATCAGAACAAGTCGGATCCCGAGGCCGCTTGTCCAGCTCTGCCAGGAGCGGGGACTTCCACATGCGGATAAAACCTTCATCCCTGCTTCCCCTCCTCATCCAAAGTCCCACCCAGCCAACCGTGGAGCCCCCGGGCGACGGGGCAGGTCCCTCTTGTCCGCAGCAGACCCCGCAGCTCCGTGGGATTCCCTCAGGCAGGTGAGGGCAGAGCTCCGAGCCGTCCCACCTCCTCCCTGCACCCCTGGGTGCCCCTGCCCTGCTCCCTCCCCCTGTCAGCGCCTCTGCCTTGGGCACTTACTCTGCAGCGAGCTGAGAGGCTGAGCAGCATCTCCCTGCAACCCCATGGCCGTGGGCATTCATTTGTCCCAGCAGCTCACGGAAATTGCTACTTCTTAAAAAATAATAATGACAATAATAGTAAAAAAAAAATTTAAAAAGGGGGGAAAAAAAGGAGGAGAAAAAAAACCCCACGCACCCTCAAACAAAGCCCCTTCCTCCCTCCTTCCCCTTCAAGGTGTCTCCTGCGCTGCAAGCCCGGGAGAGGCGGCCGGGGTGAGGGGCCCGGAGCCAGCCGGGGCTCTCTGGGGTCCCCCCAAATTCAGCAGATAATCCTTCCCCGCGGGCACGTCCCCCTCGGGCCGTCGCTCCACTCGTGGGTCATGGATGCTGCAAGGATCCCGGAGAGAAGCGGGCGCTGGGAGGGACATGGATGTGAAAGAGGTGGAAGTTCCAAGGCTGCCCTTGTCCTTTTAAATAGCTGCAGCCCGGGGACTCCGGGCTGGCGGGGGTGCCCCAGGTATCCGGTTTCAGCAAACAGCAGCTAATGAGCAGAGATCCAGCCTCCGAGGGGCAGGATCAGCGCTGCCGGCGGGCAGGGGAGCACCCCGGGCACCCCACCAGGAGGGGAGGGGAGGGCTGCGGGTCAGGGGCTGCCTGGTCACTGTCAGGGCAGGGGACAGGGCTGCAGGGGCTACAAGACCTTCAGGGTAAAGGGGCAGGGCTGCAGGGGCTACAGGACCCTCAGGGTAAGGGGACAGGGCTGCAGGGGCTACAGGACCCTCAGGGTAAGGGGACAGGGCTGCAGGGGCTACAGGACCCTCAGGGTAAGGGGACAGGGCTGCAGGGCACAAGGGCAGGTGCTGAGCACCCAGGACAGATCCGAGACACCAGCATGGGTCTGCCATCAAAGCTGAGCCACCCCAGGGGCTCCCTCCACAAAGGTGTGCTGTGTCTTCCTGCATTATCCCCTGAGATGGGGAAGGGCTGAAGTGCCTCAAACCTGGGCACGGGCACTAAATTTACACACTCCCCATGAGAAATACACAGCAACAAACAGGGCCCCACATCGACCCACCAAGTACCTGAACTTGGTTCAGGCTAGATGGGAGTGATGTAACATCATGTTCAGACCAGAAAACTCAAGGACCCACTGACTCAGCAATGCAGGCTTTACTCAAAAGCCTGACCTCAGAGCGTGGCCAAAAGTTGAGGTTTCCACCGTAAATCTGATCTCCTATATGACATCTGCTGCTGCCATGCATGCTAAGGGCTTCTCTCCCTTAATGCATACATTTGGCTTAGTTGTGGTTGCTTGCTGGGACTGTGGTTTTGCATCTCCCAGCCTCGATAGGCAGAAGATTTTATTCATACCTTTGCTCTGAGGTATCTGCATTTTGCTTCCTTTCTTGCTATAGCAGATGAAGTTTTAAGCAGTGACAGCAAAACAATTTGAAACGAGCAGCGTCGGGACTGGGGTTAACTAACAGCCTCACAATCCCTCTGTCCTCCAGAAAACCTTCTCACAAGGGTACAGCTAAGTTACACATCCAGATGTGTAAGAAATGACTTGTAAGAAAATCCTATTCACAGAAAAATGTGTCTCAAGGCCTCCTGAAAGCCCAGGAACTCAGATGACCCAAACAGTCCAGCTCTGAGGACTGTGACTACAGGGACAGCAGGCAGTGACACAGCTTGTCAGAAACACCATAAAATCTCTATTTTTCTTAGCTATTTTTTCCCCCAGCTGTTCTTTCCATGTTTCTCAGTCACACATTCCTCACTGAGAAACATTATTCTAGCCACGCTGAAGTGTTTAAGATAAAGCTTTAATCAATTAAAAAAAAACCCCAACTTTGCAAATAACCGTGAGTTAATCCCTCTGCTGTTGAATACACCTTAGATTCTCCTGCTTATTTCTACTTTTTCTCTCTTCAGAATGCAGCAAATATTTAGTAAACTCCCCTTCCCTCAAAAAAACAAACCCAAACCTCACCCTACCCAGAAAGGAACAAGGCCTGGCTTTTCAGAGAGAGGGACAAAGAAGAAAGGAAAAACCATGTGCTGCATCTTTTTTCAAAGACTTATCCAAAGTGGCTGTGCTGGGAAAGGACTGATGATGCTTCAGGTGCACAGCATCTCACCAATGACCACCATAAAACTCACTGACAGCCTCATCCTCAAATCCTCTGCTCATATTTGCTCCGATGAACATTTTCAAACCAAACACATGCCTAAAAGCTTTGCTAGCACGAAGATGTAAATGTATCCCAGCAGTAGGAAAAAGGGAATTAGTTTAAAACAAAAGGAAACCCAACAGTGCTGAAGCCAAGGCTTGTGCCAAGTGAATTCAGGTTCAAAAATTAGACCTCATTCTTCAAAAAGAGAAAAGCTACAACATATGATCTGAATAGAAATATATTTAGCAGATTTTTCTTCCCTTCCAAATTTGAATAGAAGCCATTTTAAAACACTAAATAAACTGAAGTAAAACAGCACAACAGTAAAACAAACAAAAAAAAAAAAACAAAGGAGAAAAAAAAAGAAGAGGAAAAAAAGAACAAAAAGGAATTGGAATGAAATAGTTTAATTAGCCAAAAAATAAAAAGCACAGGGGAGGAGGAAATGCCACCACACAACATGGGGAACAGAGAACAGAACACTTGCTTTTGATGAAACACGCCCTCTCAAAAAAAGCAGTATGTCATTACAGCCTGAATAAATAGAGCATCTTAAATATCCACCCGTATTTAGCCACTTTGCAGAAGAATCAGTACCCACCTCTCCTCAGGAGCTTGGTTAAGCATCAAGGCTGTCATTAATATAATTTTGTCTCTTTGCTCCTCTCGCAAAACCGAGTGTGGAGGAACCTGGGAGCCACGGCAAGGGGTGTCACAGCTGGCCCGTGTGACACACAGTGCCCAGCTCCACGGAGCAGAGGAATCCCACACTGACCTGGACCGACCAGCCCACTTTGGCTTGGCCTGGAGGACAACACTGAATTACAGTTCAATCATTTGCGCCTTTGCCCGAGTCCAAAAAGTCTCCTGGATCACTCACTGCCCCCAGAACTCACCAGGAATTACAGGGATGTATTGGGATATATTTGGATAAATACTCCATTCAGGTTTAAAAACCGGGCAGAAGTGAAAACCACGGCACCGGAAAAAACTTGTGGGAGGGATCAAACAAACACACCAAGGAAAGGTGGGATAAAGAGCCTTTCACTCCCTGCTGGGCTGAGGATCCACACCCAGCCTGGAGCAGGAGTAGCTAAACTTGGTCTCTGGCTAAGAAGAATTGCTGGAGCCACAGGAGAAGGGAGCCCAGCCTGTGGGGAGCAGCCCTGCCATGAAGGGGTGATGGTCCCAGTGATGCTGGGAGCACAAATCCTGTAAGGAAAAGCTGAGGGAGCTGGGGTTGTTTAGCCTGGAGAAAAGGAGACTCAGAGGTGACCTTATCACTCTCTACAACTTCCTGAGAGGTGGCTGTGCTCAGGTGGGGTTGGTCTCTTTCTTCAGGCAGCAATGGACAGAATGACAGGACACGGTCTCAAACTGCACCAAGGGAAATAGAGGTTGGATATTAAGAAAAAGTTTTTTACAGAAAGGGTAATAAAGTATTGGAATGGTCTACCTGGGGAGTGGTGGATTCACCATCCCTGGATGTGTTTAAGAAAAGGCTGGATGTGGCTCTTGGGGCCATGGTTTAGTTGAGGTCAGGGTTGGGTTGGACTTGATGATCCTGGAGGTCTCTTCCAACCTGGTCATTCTGTGAATTCTGTGGGAGGGCACAGCCCCACAACATGCATCCCATGGAGCAGGGCAGTGGGGAGGGCGGGATCCACACCTGTGGGCCCGGCAGGGACGGGAGATCCAGCCTGCACACGAGTGGGGCTCACCCCCAGCCCCGGCACTCCAGGCAGTGGCACAGGAGGGACTGGCTGTGCCCGTTCCCAGCCCTGGGGAATGGCTGCTGACTCAGCACCCATCCTGCAAACATCAGCAGCCTCAGCAGCCAGAGCTGCCAGGGGCTGGGACCCATCCCTGGCTGCTGGGGTGGCACTGAGAGATTTCTGCCAAAGCTGAAATACACCATTTCTATCCCTTTTCCCCCATACTTGGCTGCAGTGCTCTCTCAGGTGTGTAATTCCCTATACAGGATTTCCTAATCCCTACACAACTTTTCTATTCAGATCCTGCATTTGACATGGCTGTACCAGCACTTCTCACATCCATGAGCTCTACTCAAATGACTGGCACTAGTTCAAGCCCTGGATTAAAGTCATCCCTACCCTGTAGGGACCTGGCCATGAGCAGAAAGCTGCTGAAGAGCTTCATTTGCCTGCTGAAAGTCTCACCATCCATGGCAGAGCCAAGATCTCAAGGTGGCCCAGCTGGGATCTGGTCAATGGATGCTCCTAATTTGCTCTCTGGCTTCAGCCACCACTGCAAGATTAGGAGGTTTCTGCAGAGGAGCAGAACATGCAGCACTCCTGGTTTTAGGGTTTGCTGTTTGACAGCTATTCATGATCCAAAAGCTGCTGTGGGTTTTATTTGTTGCTCCCAGTGCACTCTGGAAAGTATTAATTATAGAGGAGATGTACAGAAAGCTTGAAAATCATGTCTGTAACAGAACTGCTGCTCTGCCTTATTTGCCTCCCTCTCCACAGCCCTCCTGACAAAGCCATTCCTGTCCTGTGCCACAGGCTGCCGGTGACATGTTTGAACTTCTGCAGCCTTTTGATGTAAAATGTTTTAAATTCTTTTTGGGAACACTAAAGGCTTTTGTCTCCTGGCCGGGGCCGTGGGGATGCCACGTCTGGCAGAGACTGATCTTTCTGTGCTTTCCAGCTGCCCCATATCACACCGGCCTGCCCAGCCAGCCGAGAGGTGGGAATGGCTGTTAATCATTAAATGGAGCCTTTTCCATCGGAATGAAAGGGAACACAATGCAGCGACACAAGTCCAAGCCCACCCTTCCCAAGGAAAGTCACCCTGCTGATTACAGCTCTGTCCTGCTCTTCCTTTTAGGTGTTTGGAGAATACCTGCAGTTTATAGGATGGCTGTGAAGTGATTGTTCAGCTGATGGCAGCAGCAGCGTTGGGCTGACAGGTCAGCCCTGACACTAATGCATCACCAGGCTTTGACAGGAAGATGTTACGGTTCCTAAATCCTGACTGCCTTTAAGGTGTCAGGCAAAGACTGTCTGGTTTTGTGAACATCCCTTTATTTCTCTGTTTGTCCATCTCTCCTCTCTCTGGTTTAGAACCTATTCAGTCACTGGTGCTGGTGGAAAACAGCAGAGAATCAACAGCACTGACCAGTTTGGAGCTGTGTTCTCCAGTCTAAACACCAGGCCAGGCTGTTCTGCTGCCTGTGGTGATCCTACATTTGAACAGAAGAATACCAAGATCCGTCTTCCCCTTTTCCCATGGAGGGGAAAAATAATTCACCATTAAATGTCCTCTGGGCTGCTGCACACGAGGAGCAGGAGCAGTCCTCCCTGCCTGGAGGTTTGCTAGTTAAATGCAGCAATGCATCAGCAAGCACAAGCACTTTTCCCAGCGCTGTGCCAAAGGAGCTCCATGGGTTCATGGAGGTGGGTGAGTGCTGTCCTGGATGAGTGCAGGTAACATGATCTCTCTAAAGACAGCATATCTTCCTCTTCATGAAACAGAACCACCCTGAGAGTGCCTTCCCCCTCAGCAAAGAGATCACACCAGCACTGCCTGCTGATCTAAATAATTTCCTGCACATTAAGGACAAAAGGACGACTGCCACCATGGTTGCTGCTGCTATGACAGCAATTTACCATGGCAGGGAGCACACAGCAGTGTGTAATATTGCCCTCTGAATTCTGCAGGTCACACGAGCACAACCCTTAAGGCTTTTAGGCAGCACTGCCCAGTCCTGGTGTGGCCTGCCAGGGACACTGGGGCAGCTGTGGGTCAGTGCTTGTGCCAGAGCCCTGCACCCACAACACACAACTGATGCAGGAGAGATGAACCTGACCTGTTCTGAACACTCTGGACAAGGACTTGGGAGCTGCAGGCAGCAAACACTGGCTCTGGAGTCACTCCAGGTGCTTCTGGAGCAGGGATGCTGTTTGCTCTGAGGATGAGGAACAAGCCTAAGGGCAGGAACACAGTGCTGGTGGCAGCTGGAGCTGGTGTGCACACCCAGGCAGCCCCAAGGCAGAGTTCAAAGGGAGATGGAAATCAGTCCAAGATCTTGGCCTTCAAGAGAAGGCAGAGTGTTACAGCACAAATGCCTCGGACTAAGGTTTTGTGCAAGACAGAAACTAACCCTGAGTCAGATTCTGAGTAGTTTCAGTGGGGAAGGGAGAAGAAAAGAGCTTAGAAAACATCAAAGCAAGTGTTGGTCATAACAAAAAGTTGAGGTAATACTATTTAAATGCAAAAAGTAATTTTTCTACTGTCTAAGCAAGGTATATTCTTTGTTTCCCATGCTGTAGGAAGATAACCCTGGGCAGTGGGAGCAGTTTGCTGTGCAAAGGGAAATCAGACCTGCAGGAAGCAGGTGAAATGGAAATGATAAGTCCAGGGCAAACAGAAGGAAGGGTGAGACTAGACAGATTTGAGATGAGAATTGCTGCACTGGGCTCAGTAATGACAACAGAAAAGCTCCTTTAGCAGTGACAAGGATGAGGCAGCCCTTGCACAAACACACGTGTGTACATTAAGCAAAAGCCTGTGCTCTACTACATCCTGAGGTACCAACCCCCAAAAGCAACTGCAATTTGGTTTGTGTAATCAGAGTAATTTTAAGATATGACCCAGCCATAACAAGGAACTGCCAGACCTAATCTAAGCCACAACACGGTGCTACAACAGCATTTCCTTTTGCAATGGTGCTCAGCTGTTCCTGTGGCCAGACCCCACTGCTGTGATGAGAAGAGCTGAGGGCTCACTCCCTTCCTTGGGGGCTGTCTGGTGCTGAGGCTCACACGCTAACCTAGATCCCAGCAGGGTTCAGGTTTGGCTTTCACTGCTCTGGTGACCTGCAGGGTGACCTGAAGCAACTCAAACCATTGCTTTTGTGCCATTATTTCCTTGTCTTTAAAGTGAAGTGTGTGATATAGATCATCTTATGTGTAAAGAGGTTTAAGCCCTTCAGACATCCAGCACTGCCAGTGGCTGTTATTACTTCCCTGTGCAGTTGGCAGCAGCTCCTCATGCAGGAGCAAGTGTAAATCTATTTCCCAACCAGTTTTATATTCAGCACAACCTGCCATCCTCCAGATGCACAGTTCATTACAGGCTGCTCGGTTTTATCTGGCTGTAAAGGCCTGTGTAAAAAAAAAACCCCAACAACAACAAAAAAAGCCCTTCTGATTAAACATGCAATTCAAATCCATCTCCTGGAGCAGAGCAGACAGTTCCTGGTGCTTTATCTGCACCGACTGAAATGCAATCTGTGCCACTTAGAGCAGAACAATGCTCGATTTCTTCATACTTCACTCAAATTGTTAACACATAAAGCAGAAACACAGCCCATTTCCACAGAGAAGGTCTCTCCTGACATACCGAGTGTGTTAACCCAGAGTATACAAATCTGCTTCAAAGCTAATAGGCTTTTTTTTCATCCTGCAAACACACTTCTCCACATCTGCACACTCTCACTTTCTCTACTTCAACAGCAATAGTATTTGGTAAAGCTCTCCAAACAGGACCCTCTGCAGAAAGGCTGTATTTACTGATGTTTGGGTAAGAACTAATAAGAGACCTGGTTGTGTCTCTGTTCCTTAAAAAAAAAAAAAAATCAAGTCAATAAGTCAATATTTATACACCCACTGGTGAAATAAATCCCACCATCCTCAAGAAGAAGAAAATAAAATGAAATTATTGAATCAGGATTTCATGGAAGGGGGCTTTGGTTATTTGTTTGCAGAGTTTGAGATATGTCTGGGATTAAAAAAAATATTATTGCAATTGGAATGCAATTGTACTGTACAGAGCAGCTTCACAGTGGGACCTGCCACTGAGGATAAAACAAAACAAAACAAAAAAAGGGGGTGCAGTGAGATGATCCCTAAAGGTCCAACCCCAGACCATTTTATGACTCTGTGTTCTGTGATATTTCAGAAACGTAGCCAAGGGAGTAAATCCTCATTGGCAGCATCCAGTGGCATCACTGTGGAGGAGCCTTTGTACAGACCCAATCAGGACACTTTTATTCCCATTTCCCATTCTCCCAGAGTCTGTGGGATTGAAGAGCCTTGTTGCAGACCAGAGTTAGCTCAGAGTCAAGTTTTACACTCCAAAAACCAAGGAAAAAACGCTCTGCAGTTTCTTAGAAAACAGTCAAATCCCTCCTCACATGGAACTTCTCAATTGTGTGTCATCAGCCAACTCTTCCACTGGCAAATTCACCACAGGGAAACAAAGTTTGTGCTTTATCATTGTAACCTCCCTTCATAGCCAGCCTGAACACCTGCCCTGCTTCTGTTGGATTGCTTTTCTCTGACTTTTCTTCGTTGTGAGCTAAGATTAAGCTATTTCTTGTTTAGCTTAAAAAGGGCAGCTTTTAATCTCATTCTGCTGCTCAGTGTATCTTGAGATGCTCTTCTCTGAACGGCTCTGACTCTTTTCCCATCAATCCCCACACTTAGCACACAAACCAGACCAAAACCCGCTGCAAAACTTACATTCATCAGCAGAACGGGATAAATGAGACAATTTAGTATTTTACATCTTCAAAAGCCTCGAATAAGCAACAATGCTCCGTTAATATTCTTGTCAGTGGCTGTGCCCCAGCCAGGCAAGGCAGGTTCAGTATTTGCACCTGACACACCTCGTTATTAAAAGACCAACAGGAGCCCAGTCATTAACCGATGTGGGTAACGAGGCTGTCACCTCTGCCTTCCTCCACACAGGATGCCCCCAACAGCCATCATCTGGGGAACAGGGCATAGCACAAACCCCCCTCGCCCTGATGTCCCTAACTTTCATCATCACATCCTGCAAGCACTTGGCAGGGATTGCTGTGATCCTTGACTCGTCACCCACCCCAGCAGCTTCCCTCAGTTCCCAGCCGGATGGACAGAAGGCTGCAGGTACTGAAAGGGGGAATTCTGAGCCAGGGCGTTCTTTGGGAGCTGCATTCACCACCCCAGCTTCAGAAAGTGAAACCGGATCCTTTGTGACTTGTCCCATTCCGATCCAAGTGAGAAGCAAAGCAAGGAGAGCCCAGGAATCCGCGCCCTCCCTCGCCCTGACACCGCTGCTCTGGGGAGGCCTTGGAAAACTCTCCTGTCCTGTGCACATATCCAGCAAAGGGACCTTGTGTAGAAAATAAAGTTTCTCTGTATCCTTCACCCCTTCATCCTGAGCTGGCTTTTACTTTTTTTCCCCTGACATGCAATTATTAAACAACAGGAACAAACTAGCTTCTGGGTAAAACTTCCCCCAAAGTAGTTGAAAGACAGCAAGAAATGCCAAGATTTCTATTTCCCTCCATCTTTAAAGGGGAAATAACATTAAATTTAAATATTTGTAAATGCCACTGATTAGCATTTTATTTTATAGCTTTGATTTTAAAAATTATTTCTATTTTCTAGTCCAACAAAGACCCTCTTTCCCCGTGGTGATGCTAGGAGGGGACTCCGCTTGAAAATTATAGATTCCAGAGTTTGCAAGAGAACCACAAAGGCTTAATTATAGCTATTGACATTCCAAACACCCACTGAAGGCCTAATCTTCCCTTGGCTAGAAATAACCACACCGAGTGAAGGTAGAAAACTAACATCAAACCACCTCAAGTAGGGACAGCTGATTAGTGCAGTGGGGCACAGAGAGATGCCCTGGGTTCCTCCTGGAGGGGACACTGAGGGGGCTCATGCTGCCATCCCACTGGGTTCCCCAGGGGGATTTATCCTCCATAAAGTAGGGCTGCAGCAGTTACTCCTTTCTCCAAGAAAGGACCTGAAGGAGCTCCTGTCTCTGCTGTGGGATTCCTCCCCTGTGTTCTGCATTTTTAATGCATTTGTGCTGCCCCCAGACCACATCCTGGGGACCTGTGGCAAAGGTGCTGGGTGGAAGGAAGGCTTTCCAGAGAGAGCTGTGACACTCCTTGGAATTAGCAAATACCTTGAAGGTCCCCCATCCCTGTCTGCTCACAGGCCATGTTGGGAAATCCTGAAGGAATGGTTCTGGTGAGCAGCAGGCTTCACACCTCAACAGCTGCAGTCACCATCACAGGCTGTGTGCCTACAGAGATGCTAAAAGGGTTAGAAAAGGTGAAGCATCTCTGGGGTGATCCCAGTGAGCCTCCTGAGCATCATTCCCTCTGAGGGATCCTGGATGGGCCCACAGGGCTGAGGCTGAGCAGCTGAGAGCAGGGCCCTGGTGATTCCTGGGCTGTCCTGCTGCACTGCTCACACAGAGCCCCCTCAGACCCACAGCACGACCCTGTGACAGCCTGGGAAAGGCAGGAGGAGCCCGAGGTGAGGGCAGCAGCAAGGACCTGGGTCATTGTCACAGGCAGAGACTGAGCCAGAGCTTGGGAGACAAAGCATGGAGCCACCTTTGACAACCCAGCCCTTTCCATTTCCCCTCAGCGGGGGAAGTCCCTGCTGCTGTCCCCACAAATGACAGGGGGTTTTTTGGAGGGGATGGGGAGGGTTATTCCACCTGGGCTGCCTTTGCCCCAGGGCACTGCACACCATCATCTCCCCTGCGGTCAGCCAGGGCAGCAGCACTACCAATAACAACAGCCTCAACCACAAAGCCTCACTCAGACCAGAGCAAGGGGGTTCGTGCAAAACCCAACCGGGAAGATTTTAGGACCTGTAGGAATAAACTCCTGGGTGCAGGAACCTGTTTGACACTCAAATCCTGCACCTCTCCAGGGGGCTGTAGGGATCAGAAAGCTCAAGGGAAGGTGGAGAGGCCAAGGCTGGGTGCACTCCATGGCAGACTGGGGCTGTGTGGTGCATGAGGGTCGTGGCTATGAGGAAAGCAAGTTCAGGCAGGCTGAAATTCCCTCCACTTGTATTTTTCCCATCAGGAGGTGCTGCCTTTGCCTTGGCACTGGACAGCACAGCTGTACCTGCACCTCCTGGCACTGTCCCCCTGCCAGCAGCCAGTGGGATTCCAGCTCTGCTCCACACAGGGGTGTTCCTGCAGCAAGCTTTGATGGGAGCAGCTCCCCAGCCGGCCCCCACAGGGCAGACAAAAAGCTTTTGTACCCAGGGGAAGGTCGGAATTAACCCTTCTGTGAACCCCACGGCACGTACACCCAGGAAATTTGTCACTTAGCAGCCTGGCCCTGTGCCCATCCCATCCCCTCACGGAGTCACGGGTGGCACCTGCAGCCCCAGACACAACCAAGAGGCTGATGGAAAACTTCTGGAGGAAGGAGCCTGGGAAGCAGAAACCTTCCCAGAAGTGTGGTACCAACACCCAGATCCAAGCAAATGCTCGGTGCTCTCATTTACAAGAGTGATCAAATAAATCTCCTTAAATCTGGAAGAGAGAAAGTAAATGGAGTAAAAGCTAAAACTGAGCAGGCTGGTTATTGAAAACAGCAGTATTATACTTATTTGTTTCTCCTCTCCTGTGCACCAGCTTTTGTCTACTGAATAGCTACAAAATTCACTGGCATTATTCCTAATTTTACAATGATTTGGAAGAAGAGGAGACAAAGGCAAGCAAACAAAGCTAATTGCCTTCAGTGTTTTGTTTATCTGTGTTTTGTTCAGACAAACAAAGAGGACGTTCAGGTCCAAGCTGACTGTGGAGCCACAGATCTCTTTTGCTTGGCTGGTCTGTTTCAAAACAGTTTGCAATTTTGGCATCCAGCATCTTCAGCAACGACCACTTGCAACTACTTTCTTATCTCCATCTGGTCACTATAGTAACTCTGGCCACTCCAGCCACTATTACTACAGATTAATCAACCTTGCAAAGCCCCTCCCAAAAAGCAGGAAGTCCTCCACGAGCCAATCCCTTGGTCATAAAAAGAACAAAGCCAGCAGGAGATTAATCACTGGATGCTATTTCCAATGCAAGAGTCCTAGCAGGAAAAGTCCCGATTTTAATAACAAAGCTATGCATTGTCACCCATCCATACCAGCAGGCTTTTGTTCTTGGAGCCAGGGAAGAGCACACTGAGCACAAATGTAAATAATACGGCAGGGGAGAGCCTGCTGCTGGCAGCACCCCCCGGAACACGGACTGCAGGAACCACAACCAGCCAGTTCTGTGGTTGCCTTCCCTGCAAATCTCAGATTTCCCAGCGCAGCCTGAGGGAGGCACGGCAGGATTTCCAGGCATCGGGCAGAGGAGAAAAGCAAGGAAGAGGAGTCTGGGAGGGGAAATCCAGCCTGCTGTGGTTGCTACAGTTGCTTGAACACAGATGTGCCAAGAACTGAGGTCTCCTATACCTGTAAGGCCCCAAGGGATGTTCCAACAAAAGGTCACCGGATGTTAAATATGCCGGTGAGGAACAGTCCCAGGTGTGTAGAGACTGCAGGTGTGTCTCAGCACTGCAAGGTGGGACTGGAGAGCCTTCGAGGAACTACACAAAAGAAAAAGGAGATTCCTAAATAGTGTCACCAATCCCAAAGTGCCAAAGCCAGCAGGGTGCAGGGTTTGGGAACAGCCTGTGGTGATGCAGAACAGCAACAGCTTGGTTTAGTTCTTGCATTTCCTCCAACAGGGAGCAGTGGTGCAGGATCGTTCTCTACTATTAATTCTTAGATGTGTGCAAGAATAGAGGTTTCCTAAAGCTTGGGAATGTGTCTAATGTTTTCTCATTCAGTGGAAAAAAGAGGTGCTGGCAATAATTTCTATTTCTAGAAGGAAAAATGAAAAAGTCAAGTTTGAGAACCCTGCTGTGCTCACTGCCTTGAACATCTTTTTCAAAATGATTTTCTGCTTCAGGTTTCATTGGGATCTTGGGAATAATTGGTAAAAGTTAAGCTCCTGGAGGCTTTTATGATTCTAGAGTACCACAGGCTGCCCTGTGATGTGAAATGAAGGATGCATTTGGATGAGCCTTTTGCAGTGTCCAGGGCAGACAAGGAAAAGGTGCCTGACCAGCTCAAGGCTTGTTGCTCAGTAACCAGAGCTGTTACAGTGCTGACTCTACAGGAATTTGTCATTAATCCTTCCAGCTCAACTATAAAAAGATGCTTTTTAAAAAAAAAATTAATTAATTTCCATTATTATTTTTGTGTTTGCACAGGCTTTTCTCAGAGTGGGCTCACAAGGAGCACAGGAAGGTGAGAAACAAGGAGAAGCCAATGCAAACACTTTGGGAGGGACTCTGGAAATGAGGCAAGGTTCAAAGCTTTCTCTTTCAAGTGGCCTTCACTCTCCTCACATCAGGGTGGGAGCCCAGAGGAACTGGGTCACTGAATCCAGGGAAAAGTCAAACAAGCAAATCTCAGCTGAAACCCCCAAGGCTGACATGTCATGATCCTGTTTCCAAGGGGTGAGTTTCTGCTAAGTTTGACTGAAACATGAGCAAGATGAGCTTTAAATAAACCAAGGGGGTGGAACACATTAAATCCTGCCCAACTTGCTTTTAAATATTGAAGGAAATGAGAAAGAAAAATTAGGTGCAAGGCATTGCAGAAATCTTTGGAGATGCCCAAACCAGACCCCCGTTTTGCATTGGGATGGAAGCCAGGAAGGGAAAGGAGAGCAGCAGCCCACTCTAAAGCCATTTTGAACTCAGACCTGCATTCGACAAAGGGATTTGGGGTCTTTGGTTAGTTGTAAGGCTCTTAAACCTCAGCTTCCAGTAACATAGTGGAAATTAAACCCTTAATTTCAGTTTGTAAACACAGATGGAGGCAGACACACAAATGCCAAAGACTTCAGAAATGGCTGGGTCAAGCTGCTTCCACTTTTGTAACTCTACTTGTGATCCCAGAAAGAAAACCCCTGTTTCCAAAAGCACTCCTCATCTGCATCCAGAAGTTATCCTGTTCATAGGAAAGGGTTTCCTACGCCCAAAATCAATAAATAGGTACACTAAGGTGTTGCTCATCTTCTCTATTTATCCCTGACTTTTCCCTTCTGATTGTACAACAGTAACAAAATGATGCTCAGTGTTTGTCAGTCTTACAATTTGAGATTCCTCCTTTTTCTCTTACGTGAAGCAGGCACAAAGCACAGTGCTTCAGCACAAGCTAAGGTTGCTGTCATTTCCAAGATCGTTGCCAAGGTGATGCTCTCTTCCCTCCTTACAAATTACCCCCCAAACAATTGGATGCTCCCCTGGTTTGACGGGTGTCAGAGGGGAGGGGGCACAACAACAGCAACTGTCTTGAGAATGCCTTGGCTGGGTTTGGAAGATCCCTGCTCCTGCCTTTCCTCCCTCCTTCTAGCCACAGGACAAACCCAGGCTCTGGAACAAAAGAGACTTTCACACGAAACGGCAAATCCAGCTCAATTTTCCACAGTCTGTACCTCCAGCTGCCAGCCCGTGGTGCTCCTGCTGGACCTCCCGTGCTGGGTGTGCTCTGGGGGTCTGACCCTCCCAAACACAGCAAAAGGAGCAGCATTTCACACTGCTCTGTCCTGGGACTGCCCCAGGGGTCAGCCCAGACCATCAGGTGCTCTCACACTGTCTGCAAGTTCAGCCTGACGCTTCCCAGGTGTTTCCTCAGGTTTTGGCAGGATCTGCAAGATTCTTCCTGGTTAGAGCAGCTCAGAGCAGGCACTGGCGGGGATTTACCAGAGTTCAGAGATCCAGTGAGGAGAGACATTCACAATGGATTTGGGAGGCTCAAAATAGACCTTGCAGCTTATTCCTGTACTTGCAATTCCTGTGGTTGCTTTAACAGATGCCTCTTCCTCACTTCTGCACCACTGTGTTAACTTTTTCCACGTTACTTACCTCTTTCTCCCACACCCTTTGAATTGCAATAGATTTATTTATTTTTAAAATGCTTTTATATCACACCTCCTCCCCCCCAAACAGAAATGATTGATTTCCTTAGGGCATGTGTGCACATAGCAAAGTACATTCCCACTATATTGCACCAAAGGAAGCCTCCTCTCATCCAAGCTCTTTCTATTATTCCACACTTTACAGAAACTCCAAGCACCCAACTGGGACCTGCTCAACCTGGCCAAGTGCAAATAAAACGTTCCCAGAACTCGAAACTCCACAATTGAAATTCTGAAGAAAAGGAGGGAAAGGAGCCCTGAGGGGACACTAACCCCAGCTCCCCACATGAGCCACACCTTTCACATCCCGCTTCCCTTCCTTACGGATGAAGCAACCTTAGGAACAACCAAAGACTCGGAGGGGCTGAGCAAGCCCTGCACAGCTTGTTTTTAGTGCATTGAACAAAAGAAACGCTCTTTATAACCTCTTCAGGCCACTCGAGTATCACATCATTATTCCTTGTTTTCACATCAGCGTGGCAGACTTTGCACACATCAGCCATGTGCTGAAGGGGAAAAGTTCCCACAAATCTGCCTTTTTATTTTTGGAAAGGGCCTGGCAGAACTATCAGCTTCTATCTTTATGCCATCTCCTGGGGAAAACCTCCTTCACAGAAAGCAGAATATTTGAAGAACACCAACAAAGAAGAAAACAAAACCACTGGAATATAAAGGCAGAATTCATTCCAGCATCACAGAAATTCTGGTGCTGAGGACAGCAGGGATGCCACAAAGCCCTAAAGCCACAGGCAGTCACTGCACCTTCTGCAGAGCTTGGGATGGAGATGTGGCTCCACCACAGGCTCACCTACTGTGGAGAGAAGCTGGAGCTCATCTGTGGTTCCTTGCTCCTCCCTGTTCCAAATNAAAAAAAAAAAAAAAAAAGGCAATTATTAACTTCTGCTTTTGCTTCTTGCCAGGTGAGAACAAGAGTAGAAAGCAGAGAGGTGGAGTTGGAGAGGTACAGGAGCACATCCAGCTGCCACTGCCAGCAAAGGTGTAAGCTGTAAAAACTGTGCAGTTCTAGGTTCCTCTGCAAGCATCTTGAGAAAATCACTAGAAAGCTGCACTCTTACCCCAGAAATCTAATTCCATCCTTAAACTGCAGAAATATGAACCTGTCTTTAATTATAAAACACTGTCTCTTGTTTGCAGTTGGTCCTAAACCTGCCACAAACTAGAAAGGATTAAAACATTGCCTGGAGAAAAAAAGGAAGAAAGAAAAAAAAAGCCATAATGCCCCAAAGGATTATTTGATGGTCCTATCTTAATATTTTGTTACTTCAGCAGACTTCAGTTAAGTCTTCAGACACAGGGAAGCATTTTAGGATTCCTCCTCTATTCCCTATGAAAGGGAACTGGAAATGCTCTCACTTTGCCAAGACCCGATTTTCTGCCTTTTCTCCCATCTGCACCACTCCCCAGCATGGCAGAGACAGCCCGGGCCCTGCTGGGGGACAAGGGGACACCCAGAGGGACACCAAGGCTCCCAGGTCCTCCTGGATAATTAAAGCTTTAGCCATGGGTGCCCCCTTGTGCCTTGGTGAGTAATAAAGCAGAGTCAAACAGAACCCGGGAAGCGTTTGGGATAGAATGGACCTCAAAGCTCATCTCCCCTTCAGAGGGAAAACTGAATATCCCGGGGGGGTTGGACTTCATGACCAAGGCCAGGTCAGACAGGGCTGGGAGCACCCTGCTCTGGTGGAAGGTGTCCCTGCCATGGCAGGGGGTTGGAACTGGATGAGTTTTAAGGTGCCCCCAGCCCAAACCATTCCACAATTCCGTGTCCCACCACTGATGCACACATTGGGATGAGGATGAGCAGCGCCCACCCTCAGCCAGGGGCAGGACTACACGAAGGCTGTGCCTCCCTGCCTCTCTCTCAGCAGCATCATTCAGGCTCTCCGGCATTTTGGCACAACTAAAGATGGATTTTTCCGCTCCCACTGCTTGGCAGCTCCTTGCTGGGGGCTGTTTGTCTCCCTCCTGCTATTTCTGCTGCAGAAGGCCAGTCCTATCCCTCCTGATCCGCCCTGCTCTGAATCTCACGGCAGAAAGGAGCAGAGTCACTCTGTATCTCTGAATTAACAACAGTCACTTCACTGCTGAGCCTCAATCAATACTTTAATGGGCCTAATTTTCCAGCTTTTGATCAAAATGCCTTTAGAGCAGCACATCTCCAGATACTGCCTCTGGCATTCCAAAATAAGCAGAAAGAACAAGATAACCTTTGTGAGGCTTCTCTCCCCACAATCTATGGCTGAATCTACACAACCTCATTTTGGTTTCTCCCTAACACAGGCTGGTACGCGAGAGTTGAGCGAAGCTGGATGTGAAATGGCTCCCAGCCTCTCAATTTGCTTATTATCTTTTTGGGAAGGCATGGCACTTTCTTCATCTTTGAAAAGATGAATGGGTATTTTGTCTCTGGAAGCCCTCCCACAAAATGTAGATTTAACATTTGAAGTCCAAGCTAAATTTAGTTGTGAACAATTGCACAAGTCAAAGGGTCTGGCTTTGGGACATCAATGAAGGCATCAAAAATATAAAATAGAAACACTCTAAACCCCCCAAAACTATTCTCCTGGTGTTTGAATCCCTCAGTACAGACAAATCTGAGAAACAATGTCAAGGAATTTCAGGTTGTTTTGTTAATTCATATAATATTAAATAAACAGGCTTCTTTTAAGCCCTTGCTAAAAAAATTAGTATTTTTTTTCAAGAGTCACCTGCAAAGGTTAACTCTGTTGAATACAGATATTAAAATGTAGTTATTTCTCTCTCCCTGCCAAAGTTACTGCATGTTTACATGGCTTTGGCTGCTTTAGGACTTCGCAGAACCTTACCAGGATTCATTGCTTTGGTGCAAAAGGTGCAATGAGAAGTCTTGGCAAACTGGCTTCAAGATCCTGTCAGTCAATATCCTACAGGATAAACTGCCTCTCCTTCAGGAATGTGGAAATGCCAATGGTAAAGATTCCCAGTGGTTTGTGCCAGGTTTGTGGCACAGTCAGGCTGTTCTCAGCCAGTGCTGGGGAGAGACAAAACTCTGGCTACCAGAAAGGCCCAAGCATTTCATGTTGAACCAAAACTTCCAGATCAATTTTCAAAGTTCGTTTCAGGAAAAAATATGAAATGAAAAAAGGTGTTCAGTATTCAAAGGCTGTGGAAAGTGTCCTGTGTTTGCTTCAGCTTTTCCTTCTCCAGCTACAAAGCACTTAGAGTTGGGAACCATTCAGAAATACCTTTGGTTGACCTAAAGTGGAAAACTTTCAGCATGTACATAATTCATCTAGAACTCCTTGCCTAGTTCTGAAATTACACATCTCCAGAGGGATTTTTCTCTCAGTGCAGGTGGACATGCAGCACCTGTGGGGGGTTATTTACTACCTACACACAAGACTCTGGACCTGCACCATCCAGAGCAGGATCATTGCCCTGGTGCTTTGGCTTCATGATAGGGGCAGTTCCCGAGGCAAAGCTGATACCTGAAGCACCCAGAATTCACATTTATTTGCCTCTCTCCTGTTTGGTGAGGACATCAAAGCCACTCAATAAACCCACGTCACAGGTTCCCCTTCCACAAAGGAGCAAACCACGTTCTGATATTTGCTCTTACTCCCCAGAAGAGCAACATCAGCTCAGGGGGCTGGGGCATCAAAGGGGTGACAGGATTGTTCACACATTAACAGTTGAGTACTTCGAAGCAATTTCGGAGATGTACACATGGATTTCTGGTCCTCATTAAAATTAATGAAAGGTTCGTATTCAAATACCAATGCTCCCTCAGAAACCTCACTCATTATGGCTCAGAAGTTGCCTCTGTCATGCAAAACCTCTCAGGATGATTTACAAAGTTGTACATGAGTTAGTTATGCTTCAAGTTACAATTATCATCTAAGGTTAAATCACATATGGTGGGGGAAGAGGAGGAAAGGCTTCAGATGGAGCAGTCACTAAAGGGGAGTGCAGTGTTTTAGGGGCTGAGGCATCAACAGCACATGGGCTTAAGAAAGCAAAGAGCACAAAACCAGCTGGACTGAGCACAGCAGAGGCAGCGGGGACTCCTCAGATCCCAGTGCTCAGAATTTGTTTGAAAGTTCAGAGAGCCAAAAAGGAAAAGCAGCAGGAGTAGTGCAGCCTCTCACACTCAGGCGCAGAAAGGGCATCTCCAAAGATTCCTATTAACCTCATATTTTACACATGCACAAACCGTATTCCTCCCCCTCAGATGATCATATGTTCACAGTAATCATTTCTCTGGCTCTGCTGCCAAAAGCTTCTGCTTCTCA
Organism: Cyanoderma ruficeps; assembly: GCA_008694505.1. Lineage (NCBI taxonomy): Eukaryota > Metazoa > Chordata > Aves > Passeriformes > Timaliidae > Cyanoderma > Cyanoderma ruficeps. Next base: position 6,158,413 of record VZDJ01000051.1, read on the forward strand.
CCAGGCTCCTGCTCCCAGCAGAGTGGAATGGGAGTGAAATGAATCCTGAGCAGAGCCAGGCTCCAAAGATTGCCATTACCTAATCTTGTACCATTACACAAATGTATTTGCTAGGAATATTCCAAGAGGGAACAATGTTTTGGGAAAAGGCTTAGAGCAGTTTGCAATGTTCCTGTGCCCACCACGAACTCTGCCTTTATCCATGGTGGAACCACGTTTGCACTCCTACATGGAAAAGACAGGGAATTACAGCAAACCTCAGAAATGTTGAGGAAAAATTCCTTCAAACTCTGAGAAGACTGGCTTACTATGTTATTACAATTCCCTGGAAATTGCTGCGTAGTCATCACTAGAGCATAAAATTTCATCAGAAGTCTCTGAAACATTCCTGCATATGGATTCCAGGAGAAGCTTTAAAAAAAAGCCTCATATGCACAGAGGATCATAACAAACCTCTTGTCCATCTACAGCACCAGAGTGTGCATCTGGCAACACAGAGCTTTTTGACTGCAGCCGCTCACTGAATGGATTTTTGATTGGCCACGTTGTTTAAACCAACCACAAACCTTTACAGCAAACCCCGGGCTGCCAGGCAAAGGGTCAGTCCCAAGGCTCAGCCCAACGTCACAAAATTCTTCCACTGGTTTTGGGCTGAAGTTCAAGTGAACCTCTAGATGGGGAGATGGGTTTCAGTTTAGAATTGGCAACCCTGCCTGGTTTTATCAAAAGTCTCATGATGTTGGCATATTGCTAAAACCCCAACTCTTGGGATCTTGCGCAAGAAATCTGACTTCTGCTTCAAAAGCCCCAAACCTCTCTTCCTATCTAAGTGTCCTGCAGAACATGAGTTCTGCAGAATTATCCTTCAGAAGTCAGAGGAAAGAATGATACATGACGTATCATTTAAGTGTCCTTGGTTTTGGGAAACGTATTGATGACTTGATTTAAACATCTGGTATTAATAGTGAGTTTCTGGAATCATTACATGAAATTTTTCTTTCAAAACCCTGCCTTTAACTTGTTTGCTTTGAAATTCTGGATATATTAATGCAGAGAGGAAAATGCAAAAGGAGAGAAAGGGAAATGAAACGGCAAACATTCAAATATTTTTTAAAGCAGAATGAACTATTTCCTCTCTAAAACAAACTGCTGCACTTATTTTGCTGCGGGTTGAGATACTCCTGACTGACCTCCAGCCTCTAGAATGTGATAAGTTGAGCAGGACCTTGGAGTAAATCAACTTAAAGTCCTAGTCAATGATCTGCTTTAAAGCTGCAGACTGACTCCAAATAATCCCACAAAATCTGCACCAGCCACCATATCTGAAGCCAATTTATGAACAGTGACCATAATTTAGGCCCCAACAGAGCTGTACCTGTGATCTCTCTCTGGCTTCTCTAACAGCATTTACTTTCCAGCGCTGGTTTTATCTTTCCCTTTTGGTCCTTCCCCATCTCCCCCTCCCTCCTCACACAGTGGCTCTTTCATCTGCTCTCAATAGGTGCTGCTCTACGTAATTAATTGAGTACTTAACAAGCGCACTTTCTAATTAAAGTAAATAAGCCTGTGCTCGGAACAGTGGCTCAGTGTTACCCAGCCCTCCTTCCTCAGGAACAGGATATTATGGGCTCCACCTCCTCAGTGGCAAATTAATGTACTAGACTAATAGAGCAGAAGCAAAAAAACAAACCAAAACACCAAACAAACAAACAAACAATCCCAAAACAACCCCCCCCAAAAAGTCTCTTCAAGCATCATTTAGAAAAATGATTCTAAACCAAAGCAATTTCCAGCCTTGAGTCTCTGCACTCAATGAGATCGATATTATTTGGCAGAGAATCAGCCTTTAGGAACAGGGAATACAGAAAGCCATCTATCTCATTTTCAACCCCAAACTCCCATTTGGTGCTTCCAGTGCTCCTGGATGGATTGGGAGGAGGCTGGAGGAAGAGGCTGGGGAACAGAATCACAGTGGGGTATTTCTGTTACCTCCTGTGGTGCCTAAATGACTAAATGTGCTCCAAAATAACACCCAATATTGGGACTTTCCTCCTTCTTTAGGGCTGCTTCTGTGCCATGAATCCAAGAAGAAAAATTATAGGGGTTGCTTGGAAAAATCCCATCTGTCCTCACCCTTGGTCTGTATCTGAAATTTCATGTGGGTCTCCACCTCTGCTGTTAAACTCGTGATGATATCCTTAATGTACAAATGACTCAAAACAGATGCATTTAAAAGCAAACTGGTTATTAATCCCACCACTTCCTCCAGGCTAAGCAGGGACATTCAGTGTCTCCTTTATGGAATAGCTGAGGCTGTGGAAGCGTTTGCAAAAGCTGTGCTCAGCTGAAGGAGGAGGTCTGAAGCGAGAGAGAACAGAGAGGTCGAATACAGCAGGCAATGTTCTGGCAGGGAGGAAAAACACTTTTTCTTATTCCCCCTCCAGTGTAACCAGGGAAAGGCAGCAACAGGAGTTTGGGAATGGTGGTGGCACCCACTGAAAGGTTCCACCTGCAGCAGGAACTGCTCCATCTGCAATTCCAGGCTGTGAAAACCCAGGCAAAAGGTAAATTCCCAAATCAAATTAGACACCATCTTCTTTTACTACTGAAGGCCTTCCTGCAGCAGCACAGATGAAACCAAAATCCTGAGGATTTCACAGTGCTCTAGAAATGGTCAAAAGTGCTTCCAAATCAACGTTTGAAATTTTGTCAGTTTGTTTCCACAGATGGGCTGGGAGCAAGACTCTGTTAGTTTAGGCCTGAAGTACCTGAGAGCTCATTAAGTCAAAGGAAAGCTTTGTGCCTTGGATTTCGGATGAGCCAAGGTTTCAATAGCCTGGACAGGAAGAAGTAATAGGAAAGAGGGAATGGAGGTGTATGGGGCAATGAGGAGTGTGAAAAGAACTGCATTCTGCATGAAATTATTCTCTGCTTCTTGTAAGCTCCTGGCTTCGAGTAGTTAGTCCAGAAATAAAGATTTGTTTGTGTCCTTCACACTGTCTCCCTGTTGTGGAGACCAGACAGAAAGCCAAACAAAATTGTGCTCTTCTCACTGCATTTCCTTCAGCCATAAACACCTTCATTTATGTATATTTAAGAAAAAGAAAGCAAACAAGAAAGCCAGTGAAGCGCAGTTGAAATCTTATTTAGCTATATGCAAAAATCAGCCAGAGCCCAGGCAGAACAGTTGGGCAGACTCTGGCTTCAAGCTCTCGCCTTTAACATTAAATTTTCTCTCAAAATTCTTGTGTGCTTTGGTTTCACAAAAAAAAAAATTAGGAAAAAGAGAGAATTCTCAAAAATTGGTTGGAGTTTGGAGCAGCACAGCTGCCAGAGCTCATTTGTCTGCCAGCCAGAGCCCACGGTATAACTCCTTCCCCCATTTGCCACATGGCCTGGGCAGCACAGATGTGTCCACTAAAATAAAGACTTTTTTTAAATATTGTTTTTTAAGAAATCAGGAATTATTTTCTCTGCCTGAGCCTCTCGGTCACACTCAGTTTTCCAGGGGGAAGCTGCGGTTTTTCAGCAGCTCCAAAGCCTCAAGTTACCCCCTTCAAATAGAAATCCACTTGCCTTTCCTAGAATTAAAGCCAAGGGAGAAACAATAACTCTGCTCCAGCCTGACATCCTGAGCCATGAGAGGGAGTGAGGGCAGCAGGAGGATGGAGCAGAGCAGGGAGTAGAGTTACACTCAGAGTAGCCACCAGCAGCTCCACAAATCCACTGCACGGTGTTGTTGTGTTAGCACTGCAAGCAGGACACGAGAAACATCATTTCAGCTGCATTTTGTTATTAATTTGCCTAAAAGCCATCGCCTGCTCCAGGTTGTATTAAAACAACCATTTCCTGCTGAAATATCCTCTCTTCTGCCCAGCCAAATCGTAAAAGCAGTTGGGTTTGGGGACGTGGAAGAGAAAAAGGCCCCCAGGTTTTTTTTTTCCCAGTTTTTCAGGCCTGTGGAAACTTCAGAGAACTCACACACAAAAGAGATGAAAGTCCAGAGGGCCCAGGGTTTGGTGCTTGTTTCTGTTCCCTCCCTGCCAAGGCAGCAGCAGTTGCCTGTTCTTGCCTGGCACTGGCAGGACCAGCCTCTGCTCTCGGTGCCACCACAGGCCCTTGGCACACACTTGCAGCTCTGCTGTCCTGAGCTGATCCTGTTATTCCATGGCACTCACCTCAGATGGATTTCAGCTGGCTTGGTGGCCTTGCTATTAAAATAAAAACCAGGATGAATCACCTCCAGTTTATATGTGGAGAGAGTCACAAGCTTGCTGCTCCTGTTAGCCACTGTTTGTCCCACATGCCAAAATATCCACCCTTTTCTGGGCATTTCAGCCACCAGAGCCACCGAAAAAACCCTCTCCTTCAACAGGGTGGGTGTTTTCAAAGTTTATTTTAGCCCTTAAAGAAAATAATCCCGACTTCTCCCTGTCGACTCGCTCCTGAGAGCAGCCTCCTCACACTAATTTTATTATTCATTTCCAAGTTCTGATCCTTTGGAAGTCTTTTCTGTTCATTTAATGCTGAAGCAAAATTCCTTGGGTTATTTTTATTCTGTAAACACCAATATTTGCTCTTGCAGTCACCTAAAGAGTAAGGATGCTCTTCAGTGAAAAGAAGGTCAGGAAGGATGGGAACTTGAGATAGACTTCAGATTGTGCTAAGCCCTCCTCATCAAGCCCAGCAGAACAGGAGCCTCATTTTGTTATTTATATTTAAAGCCTGTCAAACTCTTTGTGTAAGCCTGATCCTGTTCTCCAGGCAGTTATTCCTGCTGCCACTGAAACAGAGTTTTGGGATCATATGGAAATATGACATTGAGGTCTCACTCAACACCCCCCCAAGAGTTTTGTGGTTGGAGCCAGAATTTTCCTGCAAATCCTTCAGTAGTAGAAATACAGATTTGTTCTGCTAACAGTGAGGCTTGAGCTGGTAGAAGAAAAGAGGATTATCAGTAACGTGTCAACAAAGCCACTGCATTAAACTGTGACACCTGGCCAGGACCCAGCAAAGGTGAGAAAGTGGTAGAATGGAGGGAACATGTGAAAGAAATGCTGTGAGCTCAACCCAGGAAACATTCAAAGGATCCTTTCCACCACATTGAACTGCTATTGATGCAACTAAGGTGTCAGATCCAGGACACAGACTGACCAGAGTTTGATAGCATCGATACAGGTCTGAAAATCAGATATGTCCCTGGCAAAAGGCAGCCAGAGGGAGCAACGTGCAGCCCCTCAGTGAAACTCAACATGCAGCTAAACTGTGCAGCCCATTGCTACAGGATGTCTTGGAAAGCAATTGGAAAAATCTCTCCATGGGTGTTAAATAAAAAAGCCCCCAAACCCTGAAGTCACTGGGAAAAAACCCAAACATGTAGGAAAACTCTGTGCTGGGTGTCACCCTCTGGCTGGGGCCAGAGCCATGAGACTGGAGAGGGTCACACTGTGACAGCTCCTTCATCCTCAGGGTCTTTGACCCAGGGGCAGGCACTGCCTCCACCCCAAATGAGCATTGCTGATTTCTCTAGACAAGGTCAAGGCACAGCTTGGTGCTCCTGCCACTTGACTCTGGGACCAGGGCTGTGCCTGCACGGGGAGTGCAAAGCACAGGGGCAATAGAGAGGGAGCAGGGCCAGGTAGGAGCAGCATCATCATAAACAGGGATTTGCACATCATCTGTTAAATCCTTCTGGGCAGGGACCATCCTGCTGGCACAGGGACATCAGCTGCAGGACGTGTGTGTGCCTTTGATTGTAAACAGACAACTCTAGAAGGTTTGCTTTGGTTTCTTTTCCCCCCCAAACAGGTCTGCACTTGTTTTCTTCTTGTCCAAGCTAACAAGATCTGTCCCCAAAGACTGAAAGAATAAATCTCTTTTCACGTAATGTGAGCACACAGACAGGGCTTGTAGAGTCCAAGAAAGCCACAATGAAAAGGGGACAGGAGTGTTACACCTGTTTGGCACCTGAGGAAATGAACTTCAGCTCTGCTGAGGCACAGGGATGGGTGTCTGATGCAGATCAGGAAGGAGATTACTGTGCCTAGGACAAAAAAAACCAAAAAAACCAAAAACCTCCCCAAACAAACAAAAAACACTTTGAAAGAGGAAACCCCTTGAGCTGTGATCCTTCTGGATCACAAAACATGTCACTAAACCCTGGGCAAGGAGATTGGGCACCTCTGTGCTACCACCGGGGGACCCATTTCCTCCCAAAAATAAGCAAAAGGCTTCTCAGATTGATTCCCCCTCTCCCCAGAGTAAGGATTTACACACATCAGGGATTTTGAGGGATGAAAAAGGCCTGTTACAAATGCCAAGCTGCTGTCTCTGCCTGCCCTGACATCCCTGCCTCCCCAGGTGTGCTCTTTCCAGCCAGTTTACCTGGCTGGTACAAGCTCCTTTCTTCCAATACCACCACAAGCAACCTTGGGACACTCAAGGAAATGAAGGACACGAACCCAAACTATTAAACAGCATTTTTAAGGCAGCAAATGAGCCAGCACAGCCATCTCCCAGGAGGGAGAAAAAGGGAAAGGGTTGGAATTCAAGATCTTGCAAGAAGATGTGAGTCCACCGACAGATGGAGGATTTTTGGATGTGTTTCACCACTTTACCATGGCACAAGAGCTTAGGGCAGCGTTTGGATTTGTCCCTGTCACTCCCTTTTCCTACTCCTGTACAGCCAGGAGGAGGATTGGTCCTCTGGTGTCTCGTGCACCCCACTGCAGAGCTCAGACCCCAAGGACCAATCTCCTCTTCAAGCCGTGATTTCCCAAGTGCCCTTCCTGCCCTGTTCTTTCTAATCCTCTACTTCTCAGAAACCTTTAAATCTATATTTTAAATTCCAACCAGATTCTCGGACTTGGCAGATAAACTATGGGTCCCATAAGAGTTATATTTTCTTTGAAAGCCTTGAATGAAGCCTTTATAAAAAAACTTCATTAATATTGCTACCTATATGCCTGCTCCCCACTTCCTGCACAAATCCAAACAGATTCTCCACACAGAAAGACTTTTGAAATTCGCATATTTACTTCCCCCAAACAGTGAGAGTGTTACTGAGGAGTTTGTGGTAGAATCAGGCCACATGTGCCTTGTCCTGTTGGAGTTTAAAAAGATGAAGCCTTCTATTCATTGGAGATGAAAAAAGTAGATGCAAGAGGGGAGGACATAAAGCTGGGGAGATTAGGGCTCTGGACTCCTGTGCCCTGGCTCCGTGCCTTTGGCACAGTTTGGCCCATTTTTGCTATTAGATTAAATGACAGCAAAGAGTCATTACAGCTCATGCAGTACAGTGTGTACAAGGGTGTTAAAGCTGCTTGTGCCAAACTAGTCAAAATTAGTGAAGGAGTTGTTTCAAAAGTAGCACAGATCTTTTTTTCCAATTTTTTTTTTTTTGGTGGTGGCTTTAAAAAAAAAAACCCACACAAAAACCTCAAACCACAAACACCACCCCCCTCCCCTCCCAATCCTCTAAATTATTTTGCTTTACCCATCAAGATCCAACCATTCCCTCAAGGAACGGTGCCCCCCAAACAAGTCCTGCTCCCACTCTGGTCAGAGGGTGCAGGACCCTCGGCTGGAAAAGGTGTTGACAACAACTGGGATGCAGAGAGCATCAGGAATCCAACACCTCATGGAATTCCTTTTTTAAAAAGTCAGCTTCTTCCAGGTGCATTATCAGAGTTTGAGCAGCAGCAGCAGGATTAGTTCCAGGCAGAGCTTTACCCAGCTGCCCTGGGCAAAGATGGGCAGAGAGCAGAGCAGGCACCTGGGACAGCCCCACTGCTCTCCTCCACTACATTCCCAATTTCCATTTTCCCATCCAAGGCCAGAAGACACGTAACTCCTCTTGAAAAGCTACAGCCTACATGCCATGACACGCAAGTAATCCCTCTGAAGACTACTTAAGTGTTTAAAATTATTCATGCCTGTAAACAGATCTCAGGCAGGGCAGTTGGTACAAGGACTGGGAAATGTTTCAGAGCTTCACATCCCCTCAGCGTAGAGTGGTCTGTGGGGCTGACAGCCAAGTGTGCACACACCAAGGACACACAGCAATTCCAGAGCTCCTTGTGGGCAGCACCAGAGCCAGCAGAATTCAAGGAGGGGACCCTCAACTGGGCACCAAACCTCCCGCACTTCCAAATGACTTAGTGGTGTCATTTCCTTTGGCCAGGCTTTGACTGATGGCTGTAGAAATTCTCCTTCGACACAAACTGCCCAGATGTTTCAACCCTTGAGCAGAGAGCAAGGCTCATGACTGGCCAGATGTCAGAAAAAGGACCACAGACTAAACCTTCAAGTAGGACTAAAAGGGGGAAATGCTTTGGGTATCTCAGTAGGACTTGTTGTCCTTGTTAAAACAAGTAGCTTGCTTTAAACCGGGTTTTTAAAATTAAAATGCTGCAAGCAAAGGAAAACAAAATAGGAAAGAAAATCCATTTGAACTTCTTCAATTGGAATTTAGATGTCTGATTAAGGGTTGTGTGATCTTCCCTTCCAAAGGAACACCAGAAAATTCTGAACAAAACATGAAATATCTCACAGGAAGTTGAATCAGTTATTCAAAATCCCTCTGCTCCTCCCCAGGCAGCATTCCCAAAAACACCCCCCCAACACCACTGCTGGGGGCTCCCATGACACCAACACAGGGAAGAGCTTTGGGGAACAGACACTGAGCTCTGTTGGAGAACACTGAACACAAAGTGTCACAGAAGAAATGAAATATTCTGGATTGGAGTTTTCCTTAAAAAAAAAGTTCCTATCGGAAGGAGAACGCTTTCCAAGCAGCTCTTTAAAAATTATTTTTCAGGGATAGTTACAATCCACCCCAGTTCCTTTGGCACAAATAATCCAAATCAGAATTGCATCAGATTTTGGCTGCAGGAAGGAGATGTGGGGTAGCTGTTTCGACTCCAGGCTGGGAGAGCTCTGTCCCACCCTCCTACATCCCAGTGCTTCAGCCAAGCTGCCCTTCAGCTGGGGCACACCTTGCCCTGTGCCCCAGGGCACGGCAGATGCTGCTCTGGGCACAGCTGGCATCTCACCAGAAATCCACAGCAGAGCCAAGTCCACCCCTCACACTTTCCTGCTTCTCATTTTTTTCGTGGGGCACTTCCCCAGGTGGGTTGGGAAGGTGTTTCCTTGGCACCTGGAAGGCAGTTTGACCCTCTGAGATAGGAAAACCACAGGATTACTGTCAAATAGTTTGGGAATTGCCCAGAAAAACTCTTCTTCAATAGAATTCTCTGTCTTAGGGACTACCTTGGAAGGAGCTGAGCACCTCACAAAAATCAAAATCCTTCCTGGGGGAGAGATTCCCTCAGGAGGAGCCCCTGTAACCACAGCACCACCACACCTGCCTGTGCTGTAACCCAGCATTTCCAACTGGAAATAATACACTGAATTTGAACTACTGCAGCTGTGGACAAGAGTTCAGTTTTAATGGGGACCCACTGTGAGGGGAGAGAAAACTCTAGCAATGGCTGGTTCTTTGAAAGGAACAAAGGCCAGAAATATCTCAGCAGAGAGTATGGGAAGGGTAAATATCCATGTGCAGCAGAGCCAAGGACTGTTGTCTGAAAACCCTTCACAGAACAAATGAAAGGTTTAAACCTTCAGAAGTTTGAGGCTGGTGGTTTTTTTTTTCACCTATTTCTAAGGAACAAACATCTGTGGGAAGTATTTATGAGACATATAATGCACCTCACACAGTACCCTAAGGGCCATCTTTAGAGAGGAAATAAAGCTTCCACACCAGGAGTTTGTTAACATTGCCACAGGAATCAGATGCAAACACAAAAGCTCACTTGTTTTGTAATGACTCGCCGAGATAAGTGTCCCTTATCAGCAACACTGTTTTCTTTTGGAAAGGAAGGGGCTCTGTGTGTACAAGCAGGGGATGGAAGTCAATGAAAACAGAAGGCTGGAGAGGTCTGAATGGGTATTTTGTACTGTAATTCTAGCTCGGGGCTGCTTTTTTGGGTGTGGAAATATCAAACACTGACCTCCCACTGGCGGTCCTTGGCAGTGGGATAAGTCACCCATTTATTTTTGCTCGGCCACAAAGCTGCTGTGCAACATGGCAAGGCCCTTCCCGAGTTCCACAGGGTGGATTCATCTCCCGGCAAACCCAGCTCCATCCCAGCCCTCCATTGCCCCTGCAGAAAATATCCCCCAGCGCCTGCCCACAGGCAGGGAACCCCCACAGCAGCACGGTCAGGCAGCTCTTTTAGTTGGGGAAGAAAAGAGGATTTGTGCAGAAGAAATGTGGCACCTTTGGTGGTGGATCTGGGGCCTTTCCTGCTTCTGACCCAGAAACCCAAAATGCACCAAGCTGGATTCAACTGCACAAAAGCATCACAAGCACAGGAGACGGGTGGGCAGGAACTTCTGTCCAAATAGTCACAACATTCTTTCAAACAAGGACGAAAGGGTCTGCAGAGATCATCTCTGATCTGAGATTTGCTCAGCAGGAAGGTGTCCATGGACAGCTAAACCTTGGCCTTGGAGCCACTTTGATGCCTGAGAGTGAACTGTTAGAACTGATGATATCTGAATGAAGTGAGAACCTATAGGGAAGTTCTGGGCTCTTCTCTTGAGCAGTGCAAACTCAGAAACTAACACGTGGCATCAAGAGTCAGGAAAATTAAAGCAGAACCACGAGAGTGGGGAGTTCTGATCAGAAAAGGAATAAGCTTGGCATCTCTGCTCTCAGGAGAGCATTTCAGACCTTTCTGCTGCATCAGGAAGTTCACACAAATCAATCAACAGCTCTCTTAAGACACCACAACACTCTGACATTCCAGAGACCATCACAGCACTGAAGCAGCAGCACAACTTCGGGATGTGCTGTCACCAGATCACAAGAGGTTTTCCCTCTGCCCACATCAGTTTGTCTCCCAGTAACTGTATTGGCAGGTCTGAGTGTAACGTGGAGCTGCAGCACAGCCTGGCTAGAAAAGCATGGGATCCATCAGCAGTCCTGTGTCAACAGCCCATGGCAGAAACTCTCTGGTTCCCAAGCACGTCATCTCCACAAGGCACAGCCTGTGCAGGGTCACATGCTGCTCGTCAGACAGAGGGAGGCTGAAAAGTCTGGATTCAATAAAAGCAAATCAGCCCCGATAACCATCAGTGTGTCAGTGAATGCTGCGTTTCCCCACTGGCTTCACACGGCCAGAGAGGAAAGGGTGCAGGAAGAGGAAGCTTTCACTGCTGTCTTGTCAGGCAACAGAAGCCAACAGACTGAGGGAATGGCTGTGCTGTCATCTCCCACAGCCAAGGCTCCCTGGATAACTGGCCAAAACACCACAGCTAAGGTCTGAATTTTCATATTTAAGGCTACCCAGCTCAGTCCCATTCTACCTCCAGAGTGATCCAGGCTGGAACATCCTCAGAGCAATCATGGGGACGTGATTTCTTTGACCTGTGCCAAGCACTGCTGAAAAGCCTGTCTGACACTGTGATGCATTTTTGCTCCTCCATTTCTAATTCAGACACAAATACCTACACAGACTCTGTTCCATAAACAAGTCTGGAGCTAGACAGGGGGGATCAAGGGATTTTGTGGGATTCAGATGATACAGCCAAGGAATGCTCTAACACCATCCATCAGAGACAAAAATTAAAAAGGCAGGTTTGAGGAAAGACATCCACCACGCAAACACTCATGGGCAAAGGATTGGCTTGAACTTGAAGTGATTGTCACTTCAAAACACTTTCTCTGTGTCTGCTGTGGATTTGGCACTTTGCTCGCCACAAGAAGGTCGCCGTGAAGTAATTGGCTGTTAGTAAGCAAATGCCAACTCCCTGAGACTGAGATACTCCTGCTCTAGCAGGCTCCTGTCAAAAGATTGGCAGCCAGGGGAAGAATCAGAACAACCCAAAGTCCTCGTGATCCCACCCGCAAGAGCCAGCTGTGTGCTGCAGAAACAGTCACCTGCTACCACAGAGACAGGAGATGAGGAAACTGAGACAAAGCAGGGAGGGCTCTGCATCAACTGCTGCATGGAGAAATCCAAGAAGTTGCTTTCTGGCTTCAAACCAGGAGCAGAAACAGAATTATTTTGGTGCAGTCTCACTCCCTTCAGTGTGAATTTGATCATACAGTTCTTTAATGTACGTATAAAGTGGTCCTAAAATCCAGACAAAGCACCACTGCACTGCTCTTGACCTCCTTGGAGCCTGGAAACTACTTCTTTCCTCCAGTTTGGCAATATTCTGACAGCAGTGAGTAATTTGGAAAAATGAACCACTGCCATGCACATCACCACAATCTGCATCAAACTTGATTGATTACAGGGACATCAAGTACTGAAAATGTCAAAGACCTTACCTACATCATCATCTACTGCTCCTCCTCACCCACACACCCTCCTGCCTTATCACTGAAACAGACTCGCTTGATTTAACAGGTTTAATTTCTGACAAAGCCTTGTTACCCCTCAGGCAGCCATCAGCCATTCCCTTACAACAGAAGGAGAGAGGAGCTATTCTGCTCTGCAGCTCTTGATTTCTTCCCCCTACCCCTACACTTCTTAAAGCAGAGAAGTTTTCCTTTTGCTATTTCAGTTCTGAGTAACATGACTCATCTCCAGGAGTCTTTGAAGGGGCCCAAGAGCAAACTGGTGTTCAGAACCCTCTTTGGCCCTGCCCTGGGTACTTCAGGGTGAATTTCCTGCTGGCGAACTATCCAAGGATCTCTAGTGTGAGCCCTGACCATCAATGCCTGCAGAGCAGTAACTGGAATATTGAGCTGCAGTCTTACAGCTTTGGATGGATGTTCTGTAAACATGGAATGTTGTGGCCTCTTTCACCATGCAGCTGGGCAGAGGATGGCTGCCTGACCAGTCTCATTCACAAGGATTCTTCTTTCTATTTTTTTTTTTAAAGGTATACCTATTTGTTTGACCTAGTTTGTACCTTTTTCTCTTTGTCCTTCCTTTTTGATTCTCAGAGCACTGAGCAGCTCCCAGCTCAGCTGAGCTGATCTCTTTTTACACTCTGTTTCCTTTCATCGGGATAATTTGTGCTTATGTCCCTCATAAGTCATTCTTCCCCACATTAGAGCAATCAACTGATCTGAGAGAAACAAAACAAAAACCCACTGTGTCCTGGGAGGCTTGTGGACACACTGGAGGCCACACATTCCCATCCCCAAATAGAATGTAACTTATGCTTTCCATCACAACTTGCTGCTATAGAAGCCTCTTTTATCCAGTTTAAACCTAAGTTGGTGAAGTCTCTCAGCTCCCACCTAGGAGGCCAACATCCCTCAGCTGGAAAAAGGGTGTGGTGTGTGGTCAGGGAGGAGCATCCAGGACACGCCATCCCTATAACCCACACATCCTGCTCCAACCACAGCCACTCCTGCAGGAGCAGCCTCCTCCTGGCCCACAAAGGTACCTGGGGACTTGTGCCACGGAGCCACGCTGTGCATGTGGCACTGTGTGTGTCTGCATCACACAGCCTCCCAGCCCTGCATCTGTGCTCTCTCTCCAGCCGTGTTTGGGAAGGCCACTGCCAGCCCCAGCAGGCTGGTGGCCCTCTGCTGCTGCACTGTGTGCCAGTTCTGCTGATGGGCACAGAGTGATCCAAGCCTGGGCCTGGGGGAAGACGAGCACTACAGCCACCCTTCTCCAGGTCATCAGCCCACTCCTGTATTGAGCCCGAGTCCAAACCCACCATGAGAAGAATGGCAGCCCATAATCACCTCCATCAGCATTTAATCTTTACCATCTTATTGCACTCGGCAACACATCAAGGAATTTTAGGTTTCTTCACCTGTTGCTGATTTCTCATTTATAGTCTCTGGAACACAGGGTCTACTCTCCAGCCTTATTCCAGTTAAAACCCTTCACCTGTGTCCTCACGCTCTGTAAAGCCTCCCCACAGGTCTTGGATTGCTGTGCAGCACCAGCTTCCCACCCTCCTGCCAGCACCCACAGCTTCAGCTCACTTGGCTCCCTCCCTGCTGCCAGACTGGACCCAAGGGCAGTGACAGTGTGGGGTTTGAATGTGGCCTCCTGCACTCCCCACCCTGCTGAAATCCCCATCCCCACCCTGCCAAACCCCCGCTCAGGTCCCCGTGTTGGCTCATCCTCCCGTGGCTGCATCTGCTCCGCTCTGGAAAACCTTGGCTGAGGTTTTGCCTCGGCTTGTGTGTGCCTGGAACAGCACTGGGATGATTTAGTTTTCAATCTGTTTGCTTCCCCCCAATAATTCTCCCTGCTCTTTTATCCTTTGACTTCCTCTTCCAAAGCCACTTCCCTGCACTCTCAAGGACCCTTAAGAGCCCCACAAAAAACAGCAGCAAAGTGCACCCCTCTCCTCCCTCAGAGCTTTTCCAACTCTTTCCTCTCTGATCTCTCAAAGGAAATACCCTCCAAACATCCAGGCTGCTGCTATGCCAAGGCCACTGTTGCTCTTGAAATCCACAGTTTGTTGCTCCCAAGCTCATTGTGCCCATGTCACCCACACTGTCCCTGTCCCCACAGCTGACAAACCGCGTGTCAGGGAGACTCCTGCATCCAAACAAACTCCAATTCCTTCCATCTCCCTCGTAAAGGAAAAATTCATCCTTTGCAATTTCTTTTTATGAGACCAGCTTTTACAGACCCTCCAGCTCTCGTTATGGAAAATAAGTGAAAACTCCTGGCAGGGGATTATATTCTTTGGGTTTTTTTTTTTTTAATATATACAAGCAAAAGCGTATATTATGCTCTGCCTACATTGGCTTTGCCAACAAAATTTGCTGATGCTTGCAAAAACTATAGGATAGTTGTCCAAATTTGCCTGCCACTTGCTACCCATAGACAGTCATGAATTGTCCCTCTTGCTGACAAGTTAATGTTGCATCATAAACTGCAAGTTTTGTTGCTATAACACATGACTGAATTCAATATGTCAGGAAAATGATTAATTGCCCCAGAGATTTAGATCTTTAAAAATAGCAGAAACTCAAAAGCCCAATGTTCTTTATTTTAATGCTGGTAGAATTTACATCATGGATAATAAATAACAGGCCTCCTTCAGAAATTAGGTCATTAGATTATTCTATTTGCAAATATAAAAATTCAATCAGATGGAACTGGTAATATCTGGGATACATTGATGAGACAATTGTGACATCTCAAAAGCTTATGGGGATTATTTCAAGGAAATCTTGGTCTGACTTTCAAGTGCTTGCAAGGTGAGGTGCTCCAGTATTGGAGTAAGATAAAAAAAAAGGTTCTTTGCAGCAACTCAGAAATTTGTATCTTATTGTATCCCAAAAGGCTGGTGCATATTGTCACAAGGGGCAGACACTGATCTGACTGTGACGGGGACAGGACCCAGGGAAGGGCTGGAGCTGTGTCAGGAAAGGTTTAGGTTAAATATTAGGGAAAGGTTCTTCCCCCAGAGGGTGCTGGGCACTGCCCAGGCTCCCCAGGGAATGGGCACGGCCCTGAGGCTGCCAGAGCTCCAGGAGCCTTTGGACAGCGCTGCCAGGGATGGCCAGGGTGGGGTTGTTGGGGGGTCTGGATGATCCTGGTGGGTCCCTTCCCACTCAGGATATTCCATGAAAACAGAACATGTGCTTTCAGCATTCGGAGCTGCAGCTCCAAGAGGTTCTTCCAAGCCCTGTGTGTGTTGTGCAGCACCATTATGACAAATATGCTCTGAGCTCAGGTATTCCCCAGTCATTTCACTGCTGTTTGTGGAGCTGGGATGCACAAGACCATAAAAAAGGATCTAATCCCAGGGTGACACATGATATTGAGCGTGCCCATGCAGCACCACAACAAAACCCTGCCTCTCTCCACCAAAACAACCAAGCCATTGCATAAAACCTGGATTATTGCACTAAAACCAAGGGATTTTTCATCCCAGAGATGATGCTCTCTCTCCAGTGCATCCACAGCCATCACAGGTGGCCTTTGCCAGAGCTTGACAGCAAATCTGCAGAGGAAACAGCTTTTGTGGGGTGCTCAGGCAAACGAAGAGACAGGCAGGAAGGGGCCACGTTTCCCTTCCTGAGCCAACCCTGACCATTTTCACACACCTCTCCTGCACAGAGCAGCCTTCCCAGCCCCAGCACCCCACCAGGAGCCTGGGAAGAGCTGCTGTTGCCAGGAGGCACATGGAAAAATAGAAGCCAATTATAAGTGATGGCTGGGCTGACAGTGAGCACTTTTAATACAGCTGCCACACACGAATGCCAATACACTGGACTGAATCCCTTTCTCATCAGCCCTTTGTGAGCTGCAGGCTGCCAAGGGGAGCACGGCCCCCAGCAGGACAGAGCCTGACCTCAGGGCTGCCTTCCCGGGGTGTGGGATGAGGGAATCTGTGCTCTGAGGCTGCAGGAAGCAGATGTGGATAAAATCCACTGGGACATTGCCCGTTTGTTAAGCCAGTACCTGTGTCTGCTGCGTTTCTCAGAAGTCCTGGCAATGCAGGAAGAATCAATATTTCCCCAGTGTTAGAGGATGCAGGCAGAACAGGCAGCTTTTACCCTGAGCACACCTATTCCCAAGAGCAGCAGGGAAATTTGGCACATAAATGCAATTGATTGAATGGCTCTGTCCTAACACAGACCTGGGGTCACACGGGGGGAGGAGGGGGAATCCCCTGGGGGCTGCAGGGAGACCTCGTCTGCTGCACAGGACACAGCAGCCCGTGGGGACTCCAGAGAGGAGCTGCACACAGGGCTCTCCATCCCTCTGCTCCTGCCCTGGGGCCAGGGCTGGCTCTGACAGCAGCCTCGGTGTTAAACAACACCTCTGCCAGTCTGCAGCCTGTGCTCTCACAGCCCTGCACAGCCCAGCACTCCAGAAAACACGACACAGCAGCTCTCAGGACAGAGGCCTCTCCTATTTTCTCTTTAAATGCCTTCCTGCTTCTCTTGGGGCACAGGAAGGTTGGTAAACAGAGCCCATGCTAGCACAGGAACACAAGCCTGGCCTGTACCTGGGTTGTTTTTTTAGAAAATGTTCTCCACTGAGGCTTTTCTGTTCCCTCCAGTCTCCACACCGGGACCCCAAGCTTTGGCCAAGCCTCTGCTCCTAACACTTTTTTGTTTTCTTAAATGGACTGAGAAGTCCTTTCATAAAGTTCACTTGAGGAAAACGCATTCATCCCAGGGTCCAAGCAGGATTTCAGCTCAGCCCCTCACTCACATCAACAGCGAGCCCATCTCATGACAATGTCCTGGCCTTGAAGAATCCCATCCATGCACAAAAACCCCTTTCTGGGAAGATTTTTGCATCCATGGAGCTGCAAGGACTTAGAGCAATTCCCTCAGCACAGCTCTCCAGCTGATGGACACCAACCTGAGGCTCTCCCTCTGCTGCCTCTGCCTGCTGCTGACGTGGTCTGGGGAAAACACAACATTTAAGACATCTTCCCTCCCATTTTCAAACCTGGGCACCTAAGTGTACATGTATGTACCTGTTTTTGCAAATGTCCTGTAGTTTTTCCAACCGTAAAGCGTGGAGGGCAACATTTAAAAGAACGGGTAGAAGCATTTCTGTGTCAGATTCATGTTTCAGACCTGGGTTATTCCACACTGGTTTTTGAAGGGCAAGTTCTCACTGCTGGAGGAAGGCACAATAAAGTCCAACAGTGCTTTACAGGGTGACTCATCCTGACTCAACAAACAGGTCCTGGGACTAACCCTGATCCTGTTGGATGGACCTGGCCAGACAACTTGCCCATCTCCTGTGTTAGATTTCCACAAGTATTTAGGATAGGCACAGAAATGAGCAAGAAGACAACAAGGAAATACAGAAGCTCCTGGAAAATCAACCCCTGGCTGCAAAACAATTCATTAAAGTCACAAATAAACCCAGTAGAATGAGTTGTCTTTCCTGGCTGTCCAGTCACAGCCACCTCCCAGGACATATGAAACATCACCACGGGATGGAGATGAGTTTCCCAGAAGTCTGTGTAGGAAGGGACCAGGAGTGGAGGCAGCAGAGAAAGCTTGGTGTCCCAGGGGAGCAGCCACACACTGCTCCAAAAGCTGACCTTCCAGTCCTCCACGATGAGGGGGAGGCATTAATCATGGCTGAGAAAAGCAGGCAGCTGGGAAGGGGCAGATGTAATAATCTGGGGGGTTCCCTCCTGTGAGGATGAGTGGGCACCACAGGAATGAGAAATGAAGCTCAACACAGAGGTGGAGTCTGCCTGAAAACTGGCACAACACTTTGCTGCACTGAAGGATTTCACTTCTCACATGCTCCATTTTTCCAACCCAACGAGATGAATTTTTCCACAGAAGCAGATGCTTTTCTTGAAAGATTTCTTTGAGCAGAAATGCCAAATTCTCCATCAGGAAACTGTTCTGATGGAAGCCTTTTCAACCAGCCCCATTCGAGGTCTATTTCAGGACTGGCCTTTGCTGGCCTGAGTCAGTTCTTTAACTCATCATGGGTTGTTTTCCCTGCCATTACATACTTTTAAATTGAGAGTGTCTCTGCCTTAACTGAGCTCCTGCTACTGTTTAGACAAGCCCTTGTTCTGAGTCAGGTCATGAACACTGAGCACGGCAGCAGCCCTGGCGTGAGCAGGGGCTGCCAGGCAACAATCACCTCCCAGCAGGGAATCCCCTTCCAGCAGGATTGTGGCTGTTGCACAGGGATTGCTCACCCCTCCACACTTTTCTCTAACCCCCCCACCCACAAAAAATCCAATTTCAAACTAATTGTAAGGCATTTTTCAGCCTACTCCACCCATTTCCAGAGTGATGTCAGAAGAGTTTAAAACCATTGTCTGGTTCCGCAGGGTCATTGCCACTGGTGAGCTGGGAATGATTTCTTTCCCTGCTCTGTTCCAGCTCCGCATTCTGCTGCATCCGTGTTGCATCCCCTGCCCTCCAAGCAGGAGGACCAGTGTGCCAAGGAGCAGCAGATGCCACCAGGACAGCAAGGTGTGGCCTCAAGCAGCTTGGGATGCTCCAACCACGCCTCCAACCACACTTTAGTGTTCCACCACCCTTCCCGAGGAGGGCTTTGACCAAAACCCTGTGTTTTCCTCTGCTGGGATGGGATTTGGGCAAGCTGGGCTGCAGACAATTAACAGGACAGTGTCCTGTAGGTCTGACCTGCACTGAGAGCAGCAACCTCTGCCTTGAGCCACAAAGCAGAGAAGTACCCATCAGGAATTTCGTATATTTCCATTGAGGTTGTCAAACACCTTCAGTTCATCAGTTCCAACTGTTAGCCCAGCAGCACCACGTCCACCAGTGAAATCATGTCCCTAAGTGCCAAGCTTCTGGAATATTCCCAAAGATGGCAACTCTCCCATCCCCAGCCTGTTCAATGCCTGACCACCCTGTCAGTGAAACAATCTCCCCTAATTTCCCAACCTAAACTTCCCCAGCATAACTTCAGAACATTTAATTTTGTCTAATTGCTCTTTACATGGGAGAAGGGACTGGTCCCAGCCTTGCTCACCTCAGCTGCCCAAAAGGAGGTTGTAGCCAGAAGGTCTCTACTCAGCCTCCTTTTCCCCCAAATAAAAACCCAGCTGCCTCAGCCACTTCTCTGAGATTTGTGCTCCAGACCCTTTCCCAGTTCCGTTTCCCTGCTTTGGAAGCACAACACTTTAAAAATTTAACAACAACACTTAAACGTCACCAAATTGCTCCCGGTTGAGGAAGCCACCTGCAAGCGACAGAGCAGCACAGACCGCCCTGCCCCTGCCCTGCACCGGGGACCTTTTCCCGCATCTCGCATCTACTCCAGGAGGGAGCAGAGGATTTGTGGCCTCCGGTTGCCCTCTTGTGGTGCAGCTCAAGCCAGGCATCGCGGCACTTTTCAGTATTTACCCGCAGCTCCAATCTCCACGCCACACCTGGGAACATCAGCGCGTTTCCCCGAGGTGCCTTTCCGGCCCTCTCCAAAGCTGTGCCGAGCTGTCCATCTCTGCAGCTCAGAGCATCCTTCCTCTCAATGCTGGTTTTCATAGAAGCGTCAAAAAATTTTTTTCTATGCGTAAGAGGATTGGATTTCCAGTAAAATCTCCAGCCAAAAACCATTTGAAAGTTTCTGTTTGTTTGCTTTCTTTAAACAAATCAAAACAAACTCTGCTTTAGCCAAGAAATGAACCAGAAAGTTATTCTTGTCCCTCCACAAATAAGTCCCGTGGAACACTGGATCCTTTCAAACCAACAACAAAAGCTGTACCATAAATAGAGATTACTTGTTTTCACTTCTATCATTTCCATTACAAAGACACTTCATCTTTTTTTGAACTAGCTCGTGGTTTAAATTAAAATTTGTTTTTAAATAGAAATATTGTTCTCTTCACTCCGAGGTGAAAGCACACCAGGGTGGGAGATCCGTAACACTGGTGGCTGTTGGACTCCCCCTGTCATTTGGGAAGGTAGTTAAATCCACAGCACTGAGTTCAATACATCCCTACAGAGGATCTTAGACACCGGGACCTCGGAGTGTTGGGTCCCCTGAGCTCAGCCTCACCTCCAGCTCTCTCTAGAAACCCATAATAGCCCTGGTGCCCCAATGTCACAAGGATGTACTTGGTACTGCTGGACAACCTTCAGAAAGGTCCTGCACGTCCCACACCTGAGCCCTTCCTTCACTGGGACCACGGGGACCCACAAGGTTTTCACCCAAGCGTGTGCTGTGAGCTCCAACCAAGAAACACTGGATTAAAGCCAGAAGGCCTCACACATTTCATTTCACTCCATTCCTGGAGGCGTTCCCAGGACACCAAAGAACCTGGTCAGGTGGAAGGTGCCCTTGCCTGTGGAGAGGGATTGTAACAAGATCTTTAAGGTCCCTTCCAACCCCAACCACTCTAGAGTTCCATGATTTACAGTCAGTTTAGTGTAAGACACTTAGACAACAAACCCTACAAGGGTAGGCACCCTTCCCCAAAACAACACAGCCTCCAGGCAGAGAAATCTGCTTTGATTGAACTTCAGCTCAGCACAGAGCCCAGAGGATGGAGCTGAATGCCCCGTGCAGGCAAAGCCAGATGATTTAACAGCTCTTTCGAGATCTGCTCTTAGAATTTGAATTTCAGAAAAACAACAACCCCCAAGAAAATCAATGGAAAAGCAATTTGCTGAACGGTTAAGACGTAAGAGCCAAGCCATATTTTGGCCAGCCCATCACAAGCACACCAAGCACTTTAAAAAGCCATTACTACTCCAACTTCCAAACAGCCTAAAGCACAAAGGGAGAAAGAGCAGATTCAAATGCTGAGATGCGCGGGAGCCAGGAGTGCTCTGCTGCCACCTCCAGTGCAGAGAGAAAACCCGCGTGTGCCTCATGCAAAACGTGTGGAGCATCCACCAGAGCAAGTCAGAGAAACCCACTGGGCATTTGCTAAGGGTGAAGGTCAGTTCATGTGAGATTTCCTTAAAATGACCTCCCTAAAACGCATCTCCTTCTGCTACAGCTAGGGACTTGGCTCTGATCCCCTTGGGGCATTTCCTGCTGCCCAGATTTGAGCACTGTCCCCTCTGACCATGCAGGAGGAGAGGTGAGAGGCCTGAAGAGATGCCTGTGACCTGCCACAACCAACCGGGATGCAGAGATCCTACCAGGACACAAGTGCTCCTTTTGTGAGCATCACCCAAACACCACAATCAATCAACGAACACAAACATCAGCACATGTTTAGGCTGGAGTTTTGCTCTCCAAGCCTCACTGAGCACATTTAGGGGGCTCCAGTGTGCCCCAGGCACCACTCAGGCTCAGTGCTCTTTCACCCGAGCAGGGCTCTTTACACCCTGGCACTGAGCTGTCAGCCTCAACTGGGAGCAAATAAAAAGGCCAAACAACACTAATTGGTCCATGGCATCCCCTGCCAGGGATGTGGCAGCTCTTGGGCTCCACCAGCACCCCCAGGCTGGGCTGATGCTGCACCCCAGGAAGGCAGGCTCTGGAGGGACATATTTCTCCTGGCTCCCTGGTCTGCAGGGACCTTCCCGAGATTTGCACCCACTACAGATTCAGAGTCTGGCTGGAAAAACAGAAAACTGGCATTCCACAACGGAAAACAAACCAAACAAGCCCAGGTGTGGCTGCTGGGGCCCTGACAGCCCCAGGAGTGGTGGCATGAGCTACCACTGGCACGTGGCCACCAGCTGCCCCCGACGGCATCACCCTCTGTCCCGAGGGCTCAGCACACCCACCAGGACCCCCAGAGCATTCCCAAACCCCCAGTCCCCTCTAACCCACGTTCACACGGAGCCAGGAGGATGCTCAGTGCCTCTGGCACACACTGCCTGCTGAGGCAGGACCACCCAGCCTCAGGAGCTGCCCAGCCCGGCCGGGGAGCAGATGGAGGCCAAGTTCTCATTACTGCAGATCATTAGCTGGGCTGGAAGAGGCCTCCCCTTATCGCTTTCCCACGTTGACACCAAAGAAGCTGCATCACTCTGCTCCAGTCTGCTGGCTCAGGGCGAGGTGAGCCTCAATCCAAGGGCATTAACCCTTTCTGCAGCAGCACTGCAGAACCTTTTATTGCTGTTACAGTCCCTGAGAACATCCCTCAGGAGCCAACTGCTGCCCTCAGAGGGCAGCCAAGCTACTTAAAGCAGTAGCTGGGCATGTTTCACTCGTACGCATTTTCCAGGACTGACACAGTTTAACCAGAGCCAAAATCCCAGCTGAAAGGTGATTACAGTCAGACTGGAGCCATGCCAGCTGCTGTCTGGGACTCTTCATTCTCCCTTACCAACAACCAGGCCAGGTGCAGGGGTTCCAAATAACTGTTGGTGAAGCCTTGCTCAGCCACCTCACCAGGGAGCCCCTCAGCCATCAGTGCCAGCACAGCCAAGGGGGGAAAGAAGTTTGGGAATGCCTGAAGCTTCCATTTTCACCACCAGTTCAGTGATGATTTAACTTATTGTCTGACAGCTTTTTTGGCAGCGAGGATTTTTATCAATAAAGGAAACTAGGGAAGCTTTGCATGTCAGTGAGAGCAGAGGCACAGGTACAGAGCAGTGCAGGTGACAGAGAAGCCACAGCCACTCTCAGTGGCACCAGAAACCACTGACACGGGTGTTAAACAGGGATGGACATTCCCACTGGGGAAACAAATGCCCCACAACCCTGCAGCAAATCCTCACGTGGGCAGGAGAGTGCTCCGTGCACCGGGCTGCCCCTCTGCCCCCCTGCGAGCCTGAGCCCTTCATTAACCCCCTCCCTTCTGGATGGAGGAGCACACTGGCACCAGTGCACGTCCCAGCAGCTCCACCCCAGTTTCCACAGGAAAACCATCCTCACTGTCACCCCAGGAAATCCCACTCTGGGCAGGAGCTGACTCAAAACACCTGGTAAAACCCAAACCCCCACCTCAGCTGGGGGCAATTCACCTCTAATCACCCACAGGCTCTGCTCCTCCCCGCGGAGCCCCCACAGCCCGGGGCTCAATGCTTAGTGTCCCCTGACCTTCCCTGGAGGAGTCACAGTGCCCCTGACAGAGGCTTTGATCCCATCTCTGCCTGCTGTTCTCCTGAAGGGCACCTTGTTGCCGTTTCCCCTCAGTGCCATCTGCTCTCCCTTTGCGCTCCCAAAATGCTCCTTTTTGTCTCCCAGGTATTTCCCACTGCTGCACCTCCTGCTCCTTCAGGCACAGCAATTGAGCAGGGCCCACCCCTCAGACACAGATTACAGCACTCCGTGCTGGAACTGCTCAGTCCCCGGTTGGATCCTGCGAGCAATCTACCAGCTAATTAGTAATTAATTATTTGCACATCCCTAATGCTTCCTTTCCGGGCTAGCAGAGCATTTTACGAGCATAAAACCCCCAAAACTCATCATTCCAACCCACCCAGGGATGCCAAAAGCTGCTCTGCTGCTCACATCAGCTGCTGGGACACTGCAGTTTTGGGGTGTGAGTCCCATCCTCGCACTACAGACAGTTTTCCTCTCTGCCCATTATGCACCTCTTCCATCCAATAGAGCCACGTGCAGCCACATCCCCCACAGAACAGCAATGACCCCTCTCCCCCCTCCTTTTTCCTTTCCCCTCACCCAACATAAGCATTACATTATTCTTGAGCCACAGCTCCGGTGTTGAATGCCATGATTTAGGAGTCTAAACACCATAGAGAAGCACATAAGAACCCCCCTGCCTGCTGCTGAAGCCACTCTTCCCTCCCAGGGCTGCAGGGGGGAGAAGAAGGACCCCAAACCGGCAGCATTTGCCAGCAGCAATTGGCATCCCAGCTGCAAATAACTCTCACTCCCTTGGCCCTCATAAATAAGAGGAAGAAAGTTAAGAATTGCTTTGCCAGATGGCTGTAGATCATAAGTGATCTGTCAAAGGAAAAATAAACTGCTCACTGCTTTTCCCTACAGGACTGAAACATACCTGGATTTCCACTTTGATAACACCAGAAACCTCACCCATACAGGGAGAAACAATATTAACTTTGCAGGAGTTGGAGCTACAGGCCCATCACCCTCAACCCCTCTGTGCTTTGTGCCCCTTCCGTGTATTTATTTAGAAGTCAATGAGGCTTTCCCAGGAAATCTGAGTCCAGCACACACCACACAGGCAGGTACACGGGGTGTGCACATGGATCTGTGCTGGCCCGGGACCAGTTCCCCTTCTTCAGCACACTTTGGATTGGCAAAACTCAGAAAAAACTGTAGGAGTCCAGAAGCTGCAGCTGTTGGGAAGCTGCTCCAGAAAGGCTGTTTCTGGCTCGTCACAGAGATTAAACACCCCAAGCACTTTTTTGGCTTTGAGGCAGCAAAGCACAGCTAACCCAGGCAGCACCCTGGGGCACTCAGGGCTCTCTGTGCCTCAGCCTGCCTACTTCTGGCACAAATCCCTCTAGACCAGCCCATTGTTACATGCCAGGGGTCACCCCCTAAGCATCCAGCAGTACCAGCAGAGGAGACGTGTTACCTGGGGAGAGCAGGCTGTCTCACCCCAACAGCCCCTGCCCCCCACAAACCCACCCACCCCCTGCAACACACAGAGCCCATCTCACCCCAGCACACAACCTCACCTGGGACAGCGAGAGCATCCTGCACCCAGCACACACTCCTGGGAGAAAAGCACAAATCCTTCCCGTAGCAGAGCTGCCTCCCTGTCTCTTGAAACTGCTCCCACGCCCTTCCCATGAGCAGATAATTGTCTGGTGATGGCCTTGACCATCAGCACCTGTGCCAGGGCAGGGCATGGGCTCAGGGCTCTGCTACACCTGCACCCACTGATCTGCTGATTTGCTGCAGCTGCTGCAGGAGCTTGCAAATCATCAGAGCATCCCAGAACCATGTGTGAGCTCCAGCTGGAAGGGTTCTATAAGAATCCAGTAAGTCCAACCCCCTCCACCTTGCAGGAGTGCCTCACACTAGCCTGACTGTTAGCACACTCCTTGCTGGGCTCAGGTGCTTTGGGCTATAGCTGCCACTTCACACTGGGAGGATCCCAGTACAGACTGGGATCCAGTTTGTCCTGTCACCTTCAGGTCAGGACAAACCTTCCTCTGAGTCATTCCATCATACATACACGTCAATAAAGAAGTTCCCACAAATGAATAATGCTTGTGCTGGGCTTAGCAGAGAGCCATAGGGCTTCATCCAATTGCTGTTGTTCCTCTGTCTCTGTTTTTGAAGGAAACTAAACAGGAATTAGCCAAAGACAGCAGATCTTGAAGCTGGATCCTCTCATAACACCTGCTCAAAAGGTGAGTGGGACAGAAGGCACTGCTGTTCCCTGCCCCATTGCAAACCCTTATATCCAGCAGAGACCACAGTGGGCTCAACATACCTGCCAGACTTCTTCCCAGATTTTTTGCTGCCCGATTTTTAGAGTCTTTATGGGCCAGGCTGACTCAAGAGGCATCATCCGAATTTCCTTGTCCCGAGATTTCCCTTTTTCCCTGGTTTCTGCCCTCAGCCCACCTTGCCCACATCAAGCAGATGGTGCCCTGAGCCTCGTGCTGGAAGTGCTGTTGGCCCAAATGAAGCGTAACGCGCCGAGTTGGCCCTAACAAAGGGGTCCTCTGTTTGGCTTTCCCGGGAGGGTTATTATAGCCGGCGTTTATTTTGGCCTGGGACCAAAACATGCATTAGTGTGCCTCATCCTGTGCACTTGTGTGTGCAGCTCTGACAGGCGTGGGGGGCTTGCAGACACCCGGCCAGGCTGGAGGGGAGTTCTTCAGGAGTTAAAAATCTTCTTCCCATACACACACTGTTCAGGGAAACGGGCCTGGGGCGTCCTGGCACAGCAGGGAAGGTCCGTGCTGGCCCCAGATGTTCCCATTCTTGCCCAGTTTGCTGTGGGGCACTGGTGAGTGCCAGGGGCAGGCTCAGGGATCTGCCCCACAGTCCCAGCCGTGGTGCCAGGCTGTGCAGTAATTTTGGTTTCTCGTAGTGGGATAATGATCCTGAACCTGCATCATAAATGTTTCAGGAAGTAACAAGAAAAGCAACAGGTCCACAGTGTGCTGGGAGGATGGCTCTGCAGCAGCTGAGGGGGCATTCCCCTTCCCAGGGCACAGAGCTGCTGGAGAAACGTGTCTCTCCACACCAGGTGATGCAGGTGCTGTCCCCACCCTATATATCAGTTTCTTTGAGGATGGTGCCACCCTGCAAACTGGTGCACCTCTGACCAGGGTTAGCAGAGCCCCTTAAGCTGTATTTTGTAGCCTCAAGGGAAATACTAGCAGTGTGCTGGGCAGCAGCAACAGCTCCCCTGAGCCCCAGGACAGGTACTGGGACACTCAGTCCCCCACTGCTGCTGCCACAGGTGCTGCCCCTGTGTCCCTGTGTGAGCAGTTCCCTGGCTGTGCTTTTGGCACGTCCTTTGCTGAGCTGTGAACGTCAAAGCAGACTGCATCTGCTCTCTGTGCTGTGCTGTAATTAGGAAACAATATTATTAAAACCACTTCCCATCTCTGCTTTCTTTTCATCTCCCCTCCTTCTCGTTGTTCCTCTATTCTCTCCCGTGCAGCCCGTGGCCTTTGGGCTGAATGCTGATGAGCTGTTGTTTGGTCTAATCTGCCGTGCTTGTTAACGGGGTTGTTAGCACAGTTTTGAACCACCTGCTCTGGGTTGGCTTCCCCCAAGTCCTGCCCCTCCAAATCAGAGCCCATTGCTGGGGAGGTGCTGGGGTTATTGCTCTTTTCTGCTCCAGATGCTCAGGGGCACAAGCTCTGCCACCCCGTTGAAACTGAGCTCTGCCCAAACCCGTGTGTTTTGCTGCCTGGGCATCTGTACCCACGTGATTTCTTTTGTAAATGTCATTTCTTCTGTAAATCACTACATAAAGGCATTGCATAGGTATCTACACACCCAGCCTTGTAACCTTCTCCACAAGTATTTGTTTCCTAAAGGAGCACGGCCAGAGTTGGCAGACACCAAGGGGGTTACAGGGATGGAGCACCTCTCCTGTGTGGGAAGGCTGAGAGAATTGGGTTTGCTCAGCCTGGAAAAGAGAAGGAGTGAGACTCACCTTATTGTGGCCTTCCAGGATCTGAGGGGAGCCTACAAGAAAGATGGAGAGAGGGCATGGAGTGACTGGACAGGGTGGAATGACTTTAAACTGAAGGAGAGTAGGTTTACACAAGGTATTAGGAAGACATTGTTCCCTGGGAGGGTGGGCAGGCCCTGGCACAGGGTGCCCAGAGCAGCTGTGGCTGCCCCTGGATCCCTGGAAGTGTCCAAGACCAGGCTGGATGGGGCTTGGAGCACCCTGGGATAGTGGAAGGTGTCTCTGCCCATGGCAGGGGTGGGATGAGATGATCTTTAAGGCCCTTTCCAAACCAAACCAGTCTGGGATTCTTTGATTTCTCCCAGGCCATCCACTCCCACCTGAGACATCCATGTGCCATCACTGGGTGAGGGATGCCTTGCACAGCAGGGATTTTACCTTCAATTCATGCATCTTACAGGCAAATTTCAAACCTAAAATGTGGGCACAACACCCACAGATACCCCTCCCTCTGCTGAGTGAGCTGAGTGAGAAGATGCAGATGGGCAAGTGGGGAGGAATGGGGCTGCAGGAAGGGATGGGAACAATCAGGTGAGCCAAGAGAAGAGATGCCAGTGGAGCTGAGACCTTGTGGAGTTACTGGAGAGGGAACTGGAGTCTCCCCTCTGCCAGACACAGCATGGCTCACACTTTCCCCAAAAGTGCTTTGAGCTCACTGGGTAGCAGCTGGGCCAGAGGAGTTGAGCACTATCTGTCTGTGGCACCCCAGGGTGTGTTAAGATGACATTTCAACCCCAGTTCAGCACACTCTGGGCACATCAGTGACACCCCAGCTCTGAGTTGCCCCCTTTGAGCTGCTCTGAGGGCTGGAGGGAAGCCAGCTGCAATTTACTGCTGGAGGAAAGGCTCTTCCACCTGTCAGCCAGAGCACATCTGCATTTCTTGGTTTAGTATCACTTTGGTCTAGGAGTAGACGAAAACTTCTAGAAGTTGAGATAACTTTCTAAGAACAAGTTAGTAACATCATAAAAGAGTATCAAAAGTGTATTGAAGATATTTGTACCCTTTTTCTGCCCAATTTTCTCCTTTTGCTGAGCTCTGTGTTTTGGGCTAGATGAGAACCCTGGTCTCTCCAGAGTGCTCCCAGAGCTGGTTACTGGGATCTGGAGCTGCAGACATTAATTTGCCAAGCACAAAGATGCCTTTGAACCTAATAACTTGCAGACAATAATACTCGTTTGCATGCTAATAGATAGGATTGTTCTTCAAATGTCTGACATTTATAGCAGTATAATATCTCTGGTGGAAAGCATGCCAGGGATAGGCACGACTTCCCAAGGCAAGTGCTGGGGAAAGAAAGGGACGGAACAGGAATTAATAGACAAGATTTGTGACTGAATTTCACTTTAGGTTTCCTCCAATTGCTGCTGTTTCCTTCCCATATTTCAAAAGCTGACTGCTCTGGAAGGTAATTCACACCAAACCCCCTAAACAAAGCAGTGTAAATAGAGCAGCAAACGGAGATGGGCTGTAAATCAGCATCATCCACCTGGAAGCTTTGCTGGCTGGTATCCAACTGAAAAATCAGGGCCAGGCCTCAGTAGCTCTGCTTAATATCAGAGAGACAATAGGCAGGAATGCCTGCCTGGAGATGTTTGCTTGAAACGGATGAATTATTAATAAACTTATTGTTATTTGGTTTTGTTCTTAAGCAGCTTGTCTCGGTACACATGTTAAAGTGGATTTCAGTCTTTCCTTATTATGCCTAACAAATATTTGTGTCCAGATGCAAAGTGGGGACGGTATTTAAATTCTGATGAGGGATGCGCAGTGGGAATTTGTGTATGTGGGGCAGTGGGAAATCTGGGTTTGTGTTTGCATCCCTGCCCACCTGAGGTTACTGTTGGTTTGCTTGAGCCAACCATCTTTCCAATGGCCAGCCAGCCCATAATATTGTTGGAAAACCCGCTAGGAGAAGATGTGCAGCAGCTCTGAGGGGCAGAGCTGGCATTGCACCCAACGCTCCATATGACTCCTTCCCCAGGTTGAGTCCTGCCAATGTCTCTGCTGCATTCCCAGCAGAGAGCAGAGCTTGAGGAACAGCAATCCTTACATTTCTGGTGCTCCTTCACGGCTGAGACAGGAGCGGGAATGCTGCCATGATGTCTACTGAAAAAATATGTGCTACTGCTGCTCTCGTTTGTCTGTACGGTTTTGGAGGAGTTGCAGATGGCCCTTTAAATACTTGCAAGGCCTGCAGCTTTTCCAGAGTGGTTTTTTCCCCCTTTCTCCAAGCTACTTGGCTGCCTACAGTAATTAATATTATCTAATGGGGTGAAGAGCAAAGCAAAGCCCTTCATATTTGAGATTATTCACACAAACAAAAATGTAAACAGCTGTCTGAGAGAGGGAAGAAACAGGCTCAGAGACAGGACCCTGCAGGAATGAGCTGCCTGGAGCTGTACAAAAGCCTGTGTGCCAGGATGTTCGGTGCCCACTGGGCACCGCCAAGAGATGCTGTGCTGCCATATCCTGGACAAGGAGCGGGACCACTGGCAGCCCTGGGCCACTGTTCAGGGAGTTTGATTCCCTAGAAATCTCAATTCCCACAAAACTCTCCAATGCCAAAATCCATCACTGTGCTCATTGGAATGGCTCAGCCTGGCTGAGAACTCCCAGGACTCAGGGAATCACAAGGAGAGAAACATCCCCCTGTGAACCACAAGCACTTGGTTTCAAATCTGCTCCCAGACCACAGGGCTGAGGGTCACAGAGCTGGGCGGTGACAGAGGACAGGGACAGGATGACGGGGCAGGTCCTCAGCTGGGCTCTGCCAGGGCAGGTGGCTCTGCTCCAAGCCAGCACTGGGAGGTGCCCTGGCAGGAGCATCCCTGGTTGCAGGGACAGCTCTGTAATGAACTGGCTGCAAGCTGCTGCATTGTAACCTTTCGGAGGAAGCTTTGGCTTTTAAAGCGAGCAGATCACCTCAGGAGGAGCTAATGATGCATTTCCCTTTGTGTTCCCCTGCCTTTCTCCCTTCCCTGGTCCTTTGGGCACAGGAACCCTCCGTGTCATTCATCCCGACTTTGTTGGACCTTGAAACACGGCTTTTCCTCCCGTGGCATTTATGAAGAGTCAGTTACTTTTTTCCAGGGAATTTAATACAAAAAATTTCCTGCTTTTGAGGCTCAGGAAAAATCTGTTTGGCTGGTGCTTGTCTCCCGTGGGGCTCTTTGCAGGGGATGGAGATGGGAACAGCGAGGTGGGAGCTGCTGGGGAGGGCAAAGGAGGAGAAGGAAACACAGGGAGACAGCTCCAAAGGGCTGGGAAACAACAATCCTGACTGTGGCAGAGGAAAATGTATAAGGGAGTGCTGGAAATGCTGACTGCCAATGGGTGAGGTCGGATTTGCTCAGAAATGGGTGGCTAGACGGTGACTCTGGGTGAATTGATGAATGTATGTACTGCAGGGGGCTCAGAGGAGACTGTTCCTACAGAAAGGGGGGATTTCTCTCAGCCCTGAGAGCTTGAGAAGGATGCTGCTGATCTTGGGGAAGTGACAGTGACAGTGCTGCCACCCATCCGAGGCCTTGGTGCCTCATGAGCTCTGAAGGATAAAATAACTGAGGTGGCCTGTGCTGATTCCCATATCCAGGGTGAATTTTGTTATATCTGTTTTCTGGGGGTGAAATCTTGGTCACAGAGCCAGAGATTTTCAGCACAACGCTCCGTTGGCTCTGCTCATCCACCTTCTCTCTGCCTGCTGTGGACAGAGCAATTGGGTATCTGAGATCTGGTGAGGACTTTTCTTCCAGCGAGGAAAGACATGGGAAATTTCAAAGTTCTCTGCAAGAGGCTGGAAGAAATATTTTTTGCTTGATCAAACAGATTTTAATAATTTAAAACCTTTTTGTTTTCATGGTGATTTATTTTATATTCCAAAATCAGATCTTATTAATTGTTTCAAGCTGGAAAAACCCAAGACAACTCATTCCACAAAGCTGGGAAGAGGATGTTGTGACTCGGTGGGAGCAATGAGTTTCTTTTTCTGTCCCTGACGTGATTTTTCTGTGAAATTTTGCTGCTTTCATTTTGCCACACCTGCATTGTCCAACAAGTGATGGCTCTGGAAGTGGCTTTTCCAAGCACCTGCACCAAGAGCTGAATTTCTGCTGCCTGCAGGCGGAACAGGCGAGAGGCTGTGGGCATCATCACCATGGATATTCCCTGCAGAGACAAACCATGCGTCGTGGGGAATGCACTTTATATAACTCCCTGTTCCAGGGAATGTTTCCCAAGTTTATGTTACAGCCACTGAGCAAATCCCTTGGCAGCACAGAAGCGTCTCTGTAGTACAAAGCTGGGGAGGGGAAGGCCAAACCCGGCTCAGGGAGCACAGGGAGCCAAGCTGCAGCCAAAATATGGTTCTGAGCTTCCAAAACATTCTGGTGGTCCAGTGGCTGCCAGGCTGGAACCTCCTGTTTGGTGTCTGGTAGCCACCAGGCAGTTTGCAGGGCCATTCCTAACTGCAGGGCTGATGCTTGCAGGATTCAAGCAGGTCAAGCCCGTGGAAGCTCTGGGTGAGGGAGCCTTGCAGGATGACAATCCCAGGATTTGATTCCCTGCCATCTTGCCCGTCATGCAGTTGCTGATGAGGCTCTGGAGTGATGTAGACCCTGGATACACAGGGTTTGCCTGTGCTGGAGGGTCCCCTCAGCATCTCCATGGGCTCTCCATGGCTCTGCCTCAGCCTCTGGCTCAGCAGTGCAGCCCCACGTGCTCATCCTTTCCTGCTGCTCATACTTGTGGTGTGAGTAATCTGCCCCAGAGCCTCCCTCATGGGCCATGGAGCCTCCTGGGCTGACCAGAACAGGGTCACAAATTTCTGCTGCTTTCACAGCTCCAGCTCGATGGCTCCCTGTTGGGTTGAGGGTGGAGTGAGGCAGGGTTTGGCTGTCATCTCCCTGGAGCACAGCAGTGTTTTGTGGATACTGCTCCAGCAAATGGTTTTAAAATAAAAAAGTGCTGATTAACAGTTCCAGCAGTGTCTGTGTGACTGAGAGTGTGATGGGTATCAGGACACTCTCAGGCAATGTCCATGTCACTGCTGGGCTTCCTCTGCAGCAAATGATGCTGTGCAACAAGCTCTAATGCTAACACTAAACTTGCATGTGAAAAAACCCCAATGCTATTTAGCTGGTAGCTCCTGGTCATTCCCCTCAATTCCCAGTGGTGTCCCTTTGGGGCAGGTGTTAGGGAAATGCTGGCTCTGAGAGCTTTGACAAATAAATCCTCTGGACCTCATTGTAAGGATGGAAAGTCTCCCACCTCTCCGTTTTTGGAAATGGAGCACAGAGAAACTTTGCTGATCTGGAGGATGGCCTCTCTTCCAGAGCCCAGCATTGGCTCTTCTGAATGGAGAGGGAACTGCCTCACTTCATTCCTGGTGAAACACCTGGACAGGCTTTTCTGGCTGATTGTAGGACTTGGGCATGAAGCCAACAAATCTGCAGCCTTTGAATTCCACACCTCCCTCTGTCCCCAGAGTCAACAAGGGTTTTGTTCACCTCTGGACAGATGAACTTCCACTTTATAAATCCAGCCCCTTCTAACCTGGCACGGGACACCATCAGTACTGTCATTCCATTAAATCAGAGTAAAATTATCATATTTTGTTCCGTTTTTCTTGAAACCACAGGTCCACCCTGGCCCCTGTGTGGTTAATCCCTGACCTGATTCTGCAGGTGGGAAGTCTGTGAGTTCCCAGGACAATGCATTTCCTCCAGTGGCCACAGCACTTTTCACCTTCTCCTTCACACCTTTAGTAGATATTTCTTTGAGGTGATGGATACAACATGTTACCAAGGCAGTGGGAAATCCAGGCTCCATATTGCAGATTTCTTCTCCAACAGGACTTGGAGGGAATGGGGGAGGAGTCGAGACCATTATTATTGAATTCAATATTATTGAATTCATTATTACTGAAGTCAGAGGGAGCTCCATGAGGTTGGTGGGGAGGGTTGAGCTCCCCGCACTGCTGACCCTGGCAAAAATTATTCACCACAGGTCCTGGCAGTGCCATTCCATGGGTGACAGCAGTGGCACACCAGCACAGCCCAGTGCCAGGGAATGAGGGCAATGTCCAGAGCACAGCTTTATGCTGCCTTTGACTTCTGAACCTGGCCCTGTGGAAACCAGGAGTGGGAATGTTGGGCAATCCTTTGTACTGGCAGCCGTGCCAGGTGCTGTGTTGGGATTTTCAGGGGTGCTGTGTGTTGCTTGGGGCTCAGAAGGGGATGAGAAATGTTCCTGCTGCAGCCCAGGGCCACAGCCTGCAGGAACCTGCTGGCCAGACGCCTCTTCCTGGCCCGGGGATGCAATTCTGAGCCCCGAGCCCTCAGGAGGAGCTGGGCGCCACACAAGGAGGATTGTCCCTCTGTCCGGAACGTGCTGTCACATCGTCCCCAGAGCCGCGTTCCTGCAAACCCACGGCGCCTCGGGTGCCAGCGGAGCCGGGCGGGCGGCAGATGTTGCACAGCTGGACGAGCTGTGCGGAGCAACACTGACATGCAGCGGTCGGCAGCTGCATCTCTGCCTGCCCCTGCCCACCCGGGCTCAGCCTCACCAGGGATGGCCCCAGGCCAAGCCCCGCATTGCTTCCCAAAAATTTAGCTCCTTCCTCGTGGAAAAACCCCATCCCGGCTGGTGATCTTCCTCCCATAACGGCAATGTTTGCACAGAGGATTCACCTGCTGGTTAAAGACGAGGGAATTGCTAGTAGAAGCTCTTTTCCCCCCCTGCATGTTATTTAAATTCCTGTAAAACTGCCCCATAACGCTCCTTGTAAGTGACCATGCTGCACCCCAGAGGGTGCTGACAGGCAGCTGTTCCCAGATGGAAAAGTAGCTGCAATGCTGAACCAGGGAAGGAAAAGACTGGGAGGAGGGTAATCTCAGACGTTTGAGCTCTCAGGAGCTCTGGGTGTGATGTTGGCAGCTACACAGCTCAGAAGAGTTTGGCCACACCGGGTGCCTGTGCTGAAAATCTGTCCCTTTTATCAGCGCTGACGTGTTTTGAAGCCTGGCCAGGGAAATGGCGCGAGGCTGGGGCTGCCCTGGCTGCCAGCCCTGCTCCCCAGAGCTGTCACCTGGTCACGGTGTCAGCTCATGTGGCACCTGGGTCTGAGCCAGCTGTGGCCGGCTGGCCCCGTCCTCTGCTCTGCAAGGGTGCTCAGACTTGAGCCCAGTTGTGGATGGATGTCTGCCAGCCTGAAGCACCAAAACCCAGGAGTGGTGATGACAGAGAACAGGCAAAAAAGAGAAAACTGGGAAATTATAACATCTGATGCAAGGAAAACCTCCCTTTTCCCAGGTTGAGTGTCCAGTGTTTAGCAAACCAGGAATTGACAGTAAAAGTCCAGAAGATGCTGTTGTGGCTTGAGAAACTGGAGCAGTTCAGGGAGGGACATGTAGGAGGGAAGAAGGAGCTCCAGTCTTAGCACAGGGGGTGCTTTGGCTGGTTTGGCTCTGTAGAAGGAGTCAGGCCAGGGCTGTGGTGGAGCAGCAGCTCAATGGAAGCTTCCTGGCCAATGTGGGGTGTTTTAGGCAAAAGACTGAATAAGATTCTTGAATGTGTGAGAGGGGAAACAGTGAGGAGGTGCTGGGAGAGGATTTTGCCTTTGTGTGGGGCTGGGGAGACTGGTTCAGGAATTTTGCATCCAGTTCAGGTGTCTGCATTTAAGAGAGGGTGTTGGAGAGTGTTGAAAAGAGCTACAAAAATGATTGAGAGACTGGAGAAACAGCTTTACAGGGGAGAGAACTTAAAGACCTCCATCTGTTTGCATTATTAAAAAAAAAGGAGGTTGAGAGGTGACTTGATGACAGTATATAAATACCTTCAGAGGGAGAAAAGAGCAGGCATTGCAGGATCTGTAATTTAGCAGGGGAAAAACCATGGCTGGAAGCAAGAGCCAGATGAAATCAAACTGGAAATTAATCACCTTCATTGTTTAAAAAATACCCCAACAGGTCAAACATTTTGGAACAAATTCAAAGGAAAAGGGTGGTTTTCTTCACTCTCAGTGTCAGAAAATGAAGACTGGGAGCTTTTCTCAAAGACCTGTGTTAGCTAAGGCACAAGTCAGCACAGAAGGGCTGGAGCTTAATGTGGAGATTATTGGGTTGAAACGATTGTGTGGATACAGTCAACACTGCAAAAGATGCACTAGCACATGTCTTTGGGCTTATCCACCAGCTTCCTGAGCAGGACTAATGAAGAATGTTAACTCAGGAGCAAAGACAAAGTGAAGAAAAGAAAGGAAAAAAAAATCCATCTTTTTTTNGCTTTAAAAAAAAAAATAATCTGAGATAAGGAAGAGCAACCCCCTTGACCCAGATAGCTGCAGGTGTGGAGCAGCTGGCCAGGTATGGTCAGTCAGAATAATGCTCTGGAAGGGCAGGAGGAGTTACTGTCCTGAATCAACGACATGAGTTCGAGAAGGGGTTTAGCCGTGCTGGTGTAGAACACTGTCCTAATGACAGCCTTGAGGCCCTTCTGAGTGCAAACGCCAGATCCGCCTGTGGGAGGGTGTGATTTTCCCTGCCCTGGGTGCACATCTGGTCCTTTGTTCTGGACAATGGGAAGGCCCCTTTCCTCTGCGCTCCCGCCCTTGCTGCCGCTCCTGGCCCTGTTCCCACCGGCTCGGCTCAGCCCCTGCCTCCTCTCAGGCTCCTCACACCCACCCCGCTGCCAGCAGCTGGGAGCAGTTGGATTTTGGGATGTGGTGGTGCCAGGTTGTGGGTTTTCATTGCACCAGGGAGGCTCAGACCCGAGCGCTTGGTGGAGAAGCAGAAATAAAAAATTTTGCTTTGTTGGCTGATGGATTGTCCGGTGTTGGAGCCCAAATGGCCACTCAATGTCCCACCTGCAGCCCTGGGAATTTCCAGGACCTCGTGCCTTGCCTTCACACTGACATTTCCCTAAATTATTCAGGGGTTACACGGTTTGGCAGCTGAAGAGCCGAACACTGACAGGGGTGTTGTCCCCAACACTGTCCTTGGCTGGGCTTTATTTCCCAGCTCCAGCCGTGTCCCCCAGCCCTGCTGCTTGTGTGATGCTCCAGCACTGCCAGGAGTCAGGATGAGCCCCAGCCCTGCTGGAACCTCTTGGAGAATCACTGAAACAAAAACGTGGAAAGAATCAGACACCCCGAGTGCTTCAGGAGGGAGCTTGGGCTCGGAGCACAGCACCTGGCTCGCTGTGGTCAGTCCCCTGCCTTAGGCAATAGGGAATTGCTAATAGCCCGTCTAATTTGGACGTGCCTCTCTATCCCTAATCCCCTCCCTGCTCGTGCCCCAGGTAATAACGCGCTTTCCATGAAAAAGCCCCGAGTGAAAGTGAGCGAAAGGCGAAATGTCTGCGGCAGAAAGCAAGAGATTGAAAGTGTTAACGGAGCTTTAGGGTGGGTGATAGCAGGAGATTTGTGAAAAGGATCTGGGAGAAAAGCCCCTTTTCAAAGGAATTGTATAATCACTGGTAGCTCAGTGTTTCACGCTCAAGGATTGCCTGCACGATCTGCCATCAGAGGAGAGGATTTGCTGCTCTCTTCTGTAGACGAGCACTACAGAAACGCTTCCCGCACCGCTTTTCTAAATCTTCTTTGAAAGGATGCTCCTCTCCTCCTACCGAGTGTCAGGGCTGTCCCTGGTTTGTGACACACATTTGCAGAAATAATCAGGAATAAAAAGGGGAGCAGAAAGCACTTGCCATGGAGGGATGCCCCTCCGAATCCCAGTGCCCCCAGGGACTGGGGAGAGGAGTCCAGGGTGATGTTGGGGGCTGCACTGGAGAGGAAATATGCCCCACTTGTAGATCTGTGGGGTGCTCAGCTGCAGGCAGAGCTCTTTTGTTATCAGGAAGGGTAGAAAGGGTTGCAGTGGAAATGATCTTTATTGGCAAGCGCAGCTTTGCTGAAATCAACCCATTTTGTGGGAACACGTAGGAAACTATTGACGGGGAAAAAAATCTGAGCCATTCATTTTGACCTTCAGAGGATAATGTTTTCTTTCAAAGCATTTAATTTCAACAAATTGTTCAGTTTAGTTTTGACTGTACCACTCAAATTGATGCCATTTTAATCTTCCACGTGTGTGAGCTGCTGGTTCCTGGCTGTGCCCTGGCAGCGCTGGGCTCCAGTGTCACCTGCAGCACCTTTCCATGCTGCAGCAAAGGAATCTTTCCCCATCGACACTTCTGAGAGCCTTCTCCAGCAAATTTGGGATGGACAAGAGGTTTTGGAGATGAAAACACATCTGGAAGCACCACAATTTCCTGTGGAAGAGAAATTGTACTTTCCAAGCACTCTGAGTCAGCAGTGCAGAGCCTGACCCTCCCTGCTCAGCCCTTCTGCTCCAACCTCTCAGAGAACAGCAATAAACATATACATTACCCAACTTACTCTGTGTTTCGCATTTGTAGGACACTTTTGACGTGAAAAGGAGCTCAGCTTTAAATTTGTGTGAGCTTGACATGCCTAAAGTTAAGCTGCTCTTTGAGTCTGTGTAGAACTGGGACCTGTCAGTGATCCACACATCCCCACTGAGTCCTGCTGATGTCCTCCTGGCAAGGGAGGGTGGTCTGGCAGCTGATTGCATTGATCTGAGGTGCCAATGCTGGGTCTGTTTACGCTCATGTAGGAGCGGTGGTGGCTGCATGTCCTGGGTTGTAGTACAGAATATGCAAAATTATTCTATCACCACCTTCATGAAATCCAATTGTTGGAGCAGTGTTATCTCAGACCCCTCCCCCTGGACTATCTCCTGTTAAGGGCCCATCAGGTGCCTTGCTGTGTGACTCACAGATAACTGCCTCCGAGAACCATCCCTTGCTAATGGGCCATCAAGGCTCTTCTGCACCACTCACCATCCCATTGTGAGATGCTCCGCCCAGGGGGGAGGAGCCAGGCATTCTCACCTGGATATAATCTGGGATTTGGCAAGCCCTTGGCCACTGGCTTCCCAGAGGACCAGAGCTACCAGACCTTTCTACAGGATCACTGCTTCAGGAAGACCACCTCATCTGGACTGCTTCCATCCCCCGGATCAGTTTGTATTCTGACTCTGTCAGTGGTCTTTTGTATTATTTGATTTATTTCTATTCTACATTTTTTTTCTTTCTTCTTATTAAATTATATTTTCTGACTTGGAGCCTCTCACTTGGTTTGTTTTCAAACCACTACACTGCAGCACACAGTGTTTGCAGCACCTTTCACCAGGGCTGGGGCTTTTGCTGCTGTCTGGGAAGTTGCATCAAGGAGGATTGTTCCCTGTTTCATCCTTGCAGTGCTTTGTGCAGATAAAAAAAAAAAGTTGTGTGAGGCTGCAGAGGTTGTGGGGGGCTCACGGCCAGGGCAAAGGTGTGTCCCTTCTCATCCACAGCCGGGATCCAAGGCTCCCCCGGGTGGATTTGCAGGGAGCTGGAGGGAGGGATGCTCAGGGCTCAGCTCACTGCAGTGACAGAGCTCTCCTGGGCTCACCTTGAAAGCAACATCATAATTTCAGAGACAGGCGAATTCCCCGTGAGCACAGTGTGTGAGCTGGACCCAAGGAAGGAGGGATTTGTCTCCTTTGGGAGCTCAGTGATGCTGTGGATGCTCCTCCTGCACACACTGCCCACCCAGCCCTGCCACCAGCAGCCGTGGGCCTGCAGAGACAACTCCCCAGGCTCCGTTTTTAACTCACTCGCTTTCATTTATATTCAAATCAGAGGATAAATGTAGGCAATGCGCTCGGCTCAGGCAAGGCTGCTGCTCCAAAGCAACCACAGAGAAGGTGTTTTATTTTATAAATAGATGAAGGAAGAGATGAAGACAGGGAGTTCTGCACTCTAACTATCACCTTCTTCTTGCTAATGTTGGCCTAGTCATGAAAACGAAAAGATTTGTAAAAATTATTTGTTTTCCACCACCCATGCTGTTTACTTGGCTCCAGCAGGGAAAATAAAGTCAAGGCTTCTGCTCGTGCTGAAGTCGGTTCCTGTTGATGACCAGGTTTGTAGAGATGCTCCTGGGGATTT
This sequence comes from Cyanoderma ruficeps, assembly GCA_008694505.1. Classification (NCBI taxonomy): domain Eukaryota; kingdom Metazoa; phylum Chordata; class Aves; order Passeriformes; family Timaliidae; genus Cyanoderma; species Cyanoderma ruficeps. Next base: position 6,197,902 of record VZDJ01000051.1, read on the forward strand.
TAACTTCCAATCACTCTTTATTTGAGGATTTAAATAAATGATAAATATGCTAATGGAATAATGAAAATATCCATGGAAGAAGTGCAACCTAAAGAATATATTGATCTCCCTTGAATCAGGGGAATGCCTGACAGGGCTCTGCAAAGGGAGTGGAGGGCACCCTGCTCAGGGGCAAGCCCTGCAAAAACCCACGGAGCCAGGCTCTTAAATAAAGGTGTAGAAGTCACCAGCACTGTGTGTGGCTCAGTCTCACAGGCCATGTGCCCTAATGAGGCACATGGGATCTCACTAACAACCCTCTGCATTTAGAGCAGAATTTTGCCCTAAAAGATGATCCTGACGTTCTTAAAAGTGACAGCACCCTTTTGCAGTGTGTTTTTAGCACATGTGTGCTGACACCTCCATGTGTTGACCAGGCTGGACTCAACCTCGTGCCTCAGTGCCCTCGGCAGAGTTGTGCTGCCTTGTCTTTTCTGGGCTTTGCCCACCCCAGAGCACACAGAACTGACAAAACCTACTTAATACACGTTGACTTAATGGGAGTTGTGCAGCAAAATGCTGCTGGGTGCTTGGAATGCAGAGGATTCATTACTTCTGGATTGCAATTAATAATAATTAAAAAAAAAAAGAAGATAAGTTTTTGTATAGAGAGTTATGCTGGGTGTCAGAATTAACATCTCATTGAATTATCAAAGCTTTCAAGTAGTGGGTGGTGGAGAGTGGCTTGGGGCTTGCAAATAGGTCAGAGAAAGAGCTGGTTGCTAAATATCTGATAGAAACTTTCCACTGGGGAAGAAAATCTTGCTGATTTGATGGAATAGAAACAATTCTTGGGAGGATGTCTATTCCCTTAAAACTTATGGAAAAAGCAGGCATGGAGGCTGGGCTGCCTGCATTCGACCTGGGCTCTGTGGCTTTTTCCCTGGAGATCCCTCCTGCTCACATATGCATTACTCCCCTTCTCATGCAAAATGAAAACACGAAAAGAAGGGAAGCGTGAACATTTTGGTGGCGTGGTGCCAGCACAGGTCTGCCGTGTGCCTTTGGCAGCTCCAGCTGAACGCCCTTGAAAGCAGCCACCATTCTTCGGGCGCTTGGGTTTTTGGGTTCAGCCGGGGATGGTTTGGGTCCGGCGCTCTGGGCTGTGGAGCACTTGCAACTCTGTGTGACATCAACAGGGGGAGCGGCAGGTCCTGCGAAACTGTCCCTGCGCCGGGCCTGGGACGTGCCTTTCTCCAGTGCCTTCACCAGCATCCTCCATCCTTTCACCCAGCAGCCTTCATCCAGCATTCTCCAGTGCCTTCACCAGCATCCTCCATCCTTTCACCCAGCATCCTTCATCCAGCATCCTCCATCTTTCACCCAGCAGCCCCCATCTCCTTTAGCCAACATTTTCCACCCCCTTTGCCCAGCATCTCCCACAGTCTTTCTCAAGCCTTCAACCCAGCCTTCTTCCAGCAGCTTGAGGGGCTGGCAGTGGTTTTCACCTAGGTAGGAATTCATCCCTCAGGTTTTCCACCCCTGTTGCCACTGGGATGTGGCATTACCAGGAAGGCTCTGGGTTGTGTGTACCCACAACGTGGCAGAGACAGTATATTTTGTTTTTGTGGCTCTTTGTACTGATTCTCATAATAATTCAGCGCTGAGATCAGCCAGCTGGGAAGATGGAGTCTCTGTTTAGGTATGTGATCTCACCTCCAAGGGGTGGCCAGTCCTTTTTCATGGGTCCTGCTGGGTTAAAGATGCCCAAGAACCTCTGACACTGCCAGGATGTTCCTGTCTCCCTCCTTTGTTGGGGTGACAGCAGAGGGCCACCTGAGGGTAAAGACATGAACCTCTTGACATGCTTAACCTGCTCCTCCCAAGCAGAGGTGAGAATGAAATATTCTGGGAACCAGATGAGCAGATCTGGCAGCCTGTGCTGTGCCAGCCCTTGTGGGGAGCAGCCCTGAGCTGAAAGGTGGGCACAGGGTCCCTCCTTTGGCTCCTGAGGCTGTGCAACTTCTATTTCAAACTAAGGAATTTCTTTGTTCCAGGCAACTCTTTCCTTAATCTTTCCTCTGCTCGGCTTCTTCTTCCTGCTCCCATAGACAACAACCTTGTGTGAACTGCTGGAGGAGACAGTGGCTCAGCAAAGCCTCCTGCCCCCCTGCCAGCTGTGTTCCCCCTGATCAGAGGGACCCTGTGGTCCCGTGGGGAGTGACAGGCTGGCGGCGATTATGGAAAGCAGATCTCAGAAGGGTTTGTCTCCGTGGGGGAAATGGCGCAGCAGAGCTGCTGGGGAATAATAATTATATTATTATGCAGGAATAAAGTCCCGTTTATTTCTGAGAAGGGGATGGGTATGGGGGAAGAGCGGTGAGTGATTGCAGAACAATTATCCCACAGCAGCTATGCTGGGCAGTGTTTCCCTTATGGGCAAATCCTAAATATTGTGCTAGAGAAAGACTGGCAGCCTGGAGCGTGTGTAGGTGAAGGTGGGGCTGTCCCATCCCAAAGGGCACCTGCCAGCATCCATTGGCTCCTGCAGGAACAAGAGATGATGCAAACACTCACCTGGCAGTGCCACACACCTGCGGGCAGGGCCGAGAGGCACCAAGCTCCCAGTGCTCTGCACCTTCCCGCGGTGGGATGTGTAGGGATGCTGCTGCTGCTGCCCTACGGCTCTGCCCGGCCCACCCAGCTCCTCCAGCACATCCCAGCCTTGCTTCCACGTGCCTTTGTGTTGATCAGAGCAGCGTTTTCTCACGGCGCGGGGCTGGCAGCGCGTCCCTGCCTCGCTTCACCACGCGTGAGCCGGCGACCATCCCCGGCTGGGTCCCGTGAATAATTAATATCTGTGTCACTGTGCTTCCTCCCCCCGCGGCGCTGCCGATCGCTCCTCCGGGACGGAGGGATTTGGCCAAGGTCACTGCCGCTGCCGGGGGCCCCCCAGGTGTCATTGTCCTTACGGCTGCTTCCCGCATCCCTGCCGGGCGGGGAGAGCCCCATCCCCGGGAGAGGAGCAGCACAAAGGGGCCGGCATTGCTGCAGGCCCGGGGATGGAGAGGCGGCCAGAGGGACGCGGATGCAGGTGGCTGCCGGAGGGGTCGTGCCGAGAGGCGGTGACCCCCTCTCGACCTGCCAAACCCCTGCAGAGACCTGCAGCGTGATGCACGGAGCGCCACTCCTTTCCGAGAACCGCTTTGTGTCTCCATGCGATTCCTCCGTGCCTTCCTCGTTGTTTCCCAAAACCGAGGCCGGGGATGATGTGGGGTTGGGGGAGGAATTTAATTTTTTTGAATAAAAATTTTAAACATAAAAAAGTTAAAGCCTTTTAAACCGTGCATTCTAACAAATCGAGCACACACACACCCCTAAGAAAGGCAGCCGTGCGTCCGCCCGCCGCCGCTCCGGGGCCCCGGCGGCTCCGGCCCGGTCCCCTCACGCCCGCACAATGCCGCCCCCTCCCCGCCGCGCGCCGCCCCTCGGCCCGCCCCCGCCCGGCGCTGATTGGCCGCGCCGCGCCGTCAGGTGGGGCGGGCGCGGCGCTGATTGGCCCCGATGGCGCGGGGTGGGGCGGGCGCGGCGCTGTCAGCCGGGGCGCGGCGCGGCGGGAGCCGCCGGAGGGGCGCAGGGCGCGGGCGCGGCATGGCTGGCTGAGGCGGCGGGAGGAGCCGCCGCCGCCCGGCGCCGCTCCCGGCCGCGCTCGGTGCGAGTGCGAGCGCCCGCGTCAATGAGCGAGTGCATGGCGGAGCCCCGCGCCGCACCATGAGGCGCCGGCCGAGCACCGCGCTCGCCCTGCTGTGCCTTGCCGCCCTCCTGGCAGCCGCCACCGCCGCGCTGCCCGCCAGCGCCGCGCCGCCCGCCGAGCCCGGCAGCGGCAGCGGCGGCCCCGCTGAGAGCAGCCCGGGCACGGAGCCGCCCGCACGGCCCCGCGGCACCGCCGCGCCCGCACGGGGCAGCCCGGCGCCGCCGCCGCCGCCACCGGAGGAGGAGGAGGAGGAGGCGGCGGTGGCGGAGGAGGAAGAAGAGGAGCAGGAGGAGGAGGCTGCGGGCAGCGGCCCCGCAGGTGAGCGGCCCACGCGGATCCGCGGCGAGGCGGTGTCAGCGGGCCACCGGCGGGGAGCGGGACGGGGCTGCGCCCCATCCTCCGCGGGGCGGACAAAGGCGCGGCCGGGGACGGGGCGGCGGCGACCGGCCGGGCCCCTCCGGGGTGGGCGCGGGGAGCTCCGCGCTGCGGGACCCCCGGAGCATCGCCCGGCTCCGGCCTCCCCGCGGGGCTGCCGCGGCTGTGCCGACCCTGGGATGCTGCCTGGACGGGCAGCTGTGCCTTGCCGGGGCTGTTAGCGGTGCTTCCGGGGAGCAGCGCGGCAGGTGCTGGTCCAGGAGACCCCAAGCGTCCTTCAGGCAGTGGTCCCTGGCATGCACTGTGCTCCGGTGGAGGAGATGAAGACAGGTCCTTCCCATCACCTGGCATGCAGACAGTGGCCAACAGGCTGGAGGCTGGCCTCGGGCATCCCCCAATGGGACTTTGTAGGTCGAGTTGCTCCACAGCCATCAAGAGTCCCTGTGTCCTACCTCAACATGCTGGCAGCAGAGAGAGAGCAGGGTTAGTGATGACTTGGTGTCACCAGAGCCCGTGTTCTTACCAGTGTCAGGGGGTGTATTGCAGCTCAGTGGGTGCTGGGGTACTCATATGGTATCTGATGGGTGTGCAAGAGCCACCAACTTCATCTGTGCTGGGAGTGATGTGTCTCAGTGCAGCCTGTGAGAGGCCTCATCCTGCCCCTGTGGTGGTCGGGGCTTATACAGAGCTGAGGAAAGTGCTATGGCAACAGAAATAAATGGAATTATCAATGTAGGGTGTAAGGAGGAGAGAGGTGAAGGCTGGATGGGAGGGCTGTGCTCTCAGGTGAAGCTTCTTCTGGGTGTAGCACGCACTGACAGCACTGGTCACTCGCTGGGAGATGAAACACTGATGCTCTTCAAAGCTGAGACTTCAGTTTACCTACAGATTAAATAGACAAAACTGTGCTGGAGTCCACGGATGGAGCTTTGTCCACTTATTTTACTGGAGAACTTGGCTTCACTCTGCAGTTCCAAAGCTTTATCTTCAGACACATGCAAATACTCTAGCACTGATTCTTTCCTGTTTTATATTTATTTTTTCTCTTTGCCTGGAAGATGTTTGGCTTAAGTGCTTTGAGCTTCCTCTGATGTGGAGGGGATGCAGTCTGTTGTTCTGGTAGTGTTAGCAGCCTGAACAAGGGGATTCATCAACTTTTTACATTTGGTTAGAAATAAAATCAACTGAAGATCTGGAGTCGCTCATTTTTCAGACTTTAATTTGCTTTTTTTCTGTTGAGGTTTCTCTCTGCTTTTTCTGGAAAAAACAGAATGGCTTAAGATTGGGAATTGCTGATAAAGGTAGGATGAGTTGAGTGTTCTTAAAGCAAAAGCAATTTCTTCTCTTGTGCCATGATCAGACAGAAGAGACCGAGCAACTCAATGCAGCACAGTGCAGTCCTCTGGGTGCCAACCAGGGGATCCACATGCACGCCCCAAGCTTCCTCCAGCACATTTCCCTCTCTGACCCCTGTGTTGTGATTATTTCCATTGGTATCCATTAGTATCCATTGGCTCTGGGTGTCCCACCCTGGGCTCCAGGGGGTTCATTAAGAACATCCTGCTCCTGCAGGCAGTGACAAGTGCATGAGGTAGCTCATTTTGCAGTGGCTTTGGGATGCTCCCAGAGTCCGTGTAGGATACTTACATAACATCCTCTATGTCTTCTGCCATTGGAGCTGTCAGGGATGGAAGTCTGGGGAATTTTGTGTCTAATCCTTGTGCTCCCACGGGCTGCCCTCACTCCTGTGCATCAGTTCTCACTTGGGAAAAGGGAGCATCGAGGATGAGCACTCCCCACCACCACCCTTGGGTGTGCTCAGTCTGTATTGTGGAGGCCAGCATCACCCTTTGAAGTTTTGACGTGCTAATTATTAATGGCTACAGCCACTTAATCACAAAATTGCTCTCTGGTGCCTTTACACTGTGGTGATGGCCAGGGCAGAGCACATGTGCAGATTATGTTTTCTCCAAGAGGCCGGTTTGTTAGTCCTGAGCGTGACAGGTTGGGATTAGCTGTGGCTGAGGGGGGATTGCTGGTGTGCTCTAGGGCTGGGCGGGTTTTAGGGTGGATGAGACAGTATCAGGAGGAGATGCTGGGCTTGGCAGCATCCCCTGTGGGATGGGGGGCCCGGGCTGCTCTCATGGGTGGATGGTACAGCCATGGTTTGTGTGGGAGCTGCTCTCTGTGGGTTTTGTGGGGTTTTCTGTGCTGCCCCATCTGCTGTGAATTGTGCAGAGGTTTTGCTCTCAAAGGCTGTTATGCACCAAAGCCACAGCAAAGCCAGTGGACATAATGGGCTTAGCTGAAACCCTCCGTTTGCTTTAACTCAAGCATGTTTTCAACATCACTTTTCCAGCTCAGTAGGTAATTAATGCATTATGTGCTCTGTTGCATTAAACAAATGGGCCTTTTCTCATGTACATTATTAGAAAGGCTTCCCTTAATGTTCATGACATTATCACTGATAAGAGGTTGGTGTGGGAGGCCTCAGGGTCAGTGGTGTTCAGAGCTACCAAGATTTCAGTTCTGACTTTGGTGCATTTCTCATTCTGCTTTAAGAAACACTTCAGTTTTCCTCGAGCTGCCTGCTTGCTCTGTTCTTGTCCTCCTCCTTTTCCTAGTTTCATGATGTTTATTTTTCTTTCCAAGCCTGTGATCATGTTAAAATCCTGGATTTTGTTTCTAAAGGAAGTAAATTGCTAATCCTTATGTTTGTGGAGACAAGCTTAGAAGTATCCCCTGCCTTATCGCCAAAGCCTCTGACACCCACCGTGGGGACTCTGCCTCTTCATTTTATCCCCAACAGCCTCACTTTAAGCAGGAGCTGGAGCTTTGCTGGGGAATCTGGCTTGGGAATGGCTGCTGCTGGGGTGGATGCTTGTGTTGGAGCAGAGATGCAGCTGCTGTGGCCAGCATGGTCCTGGTTGGACTTTCCCTGCCTACTGAACAAAAATCATCAGTTCTGTATGGTTCTTAGCACAGCGTTGAGTAACGTGGGTCTCTTTGAAGGACACTGTGTTCTGACTTCTCCAGCCCTATGCACGGCAGGTGGGTGGGCTGAAAAACCCCAATGTCCTTCCACAGCCTCGCTGTGCTGGGTCGGGAGGAGAGCTGCACCCAAACCCTGGGTGTCAGAGTCTTTAGACTGTGCTGTGAGCTTCACATCCTGACAGTTGTTGCCTTCTCTCCTCCCCCGTGTTTTGTCATGACTCACCTGCCCTCCTGGGCCACCAGCTCCCAGAGGTGACGTTGGGTCTGAGTCCTCACCTCTGCACCGTGTAGGGAGGGGACAATGAACAATTTCTGCTGCAGCCACAGGGCCGGAAATGCAGGTGGCCTGGAGCGTGACCCACGGGAAGGTGCCGCACGCCGCCGCCGCGGAAATGTGTGAAAGCTGAGTCAGTGACGGGTCCCCAGCTGCTGCTCTGGGGCCACCTCGGGCTGGCTGCTGCTGCTCAGATGGAGGAGGTGCAGCCAGGGCCCCTCAATGGGTGCTGGCTGCAGCTTTGTGTGGGATTAGCCCATGGGTTTAGCTTGTGAACAGGAGCCTGGCAAATCCCTGGGGGCGTTGGGATGACCTGGGTAATTGGCTGGGCACAGGGGAGGTGACAATTCGAGGAGGGGACTGGTGAGTGCTGGCTTCATCCAGCTGGAGAGATGGAGGGTTTTGCTTTTGTGCAGGGCATGTGAGAAAGGTCTGTGCATCCCGTTCTTGCAGGAGGTGTGGTGAGGGCAGGTTTGGGGGGTCCCCACATCACTTAGAGGACTGTGGTAGAGAAAAGACTGGTCCAAGCCATGGAGCCATCAGCAGCCAGACCCTGCCACACCAGGGCTGTGCCCCTCGGGGGGTTGGGAGCTCTCAAATCCTGGTAGGACAGAAACAGCTGAGTTGTTGAAGGTGGTTTCAGGACCTTGTGCCATCATCCCTTTTGCAGCTCTGGGTGACTCCTCCTCTCATCCAGCCATTAGATCCTTTGAGAGAAGTCTTCCCACCTGTGTATGGGTTCACCTGCCTGGATGCTCCTGCTCTGCCTCTGACCCTGTGGGGAACGAGCAGGAGGAGCCAGGGAGGGTGAGCTGGAGCTTTTCTTCTGCTCATCACTTGGGAAGGCAGCTTAAGCCTTCCTTGTTTGAGGGCTCAGGATTGTGTTCCATGTGGTTACAGAGATAACTTGTGCTCAAGGTGCCAGCAGGATTTAAATTTATTTAAAGAAATGGAAATGAAGGCATGGATGTGAAAGCTGAGGATAAGGGGGATGGTCTTGTTCCTCAGGATCAGCACGGGAGCAGCCAGGACAGAGAGTGCCTTTTTCAATCAAATAATAAGTTTGTATCTTTGAGCTTTAAATAAAGACATGTTGCCCAGAGCAGAAAATGTTACTTTTTACCTTCTTCCCTGCCTCCACGCTCCCATCTGAATCATTCTTGAATCAGATGCAGCCAACTATCCTGACTCAAGATTGAGATTCTGGGACTTAGCAATGCTCGTGAAAATCAGGATATTTCTGGAAGGCTCTGTAGTGTGTTGAGGGTCTTGTTTGTTAGCTTCACTCTGCTGGGATTTTGCTTTGTGTTTTTATTTTGAATGATAGCTGAGATTCAGACATATCATCTCTGAGCTGCCACTTGGAAAATGCCATCTGTAAAATGGCACCACCACTGTGAGGTGATGTTATCTGGCTGCTATTTTCCATACCCAGACACCAGCCTGTGGGGAGGCAAAGGTACAGGAGACACTGAAAAAAGGGGTTTATCTGAGGCTGGATGGTGGCAGATGTCCCAGTCCCTTTGCTGATGCCAGTGTCCCTCCAGGCCCTGCGAGGGACAGTTGGGGCAGTGCTGGAGTGTCACCACAGGGACTCTTGCAACATAGGCTGGGGTTTGCACAGGGTGCAAAGGTTGTGCCTGTCCAGACAGCTGGGAAATGTGTGCCCAAGTGTGGGATGGGCTTCCTGGACAGTGACTGGTTCTGCCTTGGGAGCACCTTCCTGGTGCTGCCTGTTCCCCCTGAGGCACCTTAACCCTACCTGGCTGTGCCAGAGGGGACAGGACCTCTGTGCTCAGGGAGTGATGGTGTCATGGGCTACATGAGGTGTGACCTCGGGGTCTGTGACCCCATCCCTGAGGGGACTGTGCCACTCCAGTGTGGCCCTACAGGTGGCTGCAGCATCCCGGGATCTGCCCACCTGGGTGGTGGTGATGGTGGGCAGGGAGCCTGTCCTCAGGTCTGTCCTCACTGCTGCAGCTGAGCAGCACGAGGACAGGGACATCCAGGACATCCAGGACATCCCGTGGCCCTGGCTGTGGGCACAGCAGCACAGAACAAGCTGTTCCTGAGGAGCTGAGGACCCAGATACAAAGTTCTGCTGAAGTCAGGGAAAAGACTCCAGAGGTTTTTGGACAAGAGCCCTATAAATACCCAGGGCTGGAGCTCTGTGTGCTGGTGACACTTGTCTGTCAGGGAGTACTGCTGCGGATCTGAGGTGCTCATGGTGCTTCCAAGAAGCAGCCGAGCTCTTTGTGGTGGTGTGAGGCATCTGCCAGCTTTGGGAATAAACCTGTGCCAAGGCCGGGTGCTGGAGGCAGGGATCCTTTTACAGCCCGTCTGGCTGGGAGGGGAGGCTCCTTCTGCTTTACCTCTGACAAGCTCTTAAAAAAATAGAACAAAGAAATGATGTTGAGGAGCTGGATTTTTGTACAGCACCTTGACCGCACCAGAGGCTTCGCTGAGCTCTTGGATGAGGATGGAGCAAGGGCTCAGACTTGATTTAAAAGTCCTGGAAAGCTACAGGCTGTGTTGCCCTGGCAGGTGCTGCATGTCTGAGCTCAACAGGGCTGCCTTATGCAGTGAGGCATCGCTGGGTGGGAGTGGGCCCGGAGGGGCACAGTCTGGCACCTTATAATTGGTTGGGGATATTAATATATTTTATGAGCTAAAGGCTAGATTGCCATCCAGCCATCTGCCCTGCCTTGGGGAGTCGTGTGTCTCCAGCACCACAGGAGAACAGAACCAGTTGCCATTCAGTCTCATTAAACTGGCTAAAACCCAGATTTCTGGTTCACAGGAAATTATTTGCTTCTTTTTTTAAATTTTTTTTTTTTGTTTTATTTTATTTTGACTTTTGGGTTGTGTCAGGCTGAAGTGGAATGGTCGCTCTTGCTTTGCTTCTGCTTTAAGCTTCCAGTGAGTTTGAGTGTCCTGTGCCTTGGGACTGCCCTGTAAGATTGTTGTGCCTGGGGCTAAATCCATCCCCAGTGAGGGGCTGGGGGCTGCTGGGTCCCTGCCAGGGGGAAATGCTCCCAAAATCACAGCAGGCCTTGTCTGGAAGGGTCTTTTATTGGATTAAAGCTTGTCAGTCTGGAAGCATTTCCAACAAGACATTCTAGACTTGGAATAATTGAACCTCATTTGTCTGGCAGAACATTTCCCCCCTTATTCAATAGGAACCTTCCCGATGGTGCTGGCTTGGCTGCAGCTGCCGTTCCTGGAGGAGCAGGGCAGGCTGTCACCTCTCCTGACAGGGTCACCCACTCCCCCACGGCTCCTGTCCCTGCTTCGAGGGATGCAGGAAAACGGTCCAGCTTCTGCATCCCAGCTGGCCGCTGAGGGGCTGGAGCAGCTTGGCCGCCTCCTCTTGTCTTCCCCGGCGATGTAATAAAGGCAGGGAGCAGGGAGGGGGCCGCAGGATCCGCGCGGTTTCCCGGGATTTCGCCGAAGAATAGACCCTCCAAACGCCGCCGGGGGCTGGAATTGCCTGGGGAGCGATTGAGCTGCCCAGAGCGGCTCTTTTGTTGCGGCCTCAATTCCTCCTCTGCCTGGTGCTCCTCTGGATCTTCCCGTGCAAAATTCCTGTCGCCGTGTGTCAGCCGAGGTGCAGCAGGGTCGGGATGCCAGCTGCCCCCGGGTTTGGCTCCAGCCCTTCACGGCTCTTCCTCCTCCTCTCCCACCCCGACTCTGGAAGGGATTTTTGAGGTCTCTGCTCCTCATTCACACACACGGGTCCTATTTCGGTGAATGAGGAGCTTTCCTCGGAGCTGCATGAACTAATGCAAAGCCTTAGTTTGGTCTTGTGCTGCTTAAAGGAGGATTTCTTTTTTTTTTTTTTTTTTTTTCTGNTTTTTTTTTTTTTTATTTCTGAACACCTGCTGTATGAATCAAAATTTGCCTTGTAAATGTAACTGATTCAGAGTCTGAGCATGAGCGATGGGTGTTTGCTTTTTGCCTGGAAAAAGAAAAAAGCAAAAACCTTGAAGGTTTTTCTCTTCTGGCAACTTGGCTTTAAAGCCGAGAAGCCTGAGACGCTTCTTTTTTAACCATTTTTAATTCAGTTGCCCCCTGTCCTTATAATTAAGCCCCCAGAAACATGACGAGGCAAGCATCCCTGCTATTTATAGCTCTGCTCCACACGCCTCTTTTAAAAATCAGGCAGCTAAATGGCTCTGCAGCCTTTCAGCAAAAGGCCTAATGACACAGGCATTTTCTATGCATGGATGGGTGGATGTTTAAAGGCCCTCGGTGCTGAGCCTTCACCCCGAGCAGGCAGGATGGTTTCTGCAGCAGAGGGTTTTTTTCCTGGGCGAAGGGGAGCCCCTTGGCACTGCCCCAGCCCTGGAGAAGGGGCTCGGGCTGTGCCCCATGGCTCACCCCTGCTGCTGCCACTGGGGATGCTCCCAGCAGGGTCAGTCCTCTCCCACCTGTCCCTCACACCTTGGCCCTCCTTGGGGTTACCACTAGACAAGATATATTGATATTCCCCAAATTGTTTGGGTATTTTTTTAATAATTTGTTGAGGCTGTATTGATCTTTCATTCCTTCTTTTTTTTTTTAAATTTTTTCCTACCTTGTGGCATCACCTCCCTCTAATGACGAGGCTGCTGGTAACCTTTACCCGTTTAACTGGTCGTGCCACTTCTCAGATGAATCTCCTTTATTCCTGGCAAATTATACAGCCACAGTTTTCAGGCAGCTTTACTCTATTTTGACTGAGTGGCTGACTGTATTAACTGATAGTGCTGCTTGGGCTGCTTTGATCCTGTATTATTTATGGAAATGATGGCACATAACTCTGTGTAGCTGATTAATGCTGCATGTATTTTTAATATGCTAGTTCTCCTGTTTGATCTGTGCTAAATGATTATTCTCTGATGTGTTCCTGGGTTCATTTTGGCTCTTTATGAAAAGGAGATTGGAATGGACTGTTTGTTTTGTTGTCTTTTTTTTTTTTCTCCCAGTGGTCTCATCGTGGGCTGCTTTTTCAGCTTTCACAGGTCGTTTTCCCCAGCAGGGCTCTGCCTACCACGTGGAGCACTTACACTTTATTGCTATTAATTTGGGCACGTTGTTGGTGCCATTACTGTAAATTCATCCCTGTGTGTACAGTTATGGGGAATTTTGAGGAGATACAAGGTGGAACAACAACCTTTTGTGTGATGCTCAATCCTTCCTTGCTGAATGGGACTCTGTCACCAAATGGGACTCGGGTCCAGCAGCACCTGAATGAGAAGAAAGCCAGTCTAAACTGCCAAGGGTGTAATTCGTATTTCTGTGGCCTGTCACAGGATGGCTGGGGCTGGTTGATATTAAGAAAATGACTTTAATTGTCAGGGATGTGTGTGCTGGACCCACAGCTTCCTCTCCTGCGGTGTGAGATGTGGTCGTGGCTGGGGAGGGATCTGTGGGCAAAGCTGATGTTTCATCCCAGGAAACACCCACTGCATCCCGTGGTGCATTCCCTGGCATGTGCAGTGCTGACGTGCAGGAGGGGGGCTGGTGTCCTTCATCCCTCCTCCAAAATCCATCCCCAGCACTCGATGTGGCTGACAGGGTGGAAACCAGGAGGTTGTTCCAGGAGAACCATCTGTGAGCTGGAGGATCAGCATTTCCCTTTCCCAAGGGCCTAGTGGAAGGGAAGGAAGTTGATGATTTTTTTTTAATATATATTTTTTTCTCCTGCCTTTTGTAACAACTGCTCATTTTCATGGCACAGGCAAGGGTTGGCTCCAAAGGCCTGCCCTGCACGTGGTCAGATCTACCTTCTCCCTGGGCTTGCTGTGTTCCAGCAATAACAGGTTTGTGAGGATGCTTTCATGAGCAGTGCTGTAAAGGTGCAAAAGCAATGCTCAAAACCTTCAAATGAAAGCTTTTCTTCCCCTCCTCTGAGCAGTCGTTTGTGTCAAAATCAGCAAAATATATATCTTTCTGCAAAAGATCCGTTTCCTTTAATGGGCTTTTTCCATTGAAAACAGTTTCAACTTAATGTTCTGTTCCTTCCCTCCAATTTTTCAAAGCTCCTTAGGCTATGAGAACTTCAATGATTCCATTTTCCTTCCCTCTATTAAAAAAAAAATGTATAGGTATATGTGTATATTATATATATATATATATATATTTCCTTTCTGCTAGCTAAAGGTCTTGCCTTTTATCACAAAGCTAACATTATAGACTGGGTTTTAGGGTGTTCTTTCTCTGCCCCAAAATAGACGTGCTCACCTGAGCAGTTATCTGGGGGGAAAAACCAGGATGGATGCACCATGCTGGGCTCCGAGGGAGCAGGCAGGATTTTGGGATAAGGCCCCAAAACACATCTTGATGGCAGGTGTGTGACTAATGGGGCAGAGGCACCCACACCTTCACCGTGCTGCAGGTTTGGAGCGTTCCTGGATGGGGAAAGGACACGGAGGTTGCACAATGGCCCAGCTGGCAGGGCCTGTGGGGCGGGAGGAGGTGTTTCCATGCACCCCTTCCCACCCCAAACTGCAGCCTGCTCTGTGGGGAGCTGGGCTGGGTGCAATCAGGAACCCCAGGAGAGCCCAAGGAGGATGTGCCCCGGTGGTTTGTCCAAGCTGGAAGGTGATTGGGGTTGAGATGGAGCAGGCTGACCTGTTGGCTCCTCCCTGGGCTGGGTGTTTGCTCGCCTGCTGCCAGCACAGGCAGTGTCTTTGCTGGAGCCTCCCCAGCTGGTGCTCTGCCCTTCCCTGCCAAGGCCAGTGGAGTTTTTTTCCCAGTCCCAATGCTGGAGGAAGGATGTGGGGGGGGAATTTACCATGTTTCCCAGCTCCCCACATGACCTGGATATGAGTGCTCCCAGCACTCCCTTCCCTGTGAACATCCATGTCAGGATAAGATCTTCCCTGTGGGGTTTTCAGCAATGCCCCCCCAGTTCCTGGGCGGGGCTGGGGGTGCCCCAGCTCTGGGGAGCTGTTGGGCTGTGTGGCATCACTGTGGCTGCCTCAGCATCCCCTGGGCCACAGGGCCAGCTGGCACAGGGAGCAGATGGGGAGGTGGAGCTGGCTGCTTGGCCAGGTCTCAGGCCATGATAAAGAAAAGTGACGTAGAAAACTAAATACCTGTTATCGGAGAAAGACAAACAGAGCCTTCACCTGCCTCCAGCCCTGCTCCCTTCAAGGGCAGGCTGCACGCCTGGCATGTAGCTCCCTGGAAAAGATCTTCCCTTATTAATGTGCTTGCTTTGGCTTGGCTGTGCTGTTGAGAAATCCAAGTTTGACTCCAGATAATGAATGACAAACATTTATATGCTCTTAAAACTATTTTATTCTGAGCGTTGTTTTTTTTTTCCTGGAAGTTTACAGTGAGTTGTTGACAGCGTGCCCTTTGACGTACATTAGGGCTGATGCCTGGCAGTTGAATCTTCCCATCCTTTTCACATCTTGGTTGTTCCTTTTCAAGGGAGGCTTTTGTACATGTCTAATCCATTTAAAATGAAAGATAAATAACGAATGGACCAGTTTCTGAAGGGAGAGTCAGTTACAAGGGGTGATGCTGACTTCCCTGCAGAAGGCAGCAAAGGCAGCAGGCTCTGTTTGGGATGGGTGGAATGACAGGAGAGAGCCTTTCCCCCCCAGCACCTCAGTTTGATGTCAGGGGATGCCTGGAGCAGTGGCTATCCCTGATTTTTGGTTTACAAACCCCTTAAAAGCTTTCCAGGAGGTGTGTGGGTGGCAAGTTCAATTTTATGGACTGGAGAGTTGATGCTCTCCTGTCTCTGCTTCACCAGCCATCATTTTGTGATCCCTCTGAGAGGATCCCCTGTGTCCACTGTCAGGATGCACAATGGGCTTTGTACATGAACTTCACCTTAGAGCTGACATCTCTCCCACTGTATATCTGTAATTCCAGCTGATGTATTTATATTTTCAGTGGGTGCAATATTGGCCCTGTCAAAGCAGAGTCTCAGGGCTGTGTCAAGCTGCTCCCTGGGCCTGGTAGGATTTTGGATGCCTCTTTGCAGGTGGGACTCAGATCCTGCTTTCATCATGTTTGTTTTTGACAGAAGAGCTGGTGGAAGAGGAGGCACTGCTCCTCCTCCTGCAATGCCAAAACAGTCATTATGAAGCCCTCAAAAATGAGGAAATGGTCAAGATAAAAATGTCAACAAACCTCTCCTAGCTGACCCATTGGCTGCAGAGGAAGCTCTGTGGTTTTGAGCATTTCTTTGGCTTGGCATCAGGCTTGGTTTTGCCAGCCCCAGACTGAGTGTGCTGCTGTTGCCGAGGGTGATTCCCCCTTGGTGATGCTGGAGGGCTCAGCCCTGACCCTGCAAATCACTGCTTTGGCTCAGACTTGGTCTCAGCTTAGTGCCTGAGCTGTGGCTGAGATGGGGAGTGCTGCACAGGGAGCCTGAAGCCCTTGTGCCTGGCTGCCTCCATCCTTCCCACCACACTTTTAAGGGTTTTGCCTGTTTGCAGAGGATTTGGGTGTTCTGTGGGATGGGGCCGTTGCCTGTTGTACTCCCCTCCGTGGCCTGGTATTTATTGTGGAGGTTTCAGAGAATTGGCTTAGGCTTTAAGTGACTGTTTGTTGATGGTTGCTGAACTTGTGCTGTTTAACGAAAACATTTCCCTTCGGTAGGAGAGCTATTGCTGGAAATAAATACAGGTAAAAAAATACCTCGTGGCTGAGGAGCTGGAGCTGGATGGAGCTGCAGTGACTAAGGGGAGAGGAATGACTGGAGTCATTCATCTGCTGCAGGGCTTGGGGCTCAGAGCAGAGGTGAGGGGGAGGCAGGGGCTGGCAGCTGCCCTCAGAGCCCTGCAGGTGGGCTCTGCCCCTGCTCGCTGTGCAGGGGGGGATTGATGCTCTTTAAATTCATGGCATGGCTGCAAGTTGCTGGAGGAAGTTTTGGTGTACAGCTGAGCTGCACCATGCTGGCTGCTCCCCCTCAGCAGATGATACTGGATCTGCTGCAGTCCCCAGTTTCCAGCGATAAGTGATGACTTTCTCCATCCAGGTGTCTTTTTCCGTGACGTCTCCTGACCCATATCGGTTCCCTCTTTGAAAGCTTGGCTTCTCCTCCATGGATTTGCCAACAAATTTTGTCTGGCTGCAGTATCTGTGACCCAGTTTGGCAGGTGCTGGGTGAGAACAAAGGTGTGAAACAAGTTCTGAATGTGGGAATTTAAGTCACTCGCTGTGAGCTGGAGGTAGAGGCATCACTGTGTCCTGTGAAAGTACAGCAGGGCAAGTGAGAGGCTGCAGTATAAAATCAGGGAATAAACCGTAAGGAACAGGAAACTTCCCAGCTCTGACAATTTTCCTTGCTCTGTCCCAGCAGCTCTCCCTGCTTGCAGCACATTGTAACTTACAACTCCTTGTCTGGCAGGAGTTCTGGTAACTCCAAACCAGCCCATAGCACTATGTCGTCACAACCTTGAAACAGGACCCAAATGGCAAAACCTGCCCGAAACCAGTTGTGATTACTCATGCTCTGTGCTATCCCTTTCCCCCGCTGGGCTTTCTGCTATGGTAATTCCACTTATTAAGCAAGGAGACAAAACACCTTTATTAAACTTGGAACCAAGCTCGGGAGCAATGAGAGGAGCAGGACTTGCTGGCTGCAGGCTGTCAAAGAGTTTTCTTCTC
The DNA here is from genome assembly GCA_008694505.1 of Cyanoderma ruficeps. NCBI lineage: Eukaryota > Metazoa > Chordata > Aves > Passeriformes > Timaliidae > Cyanoderma > Cyanoderma ruficeps. Next base: position 6,214,893 of record VZDJ01000051.1, read on the forward strand.
TTGTCTCCCTTCTTTTGCATGGCCTTTAAAGTGAGTGAGAGAGGAACAAAGATACTTTGCTGCTTGTGATGAATAAAAGTCTGCATTTAAATGTGTTTGTTTAGAGTAGGAGAAGAATTAGAAATGTGTATTGGGAATGAATCCTGGGATTCGCTGGGGCTTCGCTTCATCTCCAAGCTTGAAAATGCAAAGAGCTGAGACAAACTGGGGTCTTAGTTCAGGCTCTGGAAAGCTTCTTTTTATTAACACTTTCAGTTAGTGTTTATTAACACCGTGGATAAAAGGCGCCTTTGTTAACGGGTCTGTCCCTTTGCTGCTCGGCTGGAGGAGCTGAATCTTGAAAGGAACTGCCCTGGGCACCTGCTGGAGTTACTGATGAAAGTTTTCATTCCGGATTTTCACCACAGGCTTAGACATAAAATAGCCTGAAACCCTCCAAAGCAAGTCTTCCTTCTCTTTCTCATTAACAAAAGGTAAAAAAAAGTTGTAAAACTGTCTGTGTGCTGAGCCATGAATGATGGGCCCCTTCCCTGTGTGGAGAGCATTTCATCTCACAGCAGTGTGACCCCCTCCTTGGACCATCTTCTTCCCCTTGTGGGTGTCCAGAGCCTCCCTTTGAGTGCATCTCTCAGCCTGGGGAATGATGAGGGCAGTTTAAAAATCACTCCTGTGTGCTGGGTGAGAAACCTGGGCCTGATGCTTGTGCTGCCCCTAAAGGTGGAGACCTTCCCCAGGGTTTTGTGTGCCCCAGAGCAGGGTGAGAGGGCGGGGAGCAGGAGGTGCAGAGCACTCTGCCTCTGCTGGGGGAGGATGCATTTCCAAGCATTTTTATATTGAATTATGGGTTGACTGTGCCGTTGCTGTTGGCATCTCCTTGCTTTTGTTCTGTCTCCCTCCTGGTGGAAGAGTGCTGTAATGAGGGAGGAAGGAAGGATAACTTCTCACCACGTTCCTCCCAGGCTGGGCTGAGCTTTGGTAGCTCTGCCCAAGGTGAGTGAGGCAGAGCTGCAGCTCCCTCCACACACTGGTGAAGGACCTGGTTACACCATGGCTACGCCTGGTGTGCAGAAATTGGGTTGTGACTTGGCAACAAAAGAGGGCTGTGTTCTGCAGTGGGATCCGCCATGTGTGTTTGCCACCTTCCTGGGAAACCTCCCAGGAGATCCAAGGCCTGCAACTCGTACATGATGTACCTGCATGGAGGGAGGGAGGGAGGGAGGCTGTCACCTCCTCACCAGCTCCCCTCCCTTCTGCAGCTTGCAGCAGCTGATGGCACCAAAGCAGATGTGTTACCACCTACTCTGCCATTTCTGTACTAAACAAAAATGCCTTTCCAGCAGCCTGGACTTGGCCATTCCCTTTTCTTCTCGCAGGCAGGGTGAGCCATGGCTGGGGATGACAAACCCTGCTCAGCTGCACCCACGGAGCTCTTGGCTTGGGTATTCAGTGGGTGCTCAGCACCAAGCTGGCTCTGGAAGGAGGAGGTTGGAGGTCACACCAGTCCTGCCAAAGCTGAGGTTGACGCTGGGAGCAGGAGGAGTTAATTGCAGTGACTCGGGAGAGGAGGATCTGTTGTATCTGCAGGCAAGGTCCGAGGGGAGAAGGCTCTGGAAGGCTGCATGCCTTGCAGCAATGGATTTTGGTTTGGAATAACTTAATTGTGTCAGACAAATGTGCAGCTGGGCAGATCAGTTCCTTGCAGGCTGGACAAAGTCCCTGCTCTGCTGCATCCCTGGCAGTGCAGGGTGGCTGGGAAGGCAGGGCTGTGCTGCTGCACCTGCTCTTGCCTGGGATCTGCCGGGAGCAGCAGGAACAGAGGGTTTTGCTTCTCAGCAAACCCGGCTGTTCCTCAAACAAAAGGTTTGACCCTGTTCTCCCTGGTCTTGCCCAAAGGAGTCACTGGGAGCCCTGCTGGGAAGGGTAGGATGTGATCAAGGGGTCCCCCAGCTCGTCTCTGTTTTCTTGCTGGTTATTCACACAGCACAACTTTACAGCCCAAACACAAACAGTTGGAAGGATGGTTCCTGCTGAGGGTTTTCTCTGAAGAGCCTTAAATCTCCCATAAATTAACGTGTTCATCCATTAGTTGTAACTCCCCAAAGCACCGAGCAAAGTTTGTGAGTTTAATTACTTTTTGCAGGAATCGGAGCAGGCAGAGCCTTCAACAGATGCTTATAGTTCATATTATTCATGCAGCTCTTCATAATCCCTTTCTCTGCTAGACCATGGTCAATAGAGACTAAAATTGGAATCTGCTCATAAATTCCCAGCCCCATCCCGTGTGAGGTGTCTTGATCATCCAGTGAAAGAGTTTTGCTGACAAAACAATTCAGTTTCCTGAGAGGTGCCGTGCAAGTCTATCTGTCAGGAGGGTATGAGCTGCCAGGGTTCTGTGTGCTGGTGGGGAGGTGTTTGCCAAAGTCACTTTTCATCCTGTTTATCTCTAAACCCGGAGCTGGGCTGGCTGTGTCACACACTGGGTGGTAAAAAGTAACAGAGATTTTCAAACAGAAACGTGGAATATTTATATGGTTGCAGACGTTTGTGGAAATATTAGTGGGAGAATCTAATCAACTAAATTTGAACGCCAACAGAACTATTTTTAAATTAATTAAAAGGCTTGGATTAATTATTTTTTTTTAACTGTGGAAGTTTTAATCCTCAAGTATGTATTTGGTCTATTTGAAGTTACTGTAGCTTTCTTGTATCATAAACATTTTAGGGCCACATTCCTCTTTGTGCACAGTCTGCTTCGTAAGAGACCCCGGAGGGTTTGTCTGCCTGTGGAAACTTATTGTTACATAGGAATGAATAATTCCTCAGCTGCAGCTGTGTAATCCCCCCTGCACAGCTTTCCTGCCTCATAACCTGGATCTTAATGACTCCAGGACCCCTCCTGCTTCTCCTGACATCTCCTTGTCCCATCCATGGGAGCTGCTCAGGTGTTGTGCTCCAGCAGAGCTGTGAGCTGGGGATCTCCCAGTGCAGGAGGAATACCGAATTAATAAGAATCCATATTTTTCTTTTTTTTTTTTTCTCTGATGTTTAAAGGGCTTTATCCTTTAGTTTCCCAAGACAGCTTTACACCTGCGAGTCTGACTTTTGATGCAGGTTTACTGGGGAACGGGCAGGTTCAAAGCTCTCTGCACAGGTTGCTGACTTGTTTAGCATCAAAAAGGAGGAAAAAGCAACAAAATTGTCTGTGTGGGGGAGCTTTCAGGAACTCCTCAGAAACCACATGCCTGCAGGTTCCATTGCAGGTGCAGGGAAGGAATAGAAATAATCAGTCTCAGGGAGTGAGCAGCCTTTGCCTTTGGGGAGGGTCCTGGTTTGCTCCCGGCTGGGGAGGCGGGAGGGCTGTGAGCTGTGGTGGGGAGGGATGCTCCATCCCTTGGGAAAGGCAGGGGGCTGACACGGCTGAGGCTGAGTTGGAGTTTGGCCCAAACCTGTCTGCTTCAGGCTGATGAAAAGTGCTTGTGCAGCTGCTGGTGACCCCAGCAGTTGGGACCTTGGCTTTGTACTTCTTTCACAGTGATAAGTGAGAGATTTAATCTGATACAATATTCCTCGACAGATGTGTTTAATCTCCTAATGACATTACAAGTGATGTGTATGCATCGAGAAATTCTTGTCTTTCTCCCCTTGTTGAACCCTTTATGGAACACGAGTGACTCTGTAACACTCTTAGCAGCATTAATGTGGATGAAGTTCTCTTCACCAGCAGCACCTGACTCTGCAGAGCCTGGAGCTTGGTGGAGGCTCTGAGTGCCCAGAATGTGGTGCACTCAGTAATAAAGTAATGCAAAATAAAAGAAGACACTCCTATATGTATATAAATTTTGGAGGGGGTAGGCAGAAATACTTTTCCTACCACTTTGGCTTTGGATTGTAGCCTCAAGTGAGAGTAAATTACAGGTCTGAGCACTTTAATGCACCTTCGTGATGCAAGAGTTGACTCTTGTTTTGTGCTGAGTGCCGTCTGGATGGGAATGAGTCCTGGGACTTGGCAGAACTCCTCTCTTTGGGAAGCTGCAGTGCATCAGCCCCTCTCTGGCCTGTTCCTGCAGGAGCTCTTAGCCCATGGCAGATGTTTCTCAGCTCCCTGGGAGAGAACTCAGCCAGGCTGTGCCCTCTCAGATCTGCTGCAGCCGTGGGGGATGGTTGGAGGCCAAAGCATCCTTGCACTGGGATAACAGCTCCTGCACTCACAGCAGCAGTAGGGTTGCACCCGAGTGAGGAGTGATGGAGCTGAACCCAAATTCCAGTCCAGGGCTAGACTGGATCACACTGACATGGTGCATCAGAGATGTGGAAGAGATGGGCTGGAGCTCAAGAAATTGTTTTACAAGAGCTGGGCAGGATGAGACCTTCCCTTTCACCAGCTGGCTCGTGCTTCTCTCATTATCCCGTGCTGGAACAGCTCTGTCCTGACCCTCATCCCATTGCTGGGGGAGGTTTGGCACATCAGTGGGTTGTACTGAGGGGATGAAATGTCTTCTCAGGGAGAAGGGAAAGAGCCTGTGGAGAGGCAAGGGGAAAGGCAGAGCAATGGTGCAGCACAGCTGTGCCTTTGGCTGTAATGAGGGAAAAATCCCGGTGGAAAGAGCAGTGTCTGACTCTTTAAGGGGGATTTGTGTGTTTGGGGGAAGAACTGGAGCTGCTCCCCCCCTGAGGAGTGCAAACAAGGAGAAAATAGAACTGCCAGGCTGGCCCAGAGCAAAGCTTCACCCACCCAAGAAAGGCCAGAGGAAGATGCCAAGAGGACAGGGCATGAGCCTGACTTTTCTGGACAGAGTTTCAGGCCTTTCCCATCAGGATGCTTCCTCCAGATCCCTGTGTTTAACAGCTGCCAGTGGACCTGTCCTCTGTGAGCTTTTCCAGTCCTGCTTTGAAGCCATAGGTATTTCTGGCAGCCAGAACATCCCCTGACAATGAGTTCCACAATTTAATTACAAGGGGAAAGGAAATGACCTTGGATAGATTTTTAAACCTGCTGCCTGATCCCTTTATTCCCGTCTTGTCAGGAGTGGTGCCTGGAGGGGGATTGGAAAGGGGGAAATGGGAGAGAAGGTAGGGCTTGAATTTGGGAATGAAGTCTGGGGAAGAGGGAAAACTGTTCAATTAATATGAAAACAAAGCCTTTCCAGGGATGGGATGCTGTTGTGTGCAGTGGTTTAAATGCAGTGGGATATCTGGGCAGTGTTTGGGAGGTGAGGTTCTTACTGGGCTGTGTTGGCTTCAGAGCTGCATGTGCCACACTGGGGCTGGACCTCTGGCTCCCAAAAACCCAACCTGGAGTACCTCCAGATTAGAAATGTTGGGTTTTTTCCCCTTCATCTAGTCCAGAGCACAGAAGATGTCTGTCTCCTTGGGGATGCTTTTGCAGCAGGACAATAAACAGCATCTGTGGGTCTCCACAGCTTGCTCTTACAGCTGCATGTTCTTGTGACCAAAAATGTGCATCTTGGGTTTTCCAGACTGGCTCCCAGGGAGTAGGTGAGTTCATTCAGGATTTGCACTGGTTCAGGATGTCCCCACCTAATGTGGTTTCACAGAGACCTTCGTGCCTTTCACAGTGTTGGCTTCTTTACCCTTTGTAAATATTTCACCTGTTTTCTAAATTATTCATTCATTAAGTGGCTTGGAAAGGAGGAGGAATCACGCTTATAATACGTGTGAAGACTTAAAACACTGCAAAGCTGAGAGGATGTGAAAAAATAATTTGAGGAAGGATTTTTACATCAGAACAAACCCTGTTTGAATACTAGGAGGGGATGGGAGATGAAGGGATGTGGGGTCTTGATGGCTCTGGCACAGGCTGGGGTGTTGCTGGGATTTACAGAGTTGGGGTTTGCATTGGGATGGGATTTGGAGGCTGAGATCTTTATTAGGGGTGGACAGGGGAGCTGGCATGGAGTTGGAGGTGGCCACACTGAGGGGTCACAGGGCACCCTCTGACCCGGAGGGTCTTGGTTGTGTCAGTGCTGTTTACAGCCATGACGTGGATCCAATGCAATATAAAACATCTACTCTCCAGTTTATTGCTAACCTATGGCTTTTGCATACTAAAAATGAATCAATTTTAGGTTGGGGCTAACTGAAATTGGATATTAAATCTGTCTCCACAGCAGCGTGCCCCTTGCTTCCCAAATGAGGAACCTTTTCTTCCTCTCTACCTTCCTCTAAGTGACAATCAGTGAAAGTGAAATATTTTTCCTGAATGGAGAAGTGTTTGGTTTTTTTTTTTGTTTGAAGGGTAACACAGTAATGACTCATATTTTTATGGTGCCTCTACTCTTGGACCCCAAAACATCATTAGTCTGTTAATTGATTAAAGCCTGTCAGTCCCTTCTCGAGCAAAGGTGGTGGGTTCTGTCTGTGATCACCATGTACCTTGAGCTGTTGTGTAGTGCTTTGTGGGGAAAGAAGGGGAACCTTGATGGTTTAGCAATGGGGAACAGGCAGAGACAAGCAGGGCTTGGAGGCCCTGGGGGGCAGGGGAACACCCTGAGATGGGGAAACTGAGGCAGAGCAAGGATGAGTCAGGATAGCAAACTGTGAAGAGTCAGAGCTTGGACCAGTGCCTCATCCCTGAGAGGGCTTTGGCTCCCTTGCTGATGGTGTTATCCCAGCCTCGACACAACCCTCCAACCATGACTGTGCAATCTGGAGTGGGGCAGCCCTGGGGTTCATCCACCCTGTTCACTCCTTTGGCTTCACAGGAGCTCTCAGTGAGGTATTTTTGAAGGTTATCTTCAAAAGCAAAATGTTGGCTTGAGAAAACTGAATAAAGGCCTGCAAAACCCAGGCTCTGGCCAGAAGCCAGGACGCTGTTCCCTAATTTTCTTCTGTATTCTCATCCTCTTTGCTGCGTTCCTGCAGTCTGGGGCAGATGTTCATTATTGTGTTCCCATTCTGGCTGAGGGCTGTTCCTGCCTTCTGCCACCCGGCTGCTGTGGGGACAACAAAGTCTCCTTTAAATTGGGTTTTCATAGCCTGGTACATCCTTGTGTCAGCCCTTGGCCTCGATGCTGTGCCAGATGATGGAGTTCAGATGCCAGTGCTGCTGTCTGAATCTTCTCCACTGCCCAACCCACACAGCTCTGAGGCATTTTGGGGCTGCAGTCACGTGTGAGCTGGGCTGGATGCATTTGGGGTGGGTAGAGACCATGTGGGATGCTGTTCCCTTACCTGGGACCACCATCCCTCCCCAAAGGTCTCTGGGGTGGTTGGGGGAGGTCGGGTCTTCAAGGAATTGACTCTTTTGAGAGACAACTTCTGGGTCTGTCCTGTGTTGTGCCTTATCACACACCTGGGGTGATTTCACAGTAGCCAGGCTCAGCTCCTGTCCCCATCATTAGCACAACCACCAGTCTCCAGGCAAAAAGTGCTTTTACCAGTGTTAGTTTGGGTTATGGCAGCATTTCTTGCCCTCATGTGGAACTGGTGTTGCAGTGGTGTCTGCGTTGCTGTTGAATTTGGCAGCTGAGGCAGAGTCTGACCTGAACTGGGGCAATTTTGCTGGGCTGGAGCATTGGATGGAAAGCAATGAGTGCTACAAGATTCAAGTTCAAAGTGCTGCAATCCTGCTGGGGCATAAGTGATGGGGCAGAGCTCCATCATGCTGAGGGGCACCATCCTCAAGCACTGCCCCGCTCCTGCCCTCTTCACCCAGCCATCCATCTGGCGTGTCACGATGGTCTCAGGTGGTGGCTCTGGCTCCTCCTGGAGCTCAAGGGTGGTGTCCACATGGAGCAGCTCATCCCCTGTGTGGGACCTGCCCTGTCAGTGCCGTTAGAACGGACACAATGCTCGTTTTCTTTCCCTAATCAAGTCTGGCAGGTCTAATGGCACCACATGCTGAGTTCTGAAAGGGAAATTTGTTTTGATGTATGTTTAACAAACTCCAAAGTGCTTTTGCTCAACAAGTTTTCATGGTTTCTGTTCTGGTGGCAGGGAGAAGCCCAAGTGCCCAAATCAATATGGTTCTGCTTGGATAATTGGGCTGGGAATTGAGTTCGTTATGTGAAGTGGCTGCTGAAGTGGATAATTGCGGATCTTGAGGTGTTTGTCCTATTTGATAGTTTGGATTGAAGAAAATTTAGGTGCAATTTCACAGGTGTATAGGGACAACATGGCTTCTGTGGGGATCCTATGGTGGAGTAATATAGCTAAATAACTCACATTTCTTTGTGTGTTAGAAGAACACGGTTGACAAGGAAAAGAGCTTTAAGTCAAGTTTTCTTGGAATGGGGACCTGGCCTCTCCCATCTCCCTGAAGTGCCCTGAATTCTGACTCTTCTCAGGCAATAAACAAACACCAGCAGTTGTGTAAAGCCCCTGATGCTTTATGCACTATTTCTGCAAATAATCCTTGTTTATAATTCAGTCTTGGCAGAAAAAAGACTTTAAATTATTAAGGCACTAAATATTTTGCAATGAAAGAACAGAGATAAAGCTCTTGGCAGAAACAAATTGCCAGGGAGAAGTTGTTCCCTTCAGCGCGTTTGGGGCTTTAAAGTATTATGAGAAATAACATATGGGGGGACTGGGAATTCATCACTTGATCAAAAGATTTGCTTCTCTCTTAAAAAAGCAGCTGTTCAGTGCATTCTTTCAGGCACCCCTGGAAATATAATGTCCCCAAAGACCATGTTTGGGTCCCCAGAGCCATCCTCTCTCACCACAGGACTGAGGGTGGCCTGTTTTAGGTGGTGGAGATCTCTGTCCTGCCTCCAGCTCTACCACAGCTTTTAAAGCAATTTTCATGCACTTGTTGCTCCCCTGAGGGCAGATTTTCAGGGGATTCTGTATCCCTTCTTCAGGAGTGGGTGATGCTGCTGCCTGTTTGTCATGTCAGTGTATGTTCTGTGCTAAATCAGGGGTGTTCCAGTGGTGTGGAGTGGAAGCTCTTAGAATTAATGATTTTGTAACCCATTTCTGATTTTATTCTGATATTACACAGTTACTGCATGTCAGCTCCTGGAGTCAGACAACCATGAGGGTGGATAGGGATGTGCGTATACATAAAGACATTGTACACAGCTACATATAGATGTATTTTACATAGTTATACCCATAATCTTGTGGCTCTTCTTTGGAGAGATTTCAAGCATGAACTGTGGTGTATCAAACCCCAGGGTGCTCCCAATGTGGGGATTTTTTTCCATCATCTCAACATTTTAAAGCAAAAATCATCCTGAAAGTGATGATGAGGGTATGCAAAGGGGGTGGTGAGGCCCTGGCACAGGGTGCACAGGGAAGCTGTGGCTGCCCCATCCCTGGAAGTGTCCAAGGCCAGGCTGGACGGGGCTTGGAGCAACCTGGAAGTGTCGAGGTATTCACGGGTATAAGGTCTTAAAAAGCCCTTGAAGTCCTCAGCTCAGCACTTCAGCAAAACAACGAGACACCGAAAAATGACAAAAGACTCTAGTGGAGGGGTGCACTCCAACCTGGAACTGTCCCAGCCCACAGCAGGGAGCTTGGGACGAGATGGGCTTCAAGTCCTCTTGCAACCCAAACCGTTCTGCAGTTCTGTGGTTCCATGCCCCTGTTTCTGTTTCCCTTGCAGGAGACCTGTGCAACTGCAGCTCGGTGGGCAGCGCCGGGTGCGACCGCACGACGGGGCAGTGCCGCTGCCTGCCCGGCTACACGGGCCCGGGCTGCCACAGCTGTGCCCACGGCTTCTTCCCCGAGCAGGGAGGCCGGCAGTGCCAGCCCTGCAGCTGCAGCCCTGCAGGAGCCACCAGTGACCAGTGTGACCAGTGAGTAACGCCGCGTGTCCCGCGGGTGACGTGCGCCAGGCCGTGGGTTTGGTGTGTTTTGGGTTTGGGGCAAGAGCAGGTCTTGTCGTCCGTGCTGATGTTTAAAAGGAAATAATATAAGTAGGAGGGAAGCTGGTTTTATTCATGGTTATTCTTTCTCTTTCAAGAGATGAGCTTTAAAAATATCTGTGGTTGTGGCAAAAGCCCTGGCAGCTCCCAAGGGAGTTGGCTTGTGTTTGGGACTCGCATGGAAGCAGAACCTCTCCCAGTGCCTTGTGCATCTGTTAGGCCCAGTTGGGCTGGGCTGCCTTCATGGCTGGGCTGGGAGGGGAGCGGAGGCTGGGGTGGAGCACGGGGGCTTTGGAGAGGTTTATTTTCCAAAGGGATAGGTTTTGTGCCAGAGGCAGGCACAGCTTTGTGCTCTGCCCTTGCTGAGCATTGGGGTGGAAGCGGCGGCCCGACAGCGGAGTCAGCTCCTGCCTTGCCTGGTGTTTACAGTCACCAGAGCTGATGCTTGGAGCTCTTGTATAATGAATGTGTTCCTCTTCATTTCACCTCACCCACCCTCACATCTTGCCTTGTAAAAGCTGGCACGCAATTATTTCCCAAGCAGTGATCCGTCAGCCATTAGAGATCTGTGCCTGAGCTGAGGGGATCTCTGTTCCTGCAAGATCAGACTGAGCAGCAGCCTGACCCACTGGGTCTCCAGCTTGTGCTCATGAGGACAGCAAGTTTCAAGGTCTCTCCTTGGAGGAGACCTCAGCAACCACTCTGCAGCAACTTCCAGCCTTCCCAGGCTCCTGCTGCCTTATTCTCCTGCAGGGTTGGGTCTGTGCTCAGCGTGTGTTGAGCACCTGCAGTTCCCTGCCAGGGCAGGGGCTGAGTCAGACTCAAAATGCTCTGCAGGGACATACTGCCTGTAATTATTTCATACATTATCTTTTCCCAAACGCCCAAATCCTCTGTTGATGTCCTCCCTTTTTTGTTTCAATGCTACGTTTTTCTGCTTGCATAAGCTCTGATAATTCAGAACTCAAAAGTAACACTCTGGTTGAGGAGAATAACCTTCTTACTGAAAGAGGTGATTCTTGGGGCTGGAAAGTATGAAGTTTTTCAACTTTTTTTTTTTTTAGTGGCTGTTTTGTGTATGGGAAGATGTGCATGTGCCTGGAAACATCAGGGTTTGCCACAGAATTGAAAGTGTGATTTTGGTCAGAGCTACTGGAAAGGCAAATTGGGCAGAAAGGCTGATGAGACACACCTTATCTTTGGGAACTGGGAGAGGAGGGAAAGGGCTGCTGGAGCAACTGGGTTAACTGGAAGGGAGCATTCTTGCCCCAGCTCTGAGTTACTGGGCAGTGGGTGAAGCATGGACATGTCTGGTGTCTCCCCGTGTCTCACTGCATGGGGTGAGCCAAGGAACGCCCTTGGGAGCTTCAGGTGAGATGCTCTGAGTTGTGAAGGAGAATGAGGTGGGGTTGGAGCCAGAAACACCAGGAACCTCCCCAGCCTCTCCTCAGCCCCATTTCACAGCCTTGAGGGTTGTGGGAGAGGCTCATTCTCAGCCATTTAGAAGAGACAGCACAGGGCAAGACACAGAGGGAGATTTGGGGAGGGGGGATGTTGCTAACAGAGATCACTCTGTTTCCCTTCCCGCCTCAGAGGGGTTTGCTGCAGACAGAGATGACCTCTGGGTGTTCAAAAAGAGGAAAATTAGGTCAGTTGTCTGTGTTATAGGGCTGGGGGCATCAGAAGGGCCGCGAGATGAGCAGCCTGGTGTGTAGTGATGTGTGTGGGAAAATGGAGTGGGACACAAAGCCCGGCAGGGCAGGTGCTCCCCTTGTTCCTGCTGTGTTCAAGTGGGCACCAGGGCCGGGCACAGCTCCTGCAGCTGGCATGGGTGGGGGCAGGCACCAGGGGTGTGCTGCCTCCCTGCAGTGGGATCCCTCCTGCTGGCTGGGATTGCAGGGAAATGCGTGTGTGAGTCCAGGAATGGGGTTTTTGGCTCTCACGCTGGGAGCTCTGGGTGGCTGCTGAGGAGTCCCTGGAGGAGCAGTTTGTGTCCCTCGGGCAATCCGTGCTCGGGATGAGACACGCAGGCATTGCCCAACACCAGCAACCAGCTACTGTTTTGTTGACATGGAAAATCCTGCACGTTGTACTGTTTATTTATTTAATAAAGCACCAGCCCGGCTTGACTTGCACAAGTGAATTCCTGTGTGAGGCTTCAGAGGGGAGCCATGGCTGTTCCAGTGAGTGAAACAGCAGCAGAGATTTTGGACTCTGACCCTTTTTAAGGGCTGCTGATTGGAGGGGCAGAGTGCCCCAAGGTCGAGCCCTCAGGGCACACAAAGATGCCTCTTAGGTTTCAGTCAGCTCGCCCACGCTTTTGTGAAAGTGCCTTTTAAAGCACCACCATATGATGATTATTAGTATTATTTCTCAGCGTTCTCTCGGGCTGGCCAGATGGCAACCCAAGTCCCCTGTTTGTTAACTAGACCTCAAATGCAGACCATCAAACAAAAATTAAAAAAACCCCTTTCCTGAGGCACAGAGTTGATTTTGGGAGTGAACATTGACCTGACATGCTGTCGCTATGAATGGGCTCCATGGCTGCTAATCAAAGGTCTGTTTTGGTGGTGGTTTAAATTTGATTATCTGGGAAGATCCAGACAGATCCCCCTGTGGATGGCAGAGGATTTCTGTGCTCTGGTGTGGGTGGGTTTTTTTGTTTGATGAAAAGCTGCATGTGGCTCAGGCTGGGGCTTGCTGTGGGGCTGGATGGAGTCTTGGGCTGCTCAGAGAGGGCTGACACATCTTGGAGAGGGGGAGCGAATTGTCCCTGCTGTGGTTAACGCCTAGAAACCTCAGAAAAAACCACATTTCTTTGGGTTGGATGCTGTGCAGATGCTTGCTAAAGATAGCTGTGGCCTGGAAGTGTTCACAGTCCATAGAGGAAGGGTGGAGAAAGAAGCTGAAGCTTCAAGGGCCATGGTCAAGGTCAGAGTGGTGGAGAATGAGGACGGTGACTCATGTGGGTGCAGGGGCTGGGCTGGAAGGGCAGTGTTCCTGCTGCACAGCTCTGGGGACAGTGACAAGTGGGGACGGTGCCGGGTGATGTAGCCCCAGCCAAGAGCTGCATCTCTCACCATCTTTTGGGCCCCTGGAGTTGAAGGCTGTGCTGTGTGTCCCCTGAGGAAAGCAGAAGCTCCCAGCCTGCTGGGGGAGTGAAGGTGATCAGTGCTGTTGGAGAAGGTCACCGTGCCCAGGCTGGCCAGCACACATCTCCCAGCCTTGCACCCTGGTACAGTTATTTTTCCTTTTTTTCCTTAATGTCAGCAGAGTCCTGTGCCTGGACTCTGATCTCCTATTCCCTGAGGGCAGGCAGGGAGCCAAGGCAGGGGCAGCAGGAGTGGGGTTGGTGGTGCCCAGTCCCAGTAGCCAGGGCAGCAGGGGCTCCTCCTGGGATTTCTGGCCCTGTGTGCCCAAAGTGCCACCCGTGTCCCCAGCTGAGTGATGGCAGTGTGAGCCAGCACAGCAGAGCTGGGATGAGCAGGGTGAGGGGAAGGAGGTTTGGTTTGAGGAGGCCTCTGCAGCCCTCATGCCCTGGTGTGAGGAGCTGTGCAGGCACGGCTCTTCAAACACGCCCTGAGATGATTCTCCATGTGAACCTGTCCTCTGGCTGAGGGCTTTGAAGGACCAGGGCTGCAGGCAGCACCAGGCCAGCCTGGATGAGGCAGCATCCCCCTCCTGGGGAGCAGGAGATGGCAGATGACTCTGCAGTTTTTGGGTTTGTTTATTTTTACCTCGCTGGCAGCACTGCCCCTCCCCACGTGGGACTGCAGACGCTGGCCCAGGGCAGCCCAGTGTGACCCAGCTCATCTGCAGGAGGGCTGACCTGGGTTTACCTCCTCTGAGGTGTTTATCCCAACTTTTCCTAGCCCAGCATTTGGGCTTCTGTGGCTTTCCCTTTCCTGAAGCCGTGGGGGCAGCGTGTTGAGCCCACGAGCAGCTGTCCCTGTGTGGGTGCTCCCGTGGGTTTGGGATGTGAACGGGGGAGAGGAGCTGTGGAGCAGAGATGCTGCGAGGAGATGCTGCTGCCTGGCACAAGGGCTCAGCTCTCAATTCCCTGTTTCCCTGGGAGGTTTTGTTTTTTAAACTTGTCCTGGTTCTAGGGAAGAAAAGTGATGCACCTGTGCCAGGGAACAAGAGGAGAGCTGTGGCTGCTGTGGGTTTTAAGGATCACGGAATCACAGAATGTTCTGAGCTGGAAAGGACCCACAAGGATCATCCAGTCCAACTCCTGACCCTGCCGGACACCCCAACATTCCCACCCGGTGCCTGAGAGCATTGTCCAAACATTCCTGGAGCTCTGGCAGCCTTGGGGCTGTGACCATTCCCTGGGGAGCCTGGGCAGTGCTCAACACCCTCTGGAGGAGGGACCTTTTCCTGGTATTCAGCCTAAACCTGCCCTGATATGTGGTTTACCTAAGCCCAGGTTAACCATCTTAACTGGGTTAGGTTTTTCCAGTTCCCTTAAAAAGCTCTAAACTAATCACACACATGTGCTGCCATTGTCCCTAGTGCAAACAGATGCCTGTTAAACTGGGCTCTGTGGAGCAATTTAAGTTGCTCCCTCTGCCTGTGCCTCAGTTTCCCCACAAGTAGAAGGGCAGTGGGAAGCAAGAAGCTCCAGCAGACAGCTTGGAGGTGATGTCTGGTCTCCTTTGGGTGCTGTGGGCTGAAACCCCGTGCCCAAGGGTGCGGTGCTGTGCTTCTTTGCTGGTCCAGCAGCCTTTTCCTTACTGCTGGCTGCAGAGACTGCCCTGTGATCCGAATTCCTGCGTGGCTTGTGCTGCAGGCCTGGCATAAGTCATGTGAGAGAGAGCTCCTGTCGCTCATTTCCAGTGGAAAAATAAATGATAACGCCCACATATGAATGGCCAAGTGTTAATTCAGAGCTGCTTTGCCTCTTCAAGGGGACCTCAGGCTTTGTGTTCGTATCTAAAGGAAGGAAGGCAGAGTGTCCCTGGGAGCGTCTGTACATGGCTGGGGCAGGGAGGGCAGTCCCCATCCCTGTGTGCTGCCTTTGTGGGGGGATTCTGTGTGGAGAGGCTGATCCTGTGACCCCCCAGCTCGTGGGGATTTGCAAGAGCCTGGCTGCTGAGGGTAAGGTCAGCAGCCCTGGACAAAGAGCTTTGTTGAGGCCTTTGAATAAGGGTTGGGGGTTCTGAGGGAGTTTGGGAGGCTGGGCAGGGAGAGCCACACGCTGGGATTGTGGAGCTGGTGGGATGTGGGAAGATGCAAACAGACTGTGGGGGGCAGGCTGGTGTGGCACAGTTTGGACACACCTTGAACCTCATGTGAGGCAGGATTTGCTGAGGTTTTTTTAGTGGCCAGGAAATGCAGGTCCATTGGAATTCAGGGTTTTTGTGGAGCTTCACCAGCCAGCAGGGCTGCTGGCCATCCCAGACCCTGGAGGATGTTTGGGGGAAGTGATGGAGTTGTTTTGCATAGATAAAATCTTCATTTTCTGTCTGCAGAGTGTCATCACACTTCTGAAATGTCTCTCTTTTGCGTGGGATCTGTCTTTCCATTCTGTTGTATTTTAGCAGCCCAGTAAACCACATCAGGCACTGCTCCCCTTTGGAGATGTGACCTTGGGAGCTGAAATCCTCAAGGACTTGTGCTTTAAAACCCCCCCAAAACCAGACAAACCCCCTTTTTCTCTTTAAAAAGACTGCTCTCCCTTTTATAGATTGGATGAGCACAACCAGTGGCTCATTATCTCCCAGTAATGCCTTGTCAGCATCACTCTGCAGAGAACAGATCTTGTTTTGTAGCGGAAATTATTACATGTGGACGTCAGAAAAGCAGAAGAATACCCTGTTAAAGCCTATTTTTCTGCATGCTTTAATTATCTAAATCTCTCCCCTATTCCTGCCTCTCACATCCTTTACATCTGATTAGCTCACCTCCTCTCTCCCCCCACCAGAAGGTAAAGGTACCTGAACCCATTTTTATTCAGTTGCAGACAGGAATGGGAAATTAATGAGTGACTGGACACAGCGGCAGGGAAAGGTGGATTGTTATCATCTCCCCTGTGGTAATTATGGCTTCTCAGAAATCCTGTTATTTTGTGGATTTTCCAGCAGGCTTTGCCGTTCCTGTGTTGTCTCGTTGCAAACTTCGCTGCTCTGGCAAGCACTGACTGCCCTCAAAAAGAAATGTGGGCTCAACTGTTTGAGCTTTTGTGGCTGAATTCTGGTTGGGGGGTGGTGCCCGGCGTGTACTTCAGGCATTGCTTGTACCCTGAGTCTTCTGCTCTCTGAGCAGAGGCACCAACAGAGGTCTGGGGCATGGAGGGACCACTTTGGGCAAAATGGATGTGTTCCCTGGGGACCAGCCCCACCTCCCTGGCATCCCCATTGATGTGTCCTTCTCTGCATTCCCTGGCCTATCCCTGCACATGATCCCCAGAGGGATCTGGGTTTACTCTGGGAAACCAGGACCCACCAGCTGAGGCTGAGATTTTGCCCTGAGTGAGGCTTTTGCTCATGGAACTGTGCAGGATCCCATCCACCCTCGCTCTCCAGGGTCAATGTGGACTTTCCATTGCCTCCCTCCCCTGCCTTCAGAGACACCTGGAGGAGACAGCCCCGGCTGGAGATTCCTGCCTTTCCCCAGGCCTGGCTGGAGGTTCCCAGCTTTCCCTGGCGGGGGAGCTGGGGCTGTGGAGGCGGCGGTGGCCAGACAAGGTGGCCCTTTGACATTTACAGAGTGGCCTTTCAGAGCTGGGAAGTGTCCCTGCTCCATCGAGGGCTGCCCTACAAAACAGCTGCCGTGCCCCAGCACGGAGCGAGGAATGTGGCACACAATGGCCCAGTGTTGGCCCCCATAAAGCTCTGCTTCTTGTGCCCTCCACAGAGGGGCTCAGAGAGGGAGGGCTTGGCCCTGGCCCCACTGACTCTCCCACAGAGCCACCTCGGCCTCCAGCAGCTTTGGGTTGAGCTGAGGGAGTGGGGAGGAGAAACCCAATGTGGGGCTTTTTCCTGCTCTCCCCTTCCCCACGTGCTGATATTGCAATAACTGGCTGAGGAGAAGTCAGCATGTGGGTTGTGAGGGTTCTTGTATCCTCAGGATGAGAGGATGTGGCCTCAAGCTGCACCAGAGGAGGTTAGGTTGGACATCAGGAGGAATTTTTTCATGGGAAAGGTTGTGGAGCATTGGAAGGGGCTGCCCAGGGAGGTGGTGGAGTCCCCATCCCTGAAGGTGTTCAACAAACTGGACGTGGCACAGTGCTCTGGTGATGGTCAGTCAAAGGTTGGACTCGATGATCTTGGAGGCCTTTTCCACCTAAATGATTCTGTGATTCTGAGTGTTAACAGCATTGGTTCCCCACCAAAGTGTCTTGGAGCATTTCATTTTCATATGTGAACTTTTCCACGTTGCCCAGGAAAGTGTAAGAGAGATTTATCCCCTGGCTGCTGTCACACATCACAGAAAATCAGCACTGAAGGAGCCCGGCTCACTGGAGGAACGCACCATTTTTGGAGACATCTCTTCTGAATCCTCCTGATCCTGTGCAGAATCCTTTTGTCTTATCCCATCAAAGTGTGACAAAGCCTTTTCATGGGGTTTGTTTTGAAGGTGCTCGTGGCTCAGCGCCGTTTCCCTCGTTCCCACGGAGCGCTGTCACTGCTGTTCATTGTGGCTGTTCCAGGCCCTGCTGGGGTGACTGAGGGGCATTGCTGTCTCTGGGGCTTCCCAAGGGCACAGGGCACAGGTGAAGCTGGAGATGCCACCTGGAGATGTCCAGGGAAGGGCTGGTGAGGCCTCACTTTGCTCTTTCTAAGGGCAGCGTGCCCCTCCCCAGCTCTCTGGGGAGCTGCTGGGCTGGACAGGGTGTGGGGGGAGTGCTCTGTGCTTCAAGGTGAGGACAATAAATGGACTTGGCAAAACTCTTGTTGTAGGTTTTGCATGGCTCATCTGCAGGGCATAGCCTGGCTGGGGACACATGGAAGCTCCCTTCTTCTTTGTCTCTGCCCCAGAATCTTACTAATCTCATATGTTTTGAAAATAAAGGTACCAGAGCTCGGTGCTGTGCTGTTTTGGCTGGGTCTGACATGGCCAGGGAGTCCCTGGGCTCTGACTGGGCCATCCAGGCTTTTCTGGTGTCTGGGAATATATTCAAAATTAATTTCTCCCTTCCTCCTCCTTGGGGAAAAGAAAAAAAAAGAAAAGGAAGAAAAGGAATGATTGAAGCTTGCTGAGGGTTTTCTGTTAGACCATTAACTGTGCACAGCTTGTCTCCCAACAGCCCCTAAGGCCATGGTCCTTCATCCTCCCATCCATCTTGTGCCTGTCATGTCCCTGCTAAAATCAAGATGTTTGTGTGGGGGAGGAGTGGGGACCCCTTGCAGATGTGGCTGCACATTGTGGTCTGTCTCAGATCGCAGATACTTTAATGCTTTTTTCCCCTTGTGCTGAGGCCGTGAGTTCCTGTGCAGTCTGTACAGCTCCCAAGCCCTTCCCCTCACCGTGTCCTTCCCCAGCCACCAATCCTGGCAGAAAATCATCTGCAGGATGCTCTGTGGCTTCAGGGGCTGTTCCCTGTGCCCTGCTCCAAGTGGGCTCAAAACCATCTGCAGTCCTCCTCTTCACCAGTATCCAGGGGAGGGCTGGGGTGTCTCTGGTGTGTTCCCTTGGCTTCTGTACCTGTAAAGCTGCAGTCCTGTGTAAAAACCCACCTCGGGGAACATTTGGTTGCCACCAGTGGCACAAATCCCTGGGCAAGTGCCACGATCCTGTGACTCTTTGCCCTTGAGAGGAGTGGAAGGGAGCTGTGGGGACTGGAATGAAACCAGGCTGGCTTTTGCAGACGGATTTTGGGGAGTAGGCTGTCCCCTGCCCCAATACTCTGCGTTTATTTGCACTGCCCTGCCCCATGTCTGTGGCAATGCTGCTGCCTGGGGTGGCTGTGTCCTAGTCCAGCCCCAGGCTCTCCTGAGGCAGAGCCCAGAGCCTGAGGGATGAGGGTGGTCAGGTGAGCTCCTGCCTTGGGGGGAGTCCTGGCATGTGGCCCTGGTCCTGGAGGGTCAGGTCATTCCATGCTGGATCCAAGCCTTGGATGTGGCTGTGCCCTGACCAGCAATCACTGCCTGCTCCTTTTGCCAGTGCCTCTTGTGCTGGTGATGGTTTTAATCAGTAGGAAACATCTGTAAAGTTGATGGATGATGTGATGGTGATACACACCACCTACATGGTCTCCAGAGTGAGCATATTCATAAAAAACCAGGAGAAACCAGTGCTGGCAGGAAACTTTGGTTACTGGAAGTCTGGTTTTATCCCAACAGGTATTTGTATCAATTCTTTGTGAGAGCTGAACATTGGCTGGCTTCAGAGGGGTCAATCATCATCTGAAGTGGAGTTGAGTAATTGATGTTGCTGCATCAAAACGTTTCCCTCTTCCCATCCCCCTTGTTCCCCCACACTTCCCCCCAAAACGAAATTCTTGGGTGATGCTCAAAATCCAGTTCATTTCTCACTGTGCAAGTATTAAACTGTGGGTCTTTTCTGTCAGATTTCTGGATTTTTATGGGCACAATTGGTCTGTTAACAGGATTTTTTTTTTTGTATGTGGTTTCAATGCATTTATATCATTGACCTTTGCTTTAAAAAGTGTCTGACAGACTTTGCTGGGCTGGAGCTATAAAAAGGAGTGTTGTAAGGGGGCTTTATTCCGTGGAAGCAATGACCACAGGCAAAGCTTTATATTTGCTGAGTGATTTAATTCTTGCACATGCAGGACTTGGCTCTGTGCCATGTGTAACATGTTGAGAAAAGGTCTGCTCAAGAGGCATTCAAACCGAACTTTCCAAACAGTCTTTTTTCTTTTCTTCTTTTTTTTTAAGCTTTCTTTCCTGTTATTTCTAAGCTAATGAGTAAAATCAAGGGACTGTGCCCCAAAATGCTGAATTGAGCTCTAGCAGGGTCACTGGGGAAATAAACCTCCTTGAAAGGAATGAAATGGGAGTCAGGGTGGAAGCAGGGAGGAAGAGGATGGTGTCATTGAGAAAAAGGCTGGATCAGGGAGAGGAGGGAGTCAACCAGAGCTCTCTGAACTCCAGGAGGAAGCCAGGGAGGGTGGAGATGATGCAGCTCAAATGCCTGAGTCCTACAAAACCCTGCTTGTATGGTGCATCCCCAAAGATGTGCTTTCAGGCTAAACATCAGATTTTCATCCCCATAGCACATGCTTTTCCCTGCCTGTCCCTGCCCTCTTACAGGAATAGCAGTAGCAGTCAGGAGCAAATAATAAAAAAGCTGCTTTTTGTTTGCGCTTATTTTAAACACTGTGACAACGTTTGGATTAATGTTGGGTCTTGTGAAAAGCTCTTTAAAAGTCAAACATACTGAGCTGCTTACCAGCATGCCTTTGAGTTTTGCATCTGCCTGCTGCACTTCCAGATAATGGCCTGGAGAGCAAGAAAACATCGTATTTCTTTCTCCTTCTTGTATATCAGGCCATTAAATATGCTTGAGATTTCAGATCCTGCAGCTATTTAACTGTGTAACCCCTTGGGCTGAGGTCCATATTTTGGTGAGTAGTTTCCTCTTCCTTTGGCAAGCAAACAAACAAACAACAGCAATACTGAATTATGCTAATTTCTAACAGAAGCAATGTCTTCCCAAAACATCGCAATCTACTGCCTTTTAGTTAAAAACAACACATCAACAGCACATCACTGCATCAAACATCTATTAGTTTTAATCAGCAGAGTTTTCTGGAGGCTTTCAGGAGCAAATTGTGCCTTGCTCACTCTTCCCGGGAGCAGAGGGGGAACAATGGATGAGCTTTGTGCAGGCACAGTGAGCCCTGAAATGCTGACTTTAAAAAGTGTTTCAAAGGTGTTTAAAAGGTGTTTGAAGAGGCTGGAGGCTGTACAGGGGAGAGCTCAGAGGGTGCTGCAGCGTGTAAGGGCTGTCTGTGGGTGGTATCGCCTCCCCTGCAGATAAATCCATCACCTGGAGGGGACCAAATGCCATTTATTTGGGTTCACAGAATCACTGGGTTGGAAGAGACCTTCAAGATCATTGAGTCCAACCCAGCCCCAACACCTCAACCATGGCACTGAGTGCCACATCCAGTCTTTGTTTAAACACATCCAGAGATGGTGAATCCACCACTCCCCAGGTAGACCATTCCAATACCTTATCACCCTTTTTTGTAAAAAACTCTTTCCTAATATCCAGCCTGTATTTCCCTTGAGACTGTGTCCTGCAGGTCCCCCCAGGGCTGTTGGGGGTGAGCAGAGGCCCTGGGTGCTTTCTGTCCCTTGGCTTGGCCATTCCTGGTGTGCAGGTGGGATCAGCCCCCTCCAGCAGTGCCCAGGGCTGGATGGGAAGGAGCATTTCTCCATTCCTGTGATTCCTCTGAGGGTTGAGCTAAATGCTGCTGGTGTATAAAGTCTGTTATGAAAGCAAAGCGTTGGAAGCCTCTGTGTGGAGAGAGTAGTGCAGAAAGCCAAAGGAATGAGGGTAACCTTTGCTTTTTATAGCTGCTGGTATTTGTTTGCTCATGGCAGCCACCAGCAATGCCCTCTGTGTTCACAGCACGGTGCTCCACCCTCCCTGCAGTCACTGTGTGCCCGAGTCAACAGCTCCCGTCTCGGTCAGCTGGAGTGGAAGCCTCTCTGGGGAAGGGAGAACCCTCTCTTGTCTCTCCCTGGCTTTACTGGGTAGAATTCAGCTGGGCAGAGGGGCTTTGCCCAAGTGTCCATGGAGATGTGGGAGGGATAAATGGGATCATGGAGGAGAGGAGGAGGGAGTGCAGGTGGCTGACACCTGCCCTGGCTGGAGCCAAGCAGGACACACGAGCTGCTGCCCCAGCTCCCAGGGGAGCCAGGAGAGCAGGTGGTGAGCAGGGAATTGCCTACTCACATGAAAATCTGGGAGGTGCTGCTCAGCACTGATGTGGAGGGGAGAGGATGACCCACGTGGGTGCTCTGGAGCTGTTCAGGCACGGTGACCAGGGGTGTGGCAGTGTCCTGCAGGAGCCAGGGCTGGTGCAGGTGCTCGGTGGAGCAGGGACTGCAGAGGGGCTGTTTGGGAGCATCTGCTGGGGCTGATGCAAGGGGATGGCTCTGGGCCAAGGCTTTCTAGAATGAGCAATGATTTCTGGTGCCCAGCTGGAAATTGCTGTCAGGGCAACTGGCTTGGCAGACACTCGTACTTCCCTGAACTCCCCATCACTTTTGGAAAATGGTTTCCCCTGGGTTTCACGTCCTGCTTCCAGCAGAAAGGAAGAAAGGGAGTCCAAAACCCTGCCGGCGGGTTTGTACCTTGGATGCCTCCCAGCACAGCCAGATCTCACTGTTTGTTTTTCCCTCTGCAGCTCTGGGAAGTGCCAGTGCAAAGTCGGTGTCACGGGCCTGAAGTGTGACCGGTGCAGCGAGGGCTACTACAGGTTCAACGAGACCACGTGTGAGCCCTGCCAGTGCAACAACCACTCCCAAACCTGCCACAGCTCCACAGGTGATCGTGTCCTCTTGTCACCCTGGGGGTGCAGACTTCACCTGCCCCCTCTGTCTCTGGTTTTTCTGTTCTCATTCAGCATACTCTGCTCGTATCCCCTTCATCTACATCTTTTTGCCTTGTGTACCCAGAATCTTCACCTGAGGGCTGAGGTGGAAATGCAGCGTTGGGGTTGGTCTCCTTTGAAGGAAGGCAGTGAAGGCTGTGTGCTTTAGCCCAGGCTGCAGTGCAGAGCCCTCATTCAGCAGCCTGTATCAGAAACTGGGGCTCTATTGTTCTCTGCACTTACACAAACACACAACATGGGCTTTTAAAGGCCTTTTGTGTAACTGCTGTTTACCTGGAAACATACACTGTGCTGCCACTGACGTAAGGGGCCTTGCTGCCACAGATAACAGGGTTAGAGCTGGTAAAAACTGGCAGCATCTAATTAATATTGTCCACTTCTTATAAGTTGGCCTTGTTCATTTTCCATGATTATTTCTTTGACTGTCTCTCACTCAGACAGATGTTGATGAAGTGCAAATGTGGAGGCACCTGTGCTTGAACAGCTCATGGGACGGCAGGGGGGAGCCTTAGTGCTTTGCCATCTTGACTGGAAGGACAGATCCTGGAGGATCCCAGTTATGGGACTGCCTGCACAACCCCCACTTCAGCCACAGCACTCGCTGCAAATTCCAAATTCTCCTCAAAACTTCCAGGCTGAAAGGCAGTTCTGTAATATTTATCCAGGAGCTTAGAAAGGGGTAATAATTAAAAGTAATGTTGCAGAATTTGTTGGTGGAGGGGCAGAGCTCATGAAAGCAGGTATTTCTGGGCAATTTGTGCCTGTGTGTTCCCTCATGGGCTGTGTGTTTGCAGCAGAGGAATGCTGCCCTGGTCCGTGGGCACTGGGTCTGTGCTCCCTGAGGGTGAATTCCTGCGTTCCCTCGAGGATGAATTACTGCATTCACTCCTGTACTGAACTCTGTGTGCTTCTGTCCTACCAGTACTGAAGGATACAAGGCTGTCACTAAAGCTGTGCACACATCAGCTGTGTTACTGATTTGGAGCTGGGTGTGTGGGTTTTCTGAAGGAGGAGGATAATCTGCTCTTCCTTTTTTTTTTTTTTTTTTTTTNTTCCCTCAGTGTTCCTCCTGCTCTTGATTTATCAAAGAAAACCCAGCACAGATCTTGCTCCTGGGATGGGGCTGTTCTTTCTGTTGATATTGCCCAGTGCTGCCCACAGCAGTGCAATGAAAACCCCTCATTTTGCTTAATGACCTATTGTTCACTAGACAATTTTTTTAAAAATTTTATTTTTAAATTTTCCTCCATCTGCTCTATTTGCTGCTGGGGCTGAGGGAACCAAACAAAACCAGAACAGAGAAGGAAGTTGATTAAAACTTAGATCGGATGCCTGCTCTAGAGACTGCACTCTGTGTGACCTCCCCAGCTTTACATTAATTCTATGTAGCCTTTGTCCAATTTTCAAAGTTTTTTCCCATTAATGCTATACTTTGGGCTCCCTCTGCTGGCTCTGCAGCCGGCTCCTGCTTGGCATTGCTCTGACCAGGAGGCATATTTAAAATTACTGGGCATAAATAAATAACTTGGGCAGCAGGAGCTCCCCAGCCGACAGCACTTCCTGTGCCACGACCCTTGTACTCACTCCGTGGTGTGTCTGTGCACTGAGGTGGGCTGGAGCTTCCCGGCTGGGGTCCTGTGGGGTCTGATCCTTCCTGAGGGCATTATCAGCATGAGGAGTGCTATTAATTATTAAGGCTCTCCACAGCGATACCTGATTGCATGCCCGAGCGTGCCTGGCTGAGCAACGTGCTGACTCAGGGAAACACAGCCATTCTGCAGGGCTGCTGGAGATGGATGTGGGTGATTTCTGCTGGTGGGAGAGACATTGGTCCTGAAATGACCAAGGCAACACAGGTGTGGTTTCAGATTTATGCCTCTCTTAGTGCCTGGGGAGCAGGGTCCAAGTGCTTGCTGTGACCAGGCAGGTGAACTTCCCTGTCCATGCCATCCATCCCGCTGAAACTGTTGATCCAGGTTTGCAGCTGGAGAAACCAAGCTGAGCAGATAATTTTTCCCTCTAAACCTGACATCTCTCCCACAAAAACCACTGGCTCGTGCCTGACAGGCTGCTGAGGGAAGAGCAAACAGTGTGTGGGAGGTGATGCTGAGCAAAGGGTGCTGGCAGGGCCCTGCTGGGTGGGTGAATCAGCCACTTCCCGAGTTTGCTTCCTGCCCTTGGCATCAGGGTTGGCTGCAAGGACATGCCAGGCTGGCTGGGGATGCTTGGCTGTGGAGTCATCACTGTAGGAATTGAGGAGCAGCAGCCGTGTCAGGCTTCTGAGGGAGCCAAACTGTTCTGATGTTAATAAGAAAATCTGCTGTGGTCTTTAGAACAGTCAGCATAAACCTCAATCAGGATTTTTTCCTGTGGTTGACGTTGATATGAGATCTCCCCATCCCCCAGCAGCACTGCTGGATCAGCTCAGTGGATGTGTCTGTGCTCTCACACTGCTCTGGGGCACCCCAGTTTATAGAAAGGGCTGGTGCCTTTGCAGAGTCTGGTACATGGGATTTAATCAAATCTTCCCTCAGCTCCCTGCCGCCTCACCCAGGAGCCAGCTGAATTACAGCATGTTCTTAGTGATGGATGGGCTTTATATAGAGGCTGTGCTTTTGTAACTAAGGAGATTTTTCTTCTTGGTCACAGTTGTATCAAAATGCAATTTGGAGGCCATTAGGACACGGCGTCTGTGCAGACACGGCACGTCGAGTTTCTGATTCAGGGGCTTCCCCAGGAAGGGCAGGTGGCTCATGTGAGCCCCGACTTCTCCTCTGTTTCTCTGGGGAGGTCAGTGACTGCTGCTGCCTTGTCCTGGGGTGGAGGAGCTGGAGCCACACTGGTAGGATGGAGCTGCCTGCCCCCAGAGCAGGACACTGGCATGTCCTCCCCCCGACCACCAGCTCTGGTGTACAGGAAGAGGCTGCACACAAAAAACCAAAGGCATAAACCTGAGGAGTGTGGGGGACTGGAAGCATCAGTGTTCCATCTCACTGGTACAAATGCAAAGTGACACTGCTTTCCTTGAGGAGAACTTTAACACTGATAACTCGTGTTTACCTGCAGTGACCTTTCAGTGGTGAGCTGTGGGGCCTCTCTGCTGGGGCCACCTGTTTTTTCCCATTATCTGTGTGCGTGTGGAGCGAGGGGATGAGCATCAGAAGGTCATCAGAGGCCAGGATCATGTTTTGGCCAGAGGGCATCCAAAACCACCTGTGAGCTCTGATAATTGAGTGCGTTCCACATGGATTCTTGCTCCAAATGTTCTGCTCCAGTTCCTGCTGCTCAATGTTTGCTTGTTCTCCTCTCTGTTCTGCAGGCACCTGCCTGGACTGCCAGGAGAACACCGAGGGGAAGCACTGTGAGCTCTGCAAGGAGGGTTTCTATCTCAGCACCTACCCTGTCCACAGCTGCCAGCAGTGCCCCTGCTCCACCGTGGCATCCACCGGCACCTGCCACATACGTGAGGCTCTTGTTTTGGTCTAATTCCTCGTAATGAAGGTTGCTCTCCTCAGTTAAATTGCCCCTCAGAGTGTGTCAGCCCAGCAAGGTGTTTGATGGCCTGTGGAGTCCTGTTTGTGTGCACTGGAAGCAGCACCTGCCGTGATGGGTCCCTGGTGTTTGTGTTGCCTCTTGTGAGAGCAGCTGTGCAGGGGAGGGATCAGAATCACAAAACGGTTTGGCTTGGAAGGGATCTTAAAGTCTAGTTCCAGCTCCCAGTGTGTTGCTGCAGTCTGCTCTGAAGAGCCTGCAAAGTTTTGCAGACAAGCTGCTGAGCTTGTGGCAGTCAGGAGGGGGGCAGGAGATGCTCAGCAGTGCCATGTAGCCCTCCACACTTCTGAGTCTGCTTCTGAACATCTCCATGGGACTCCATGCAGAGATTTCCCAATGTAACTGACACAAGTCAGAGCTGTAATAGTCACATGTAAGAGTTTTTTTGATATTTCCCTAATCCATTTTCCAAGCAAGCTGCTTCTGGCTTTGTATAGGCCCAGAAGTTCTTTTGGATTGCAAGCATCCCCGATATAGTTCCAGCTGTTCTCTGAAATTGCCTGTTTGAGATGGAATTGTTCAGGAATAATGATCTATTTCCTTAGCAACGTGCCGAGTTTGCTCTGTGAGGTTGGTATGAGGCATCAGAACTCTCCAAAGCTGTTTTTTCCCCTACTAACAAAGAAATTGCTGCAGTTCAAAAGTTGTGTTTTCAGCTCAAAGATTGAGATCAGTCAATACTTGGTGGCTGCTGATTTTTGTCAAGCAAGGGTGCCTTGCGGTCAGGTCCCATAGAACAAACCCCACAGAACAAATCCCACAGCACGGGTGTCTCTGCAAGGGGCCGTGGCAAATCCCTGCTTTTCTCTCTGTGTTCTCCAGAGCCTGGCGAGAGCGTCCCGAGGTGTGACAAGTGCAAACAAGGGTACACTGGCGTCAACTGCAACCAGTGTGACAAGGGCTACTACAACTCTGACAGCATCTGCCTGAGGTGTGAGTGCCACGGGAACGTGGACCCGGCGCTGTCCCCCAGCGTGTGCCGCCCGGACAGCGGCCAGTGCATCGGCTGCCTCTACCACACCACGGGCTTCCACTGTGAGCTCTGTGAGGAGGGCTACACCAGGGACTCCGAGGGCACCAACTGCACCAGGAAAGGTAAAAAATGCTGCTCGAGTCAATGTCAGTGTCACTGTGCAGCTGCCCAAAGGTTGGGGAGGGAATGCCGTTAGTTGTTCACATCAGTTTGGATTCATGTGGCCTCTGGTGCAGAGAAGAAAACCAGATCTTTGTAACAGAAGCGCAGGATGGACTAGGTTGGCTTTGAGATCATCTAGGCCAGACTTAACACCTCATCATCAGCTAAACCACGGCACTGAGTGCCACGTCCAGTCTTTTATTAAACACGTCCAGGGACAGTACTCCACCACCTCCCTGGGCAGACAACTCCAGTGCGCAGCCGTTGGTGCCTACTGGGCTTGAAGGGTGGTTTAGAGTTAGCTCTGTAACCACCCTGATTCCAGACCTGGCAGGCACTGCTAGTGAACAAGCTGGGAAATACCCAATCTATTTGTAGTGTATTTAATGTAGAATGAGAGAAAATGGTTCTGGAGTTGCTCCTTCAGTGGCTATTTGGAGGTCGGTTTTCATGGTGGATGTCCAACACCATGCATGGAAACACTGCCAGTGTGATGTATTAGATGAAAGGACCCGGAGTTCAGGGAAGTATTTGGGCACAAATTTGCTGTTTTCATGGACAGAGATTCAGTTTGGATCTTCCATCAGGAGCTAATGTGGTTTTCACTCCTGTGCTGCTCTTTGGGTTTTGTAATCACAGAGTCCTTCCCTGCTCAGGGAGATGATCAATACAACAAAGTTGGATGCTCATTAGCTGTAACAGGGCTGGAAATGGCACTTTTACATCAGCTCATCCATTACCTCCCCCTGCACAGCTCTGGCTTTCTGCAAGGATCCACATGACCTCACTCCATTAAAATCTGTATGTATGGCTTTGCTTGGGTACTTGCAGTTTTCACCATTCAGTTTAAATGGCATTGTTATAGCCAGTTCCTGATGTGGGGAAACCCTGTCCCCTTTCAAGCTCCTTGAGCTTTCCTCTCTCCTTGACACTCACATTTTCCCTTTTTTATTAAGCAGTTAAAAAGATGTCCAGCTCCTTTTCCAGTTCCTTAAACAAAAATTGCCTAAAAACTGACATGCTGAGGTTACTGAGCATTAACTTGTTTTAGGTTCAGATTTTCATAAATCACCAGTGCATTTGAGTGGCATCTCGAGTGAAATCATCACCCAGGCTAAGTTTCAGTGGTGGCAGGTGAAATGAGACAGCAGGTTCTGTACAGCCTGGGCAAAGCTCATGTATCCACAGGGGCCATCCGGTGTCTTCAGCCTGACCAGGATTCTGGTGCTTCCAAAGCAGATAGAGAGGATATCCAAAGAACCAAAGCGAGTGCTTTCAGCCCCAGAGCAGGTGGTGCTCCTGCTGCCATGGGGAGGCCCAGCAGGGGCTCAGTGCTGGTGCAGTGTGGCCCTGTGCCACCCAGCCAAGCCCTGCAGCCTCCCCGGGAACGGGCACGTGGCGTCCTGCCAGAGCTCCTCCAGTGCAGGAGGCAGCAGCAGCTCTGCAGAGCCGGCGCTTCAATCAAGCAGCTGGAGCTGAGGCTCCTGTCAAAGCTGCCAAAGCAGCCCATTGAGAGAGCAGCTGCTGCTCTCAAGGAGCTGCTCTGGGACATCTGGAGAGCTGGCACGGCCCCGGGAGCGGAACAGGCAGCGCCGTGTCACGGCCCGGAAGCGGCGCCGGGGCCAGAGCCCGGCACTTCACCGTGACGTTCCTGGGAGTGCCAGGAAATGTCCTCACCCGAGGCCTCCGTGCCAGCCCTGAGCTGATGCTGACTCACAAATAAAGCCCAGAAAAATGCTGTTTCCTTGCTGGTGAATCAGCCATTGTGTCGGTTCTGTTTTTTCCCTACTTATGGCTACTAGCGGGGTTTGCCAAGGATTGAGTGTTGGTGAAGGAATTCGGAAAGGATGACTGAATTCCTTATGGCCTTTTCCCAAAGCCAAAGGTTTTCCAGGAATCTCTTGCTCCTATCACGTTGCTTCCTATCACAAAATTTTGCCTGTTATGCCATAGAGAAATACCTTTTGGCATTTAGCATCCTGAGTGTCTTTATCAGCCTAAGGCAGGAGCTGTAGAGAACACAGCGGCTGCTGCAGGGAGGGAACTCGGACTCTGAGCAGGAACCTCAGTTGGGTGTGTGATGCCCCTTCCAGAGGAATTTCTTTGCTGGTTGCCTGAACTGGGAACGTGACAGTCCAAAGTTAACTTGTGGGAGTTCCCCTGAGGGCCCGTGGCAGGACATGTGCTGAATATTTCCAGCTCCTGTTGCCATTGGAGATGCAACTTAGTGCAAAATTAGTCCTTCGGAAGTGACTCTCCTCCTCAATCATAATTAGTAGATGTTCACGAGAGCTGGAAGCTGGATCCATACAGCATGGCACCATCAGCTGTAATTGCTGCAGCTGTATGTGGATTTAAAATGAAGTTGCTTTTCTGTTGGCAGGAAGAGAGTGGGAAAGAGGATGCAGAGAGTCCTGTGGAGCAATAGATGCAGAGAACATTCTGGCTGATTGAGGCTTCAGCCTGTGGAGTGTTCCTGTTGCCTGGACTTGAGAATCTAAAATAGATCAGGTTATTCATGTGAGGAAATGCTTTATTAGCTACATTTGTGAGCTTAATACTACAGATTTATGGTGCTATCAGAGGCCTGTAGCTCAACAGGTTTGATGCAGGCGTAATGAATTCACATCCCACTTTTGAGATCTCAAGGTTAACCTGGCTCCTGAACTGAGAGGGGAGTTATCCCATGGCTGCTGGAAGCAAGGCAGGTTCCTGGCTATGTAGTGCCAAGGAAAAGACAGAGCACAGTCTGGTAGTTCCCATGTTCTGATCCTTCCTGTGTGCACCCATGCCAGCAGCTGAAAGCAAACCACGATCCCAGCTGGCCTCTGCTGTGTTCAAAAGCTTCTGAAGAACATCTACAGTCTTTTTTTTTTTTTGTTATGATTTGGTGACTTTCTGCTTGTGGCTGTGTAGACTGGGGGTCTCCATGTGGCTTGTGTACTACTTCATCTGAAAGCAGAACTGAGGTTGTTGTGTCCTTTTACCTAAAGTGGTGCAAACACTGAACCCACTGCAAAATGCTGGGATGGCTGAGTACTTGTGATTCATTTTTTCAGTTTTGATCTTGTTTGTACAAGTAGGACAGAAATAATAATACTGTGAACAAAATCCTGCAGCTGGTGCACTGGTTGTGAAGGATTTAAGCTCCTGGAGTTGCTGTGTCTGAGTGTGCAGCCCACACAGACACCAAGGGACACGCTGGTTCAGAGTCTGAACTTGCTAAGCTTGGTAAAAGCCCATTTTCCTGGTCTGAACAGGAGCTGGACTGGGACTTGCTGTCATCATGAGCTGCTGTATTGAACCTTGAATCCTGACTACTGCAGCTGTCCCTCAGCACCAGACTGTTCAGAGGAGTCCTGCAGTCCATGGGCACTTAGCACACAGAATTGTATTAAAAAACCCCAAACACAACCCTGGACAGACATTTTCTAAACTGCTTTGAAAAATTACTAGTTTAGCAGTGTAGCCTTAATTGCTTTAATAACTGTGATATGAATGTGAAATCTCTTAGGTTTGTGTTTGATTTTCAGCTCAGCAGATTTTTTTATTGATCATTTTTTAATTTGTTTTGTAGAAGCCCCTCTTGGCCTAGAACCAACAGAGTTTGCAACTTCTGCTCCAAATACCACCAAGGCCACATCGTTTTCCACAGCAGTGCTAAACAGTACTTTGTCACCAACAACTCTACAGACAATATTTCCTATTAGCTCCTCTGACAACAGCACCTCTGCTTTCGCAGATGTCTCGTGGACTCAGTTTAACATCATTATTTTGACAGTGATCATCATCGTTGTGGTCCTACTAATGGGCTTTGTGGGTGCTGTCTACATGTACCGTGAGTATCAGAACCGAAAACTTAATGCTCCCTTTTGGACCATTGAACTCAAAGAGGACAACATCAGTTTCAGCAGCTACCACGACAGCATTCCCAACGCCGACGTGTCGGGGCTGCTGGAAGATGATGGCAACGAGGTGGCCCCGAATGGACAACTCACCCTGACGACTCCCATGCATAATTATAAAGCTTAGAAGTCATCCAGCTATTCCAAAGTTTGCTTCTCAAAAAGGTACAGGGCTTGTGGAAGGGGTGTCAGGATCTGTGCCGAGGCTCCACGCAGAAGAATTTGCTCTTCAGATACTTTCTGGTGCCAGGCGTGCTGTAGCTTGCAGGTGAACAGAAGACAGTGCAGTACATCTGAATTACAGGTAGTGTGGTGAAATGCATTCAGTGTCCTGTTCTCCATAAAGATCCATAGAATTCACTGTTGTTACAAGCTGGATTATGCTGAATTGAAACATTTTTTAATGAAGAGGTGGTGGTGGGGTGGAGAAAGCAGAACCCAATGAGGAGTCAGAAGCTACTTGGTTTCCAGCCAACCCAGATGTCTTCATCCTTTAGTTTGAGAAGTAGCTCGTGAATTAACAGTGGAATTTCAGGAAACAGATCTTTGGAAAGGCATCATCTTTGTTCCTGATAGAAACTTGTTTGAAAAGGAGAACAAAAAAAAAGGGAAGTCATTGTTCACTGTACTACCAAAAGGCAAGTAGGAGGAGTGAGTTGCACACTTATAAAAGTCACCATTATCTGTTCCCACTAAGCAGGGAAACAGGAAAGAAATCTCAAGAACATTTGAGTCAGGGAAGAGACTAAGCTTTTCCCTTTCTGAGTATTTATACAGGGTGATGATGCTATTAAGACATAGCAATCCATTTTTTTCTAGAAGGAGTTAATGAACTTGTATAGTTTCTGTGCAAGGGAAGACGACAAGACATCTCAGGGTTGCCATGTAAAAATAAAAGCCAGGCTTAATACCCTACCCTGATAGAAATGGTGTGTTCTGTACATAAAATGTAATATATCTTCTTGGAATTGTATTTGTAATTATTTGTAAAAAAGACAAGCAACCAACTGACCAACCAAAAAATCCCCAACAACAAAACCATGAGCCCCTCCCCAACCTCCCCCACTCCCCAGGTCATGTTTTATCCTCTAGGTTTTAATTGTACAGCGGTTAGTGACGTTGTTTTAAAAAGAAAAAAAAATGAGGAGTCTTTAAAATACTGTAAATGAGATGGCAATATTGTTGGAGCTGGGCCTCTGGCAAACACCAACTGCTTCAAGCTTTTCTTCCACTGTCATTGAATAATTTCTTTTTTAGAGAAAATGTGAATGCTCCCGACTTGTATCTGTCAAATTTTGCCATTCCTTTAAATACAGAGTGAATACCAATGTTGCCATGGCTAGGGCTGAGTAGGTGTCCAAAAACTGGAGGCACCAATGTATTCCTTGCTTTTATGTCTCTGTACAAAATGCAAATACACTGTCACAAACACGCTCAGAGCCTGGGCGCAGTGGCTGAGGTTCTCCCCAGTGGGTGCTCATGGTGTGGAGGGATCCCACTGCCATCCCTGCTGAGCTGACACAGCTGGAGGGCTGAGCCCAGCCCCTGGCCTCCTGAGGGCCAAAAGCAAAGGTCTCCTGGATTTGGGATGAAGAGCTCGCAGGATCCGGTCGGCCCTTCGAGGCTCAGAAGGTAAAAGTGCACAGATGCTTTCAGAATTTAAAATAGCACAAGGTGGTGGTGGGGAATCAGCTGTCAAAAAAGCCACGACAGGGAACAGGTTTTACAGATTCCCCTGGTTTTGGTGGGAGGATGGTGGGCTGTTAGCAGAGAGAACAGGCAGCTGTCACAGGGAGGTCACACCATGGAGCTGCTGGGTTGGTACCTGCAGTGTGTGTGCCTCAGGGCAGGGGCTGTGCTCCCTGTGCCACCTGCCACACCCCTGGAAATCAAACTACTGCATAAAAACAGGGCAAGAAACAAATATTTCCCCTCACTCTTGCCCAGCCTTGGAGCTGTAGCTGCATTTGCTGTGTGTGGTGGGAGCTGGTGGATGTATCCTCTGAGCCAGGACAAAGTGAATATTTCTCCAGATGAGAAATGGTAGAGAGAACATGTAGGTTATTTATTTAGTTTTTGGTGCTGTGAGAAAGTTTCTCATATCTTTGGAAACCTGGGAGGGGGGGAAGTAGGTGATTCAAACATATGCTCAAAGATGCCATTTCTGCCTCAAAAACTTGCTGCCTGATTTAAAGATGAGGCATGGCAAGCCAGAATGAAAATCGTTGAGGATATCCAAGGGAAATGGTGAGGGCACAATGTGGAATTGCATATAGGCCCAAGCTGATGGAAAAATGCTTATGGAAAAGCTCCTGTTGCCTGGGGTGGGCCTGGGTGAGGTCCCAGACTTCAGGTAATAAATCTGGCTCATGTCATTCAGAGGAATGTTACTTTTAGTTATAAAACGGGGGAGGACTGAAGGAGAAAATCTGGATATTGCTAATCCTCGACTTACTCATCAAACTTCTAAAGAGCAGGGTGGTGACAAAACAGAAAATTTCCTGGAAGTTGTAATTATTTAGAGGTGCTGATCTAGAAATACACTTGCACTTGGTCACTTCCTGGGGTGGGGAAAGGTAATTTAGGAAATGTTGGCTTCTGGGACTGGTGCTAGCAAGCAAATCAAAGGACAGGTTGTTCACTTTAACGTTTCTAAAATACTTTAGCAGATTTTTTCATCTCTGCCACAAAACACCTCTTCCTTAAGTTTTGCTGTGGCTGTGGGCTGCTTTGTAACTGGAACAGGCTTGGATTTTGTCTCACTGTAGAAATAGGGACCATCTGCTTAAGCAGAGCGTGGGCTCAGGTGCTGAGCCCTCCTAGTCCCTGCCTGCCACCGCACAGGAGGTGTTGGCACCTGGGCTGCTTCTGTCCCCCAAAGTAATGCAGAGGCTTTGTGTTTGGGAAGAGGAGGAGTCAGGATGCCCTGCAGGGTGGGACAGCTGCTGCCTGTGGCTTGCACAGCTGGATGAAGGGATGGACACACCCTGGAAGACGTGATGGGAAGCTTGGTTGGGCAGGGGGGACCTGCCTGCCCGGATTTGGATGGCACAGGATGTTCCTGAACGGGGAGCACAGAGGGGATGTGGCACTGGCACTGTGCTTGTCAGATGGATGAATGACTCAGCAGGGACACAGCAGCCACCTCCTGCCACCCAGGCCTTGGCACACAGGGACAACAGTAATAAAAGGAGATGGATGCCTCAGCAGGGAAAGGATAAACAGCTTCATGTTTGACTTTGGTGATGTGAGATCAGGTCGTCTGTGCTCTTACCAGCTCCCCTGGCACCACAGGAGGGGAGGAGGAGGCTGAGCTGGTTCTGTCTCCGGTCACCTTGGGCTGGGTTGTATGTGGAGGGGTAGCAGAGCTCAAACACCAGTGCCAGGGTACTGAGGCCGCCAGCACCATGATGTGTGTCATCGCTTGCCATGAGGCCTCCCGAGTGCTGAGGGTTGTGCTGAGGTTGGGGTGGGGCAGGTACACCAGAAGTGGACACTCAGGGCTGTTTTGAGGCCCAGCTGAGCAGCCAGCGAGGCCAGGGTAGAGCATCTTGGTGACCTGTGGGGCTGAGGTGACAATCCAGGTGCACGTGGTGTTCCTGAACACCTGCAGCACCTCCTGCCTGGGAATGCTGCAGTGCTGGGGAAGGGCACTGATGGCACGGGACAGCAGCTGCAGAGCAGAGAGGAGGTGTGACAGGGCAGGGGGCTGGTGGATGTGGGAAAGCAGCTCCAGGCATGATCCCTGGCAGTGTGAGGGCCCAGCTGGTCTGGCTGGGGCGAGTCCAGCTCGGCAGTAAATGGGACAGAACGAGCAGATCAAGGGCACAGGGCTGGGGTGGGACAGGGCTGGGGGCAGCCTGCAGGGCTCTCAGCTTGGGGAGCTTTGGTGAGCACTGAGTGCAGCAGACGTGCAGAAAAGCAGTTGTGCTAATGAGGAGAGATCTTGAATCTCGTGGACCACTGTAGCTGGAAATAGCTACGAGGAGCACTAGCCCTGGGGAGCTGTCAGGAGATGTCAGCCACTGGAATGATAATTCCCTTGGACCAGGCTGAGCAAACTTAGAAAGCATTTAGGAAAGAGGGGGGGATATATCCAGCCTCCTCCAGGTATCCTGGGCCAGTTAACCACTGCTGTGCAGCATCATACTCTTCAATGTTACAGGCAATGTAAATGTGGCAGAAAGTTTGCACAGTCTCCTTTAAATAAAGGGTATAAAAATAGTTTTCTCTTTAAAGTGAAGTTTTAGAGTGAGCTCCCACAGGACTCTGCTCTTTATGTGTCAGAGGAATGGATTAAAATAAGAAAAATGTGGGCCTTAAAAGTTGTACTTGCTCCCATCTGAAACCCATCAGTCTCACTCTACATCCAAATACGGTGTCTCCCAAGCATATGCTATGCTTACAGATGCATTTCTAAAAAGAAAGAAAAAGTGTATGATTTGAATATATGTCAGAATTTATACAGAAGAATGTTATTTAAAATGAATAAAA
The DNA here is from genome assembly GCA_008694505.1 of Cyanoderma ruficeps. NCBI lineage: Eukaryota > Metazoa > Chordata > Aves > Passeriformes > Timaliidae > Cyanoderma > Cyanoderma ruficeps. The sequence continues at coordinate 6,250,347 of VZDJ01000051.1, forward strand.
ATAAATGTATATAATTTGTATCTATGCCACTTGGATTTTTGCATTTGTGTTTTTGTTCATTGAATTTCAGCAAGAGCCTTCCCAGTGACAGAAAGGATTGAATCCAATCTCATTCCAGTAATAACATTTGTTCCAAGAGAATTATTCCTTCATTATGCCCCTGGATGCGAGATGAGAACCAAGGCACAAAATTGTTTTCTATCATAGATATTCATAAGCACAGTTGACATTCTGTGTCGGAAAACCCAGCTGAAAAATGAGCCCTCTGATCTCTTGTGTCTGCCATGAACCATCCCAGCCCTCAGCTGTGTTTGGGAGCTCCACAGGCCATGAGTGTTTTCCCACCATTTTCTGTATCATTACATGGACACATTTTGTCAGAGATGTGAATCACTAACAACCAAACCCTCAGAGCAAAGCTGGAAATGGGATGAGGATATTGTATCAGATTTTTCTTCACGACCAAAGTTGTCTTTCATAGGCCATTTTTGTTACAGATACTCTGAAATCCACATCTGTGGCATCAGTTCTGGGAGTGTTTGCAGAGGGGCCTGTGGAAAACTTGCATTTCCTTCTCACTTGGCAGAATTAGGAAACTAATTTTTGTTTTGCAAACACAACTGCTAAAGGCTCTTTTTTTTGTGAAAGATGTGTCTGACTCTTCAGCCCTTATTAAGCAAAGAACTTGGAGGGGTAAGTGACATACACTGAGTCTGCACATGGTTTTAAGTGTTCATTCAGATGTTTAAGCCAGAGCTGTGTAAGGGCTCACTGGTGAAATTCAAGGGAGTTTATTGAGACCTGATTTGCATTAGCAGAGCAGTTGGATTGTGCATGACTTAACTTAAGAATCCTGGTGTGAACTGTTCGAGGAGGAGGCAGAACTGAGTCTGAACCAAGTGCCCAGAGCAGGGAGTGAGAACAGGAGGGTGAGGGGGACCCATGTTCAGCTGATGGTGACATCTGTCCTCCTTGTGCCAGCACAGCACAGCGAGCAGCTGGCTCCTGTCCTCAACTCAGCCCTACCCTGCACTCACCACAAGTCCTTTGCCAGACTCCCTTTAGGACTCTTTGCCTGAGGTGGGAAGAATCTCAGGCTGCCTTGAGAAGTAGGAAAGTTCCAGCACAGCTTCCTGGCACGAGGGTTTAGTGTAATCTCCCCAAATGTGCTACTAATGAACTTAAGGTTAAACAACATTAAGCAGATTATCTGAAGGCAAGTTGTTAACTGCTTCTACACAACACATTTCCCAGTCCCTTCTGCCCCTTGCAGCTTCCTCGTGCTACTGCTGGTTGTAAAACATTGAGCAGTGCAGTAAAATTCCCCAGGGAAATTTTCCATCCTGGCCGTGTGTGTACATAGAATCATAGGACCACAGAGTGGGTTGGGTTGGAAAGGACCTAAAAGATCATCTTGTTTCACCCCCTGCCATGGGCAGGGACACCTTCCACTAGCCCAGGTTGCTCCAAGCCAGCTTGGCCCTGAACATTTCCAGGGAAGATGGACAGGGATGTATCTCCATATAGCCAATCTTTGTCCATCAGACAGCCACTTCATGAAATAATAAACTTCACAAGGAGGGCCCTGCTGATTTCCTTTTGGCTACAGTGTGTTGGACACAGGCTGCGACTGTGCAGACAGATGTGCTGTGTGTGCAGAGTGATTTACTCTGCACTTGTGCCTGATGGATGCTCATTTAAAGACCTACATCAAATATGTAACACCTCACTGAAACCTTCAACAAGAGCAAATTGGTATCATCCTTTCAAGTGAGTGGACTTACTCATTTTATGAAGATCTGCTCTGTAAATGAGGAAAACTCACATTTCAGCCTGGCTGGTCAGATCCTGGTGCCATATGGCAGACCTGATTTTGTGAACTTAGTTTCAGCTTGGCAGAGGCCACTGCAAAAGGGTTTCAGTCACATAAGGTGACCAGTGTCTCTTGAGGTCTCTCATGGGGGAGTTGAAGGGACTGAACATCCCTTGGGGTCATCAGACCCCAAATGCAAAGCATGAGGCATGTCCAATTGGACAGGAGATGGGCTTAAGAGCTTACTTGTGCTAAGTAGTGCCTGGCACTTCCTGGCAATTTGGGACTCTGCCGCAGCTCCATCGTGCGCTTGTACCCATAAAGCTGAAAGAATTAAACAGGGATGGGAAGCCCACCACTGCAGTGGCTGCTCCCACCAGTCTGGGGCATTTGACAGGGGACTGTCAGTCTTTAATAATGAGCTGGTGCAGGTATGTGGAGGAAATGGAGTTCACAGTGCACCAGGCCAACTGGGAATAATAAACTCAAAAAACTGGAAATAATAAGCTCACAAAATTCATGGCCTGTGGTCAGCCCTTATCCGTGGCCTAATTCCTGGCCAGGTAAAAGTCCTCTTGAGACAGCCTAGAGGAAAGTGAGTGAAACCTGACCTGAGCTGGTACCAAAGAGGAAACCAAATCCAAAAGAGGAAACCAAATCTAATGCACAGGGTCACTCTCGGGGGCGAGTCAGATGAGTGTCCTGCTGGGGTGGAACTTTCTTGTGTTACAGAGAATGGTAAGAGCAAGTCCCAGCATGAGGCACCACCTGATGCTCGATGCACCCTGGGGGCAGAGTGGCTGGGAGGCAGCCCAGGGAAAAATGACCTGGGAGTGCTGGTTGACAGTGGCTGAACACGTTCCCAGGTGGGGAAGAAGGCCAATGACTCCTGGCTTGTCCCAGCAATAGTGTGGCCACAGAGCAGGGCAGTGATTGTCCCCTGTAATGAGCGTGGGTGAGGCACCTCCAGTACTGTGTCCACTTCTGGGCTCCTTGTGACCAGAAAGAGCTTGAGGAGCTGGAGCATGTCCAGGGAAGGGATCAGAGCTGGGGAAGGGTCTGCAGCACCAGGAGCAGCTGAGGGAGCTGGGAAAGGGGCTCAGCCTGGAGAAAAGGAGGCTCAGGGAGGACCTTGTGCCTCTGCACAACTCCCTGACAGGAGGGGACAGCTGGTGGGGTCAGGCTCTGTGCCCAGGGAACAAGAAAAAGGACAATAGGGAACGGCCTCAAGCTGTACTGGGGAGGTTCAGGTTGGACATCAGGAGAAATGTCTTCACAAAATGGGCGATTGGACATTAGGAAGGGGCTGCCCAGAGAGGTGACAGAATCACTGTCCTCGGAGGTGTCCAAGGAATGACCAGACATGGCACTCAGTGCGCTGGGCTGGGTGACAAGGCTGGGATTGGTCAAAGGTTGGATTCCAGATCTCAGAGGTCTTTTCCCACCTAAATAATTCTGTGACTCTGCAATGATGTAAATACTGCAAGGAGGTATTTCAATCCTGCGCACAGGTTTTAAGTGAATTAAAGGAAGGCAAAGATGCACAGCAAGGGTCTGGAGCTCCACCTGTGACCGGCACTGTTACCCTGGCCATGCCCTGTGTAAGAAGGGCCACAGCAGCAACATTTAATTCAATTCATCTTTTCCCGCTGTCCGTGTTCTGAAATGTCTAATGCAGTTACATTTTCTCCCACAAAAAGTGGGAGGGCCGACACGCTTACAACTTTGCTTCACAAAAAAACCTCCCTGATTCATTCAAAATCCGCCTGCGCGGGTGATGACAGCAGCTGCCTTCAGCCCTGCCCGTTAGGATGAGCCGAATGTGAAACTAACACGTGTTTATTTCTTCCGCCGAGCCCAACGACGGCTTTGCGCTGCGGGGAACACGGTAAACATCAGCTCCAGCGGCTCTGCCGGGCTCCGCAGGAGCCGGGGGCCTGGTGCATCCCTTCAAAAGCCTCTTCTCAATGGGAATACTTTTGGAGCAGGTCCTAGGGAGCGGCGGGGATCACTGTGTCCCCTCTCCCTCCGCGTCACCTCAGGCGCCCCGTCCCCTCGGGCGGTCAGCCCTGGGTTCCTTCCCTCACTCGAGATGGCGCCCGGCTGCCCCCGCCCCGCTCTGCCCTCACCCAGCATGGCGCTGCCCGCCCCGCTCGGCCCGCTGCCCTCATCAAACAGGGTGGCTCCCGTTCAGTTTGCCCTGTGCCCGCCCTCTGCGCGCTGCGCGCCGGCTTCAGCGGCTTCAGCCCGCCCGACGCAAAGATGGCGGAAGCGATTGCGGGCGTTTGAATTCCAGGGAAGCCGCCAAATCCTCGCACAAAGGCGGCGGGAGCCGCGGCAGCCGCGCGGCCATCCATGGATTCGCTGCCGGGGGAGGACCCGACGCTGCCGCTGGCGTTCGAGCGCAGGTACAGGGGAGCTGTGAGACGGAGACGCGCTCAGGCGGCGCGGGTGCGTGTGGCGGGGTCGGGCCCGCCGGCCGCGGACAGGGGCTGGGGGACAGCGGGACGACGGGACGGGGCCCCGTGTGTTGTGCTCTCGGCGCTCTCCTCCTCCTCCTCCTTCTCCTTCCCCAGCGTCAGCGGCCTCCAGCTGCCGGACATCTCCCGCGGGGACCCCCAGCCCGACCCGCCCGGCGGACAAGGTAAGGCTGGACCGCGGCCGGAGCCCGCACATCCCTGCCCCACCTCGGTGCTTCGCGCTGGTCTGCAAATCTGGGGAAAAAAACCCCCCAAACTTGCGGGGAAAAAAAAAAAGGCGTTTAAGTGATGCGCTTTTTTAGTTAATTTAAGAGTCTTTAAGACCACGGAGTGCCAGCAGCTACTGTCGTGACTGTTGTGTGCTCGCTGCCTGTGGTCATTAGAGCTCTCAGCATTACGTAAGATGATCAGCGGTTTTGTGCAGCGTGTACTTAAAATACTTGGAATATCCAGTGAGGCCGTGCTGCCTGTGACATTCTGCTCAGGGTTAGGGAAGTTGCACGCTGTGCATCATCCAGTTCTTGCTCTAAGGGATTATCCTTGACAGCGTACCTCACATAGCCTAGTTCCAGTGTACATCGTAATTTAAATGGGTGATGGAATTTGGGAGTTTGATAGGCAGCTTACTGTGATCAGAAAGGAATGTAGATACTGACACGTAATGTAAACAGGGGGCCAAGCAGTGCCTCTCTCACTTCCCAGAAGGCTTTATGTTTAGGTTAGTGTAGAGCTTTGCCAAATTGAAGCCCTACTTAGAGAGACTCTTTCTGAACTTGTTCTGTCTTCTTAAATGTCTAGTGGTACCAGATGTGGCAGAAGACACAGTCTCACCGGCTCGAGCTCGCACCATGAAGGATTATGAAAATGTAAGAAGAACTTTTAATGTAGGACTCGGTGACAGATTTATGGCCAGGATATTTCCAGTGTGCTGGCTGAAGTGTTGACTCAGTTTGTGTCAGTTGACACACATCTTTTGGAGGTGTGACCACCTGAATGTCCCTGTCCGTGCTTTGAACCTCTGTTTCTTAAGTGTTGCTTTCAAAAACCGAGGCAGGAGTTTGTTGTTCAGAGCAGCCAACTGCTGTGCTGAAGTTGTGAAACAAAATTGGCACCCTCTGCTTAAAAGTTCCTGCAGCTCACCAGAAACATCAGAGCTTGGTTTGCACATCTGCTGTTGATTTATTTCAGGGAAGCATCAAGTTTATTTTCATTTAGCTTAGTGAGGGATTTGGCCTTTTAATTCATTGACTGCCTTTTAAATTTATGGTATGAGTGTGCTTGGAATGCTTCTGTTGAAGAAGTCAAATATCACTTCAACAATTCTGTAGATGAAAGTATTTTGGCACTTACTAAAATATGAAGGAAAACATTAGATTTTAACAATATGTGAACTGTATTGGCTTGTTAAATTGAAGAAGACAATTGTTTATGTCTGCTGAATGATGATTTGGTTGGGGTGTGTTGCAGGACAAGTTCCTGGTTAAGGACTAGAGTGAAAAACTTTTAAGATATTTATTGTTGTGTGACGAAGCTGTAGAGGGGAAAGCAATCTAAAATCTCTGAGATGATTGTTACAGATAAAGGCTGTGGCTGCTGCCTTTGGGCTGTGCCAGGAGTCTGCAGTTGCAGCGCACTGCTGCTGTTATCTTTTGTGGCAATGCTGTGTTTGAAATGAGCGTTTTTTACAAACTCTTTCAGTTTCTTGTGGCCTTATATCCCCCCTGAGGAGAAAGCTCTGCTCGTTGCTCAGAATTTAAAGCATGTTTTGGAAAGCCTTTGGTGAAGGATGTTTTTTGCGGCCTGTATCTATTTCCCTTTTTCTCTTGTTTCTGTGTGTTGGCTGGGCTAGACAGACACTGCCTTGGCTTTGGTATGTGCTTAAAATCTCTTACTTTGATGTGTGCCAAAGACCTCAGTCCAGAATATACATTGTACTCATGGTTTACTGTCTGCAGGGTTCCTGGACACAGGAAAAAAAGTTGCAGAAGAGAGGAAAAATCTGTTGCTGTTTGTCCTGTGTGATGTAGAGCAGGGGCCTCCCCACAAGTCTGGCATCCTGGTATGCTCAGACCCCTCTTGTTAAACTGAGCTGTAAAACTTCCCGTGGGATGAGAACTTTTATGGATGCCAGCAGTGGAATGAAGCTCAAAGATCCCGTGACATGGAGGAAGAAGAATATACATTGAATGCCTTTAAACTTATTTCCGTAACTCTGTTATTCATGCAGGCCATAAGAAGGATGTAATGAGAAGAAGGCTCTGGCCTCGTAGCTCAGAGAGAACAGGATGGGTGTAATGACCCTTTAGTGGGGTAAAAGGTGTAGGAAAGATCCTTTAATGTTTATACCTGGAGAAGGTGCTGAGCTGGATAATGTTGGAGGTGCAGATTTTTGAATTATTTATGGTGTCCCACTTTGTTGCAATATAGTGGTAACCATTCTATTATAGAAAACATGATTACATGGGCAAAGTGAAAAGTATCTCTAAGGAGGGGTTTGTTATGGGTAATGAGGTGTTCATGAACAGAAAGGGTGATGGGCATCAAGTAAAGGACCTGAGTAATGATATTGGTGGGTTTCTCTCTTGTCTCTCCACACCCACTTAGATTGTTACTGTAAATCTAAAACAGCCTTTATGGTTGAAAACTGTTGTGCTGTGAAACCACAGCCACTGCTGACAGATCCCTTTTGAACAAAACTGGCTCCATGCAGACTTGGAGAGGAGCTAATCTGAGCTAGGATTTGCTGCCGTGCTGTTCATGCTGTGGAATATTCTGTGCAATATGTATATCATTGTCTTGGCTTTCATTCCTTTTATTTAAATACAGAAATCAAAATGCATAAAGGAATTAAGACTGAGTCTTCAAATGCATGAGTTCAGTAGGTTGCCATTGAAATCTTTTTGCTGTGTGAACTTTCTCACATTTTACGTGTTTTCTTTCATTAAGCAATAGTTTTTAAATTGTCTGCCTGCTCTAACTTCCATCCAAGAAACTGAACATCAGAGATGACATTTGTTTCACTCCTTGGTTTATGATTGCAGAGTCTGTTTCATTTGCCTTTAGAAAATATTACCCTTAAGCCCTTTGGTTTATCTCTGTTGCCACTGAAATACATGTAACAAGAGTTGTGAAATGCTGAATTCTTTTGAAATTATTTTCCTTTCGACTCAGAAATATATTGAGTGTGTGGAGACTAATTAGAAGTTCAGCTGGTACAGCTTCAGAGTGTTTTTGTCACTTGGACTTCTTCTGAATGAGCAGGGACTGCTGGGGATGATTTGCTGACAGGTTGCTTCAGGGTGTGGGAATGAGCCACAGAGTTTATGTAGGATTTTCAGTTGCTCGGATGATTTTCGCTTTTGTGAATAATGACAAGGCAGCTTGCTGGGCAGGGATTATTAAACTGAAGAATTGTTTGCAGATGCAGGTTCTGAGTGCAGTTACAGAAAGTAATCTTGGGTTTCACAAGCCAAATATTTTGGAAATTGTATTGCTAATAATTTTTACAAATAGCACTGTAGTGTTCTGGAAAAGCCTACATAAATATTTTATTAGTAGCTCTGTAACATATTAGATTTCCATTTGCTGAAAGCGTCTGGCAGAGTACATGAGTCTTATTTGAATGAATGTTTTATGCTTAGTCTCTTAAAAAAATTTAGATGGAGACTCCTTTCTTCAATGAAACCATCAACTAAGTTACTGCTTCTACAAGGAAGGTTACAAGTGAAAAGCAATTTTCCCCCAAAGAATTGCACTATGAATTATGGGATGGGATAAAGGTTTTATTGGTGTTCGATGGGGCTCACTTGTGTGCTTCTGGCTTTTCTTGCTATGAATAAAGTTACCTGGGTCCTGTTAGTGAAACTGCCTTCCTAGGCTTTTGCTTAGAAAACATTTCTGTTTCAACGTGGTGTCTTGTATTCTGTTCAAGTTCTGTCGTTTAGAAGAATTACTTAATGTTGTTAGATTCCAAAATCTCTCCTGAATTCTTATGGTGTCAAGTTAGTCAGTGTTTTGATACTTGAGGAAATAGTTCAAAAGGCACACGACTGTATTATATGTTTAATTTACACTTTCACAATTGGACCTCTGTGTGTCACCCACGTGTATGTGTGAGTTTAACTGTGTCGAGAGGTGGAATTCTGGTCCTGCACTGGTGAAAGCAGAACAGTTGGAGGTTGGGATTTTTCCTTTTCTTTCCTTTTTCTTATTATGTTTCTCCTTTCACAGCAAATCACTGATCTGAAAAAAGAAAACTTCAACCTGAAACTTCGTATTTATTTTCTGGAGGAGCGAATGCAGCAGAAGTTTGATGGTCCCACAGAAGAAATCTACAAAATCGTAGGCATTTAGAATCATTTCCTGGAACTGTGTCTCTTTTTGAGGAGTTTGTTTTGTGGCAACGTTGCCTGTTTCACTTGACTTTTAAGTCTTTTTTTGTTATTGGAAGTTTTGGTATGATTATTTTATTCTGACCTTATCCTTTTCAGTAATAACTGAGTTAAAGTAACCTCAACAGGTGCTTTCCTCAGGTCTCTTTTCCATAATGGGATGGAAATTTGAGTCTCTCTTGATGCACATTTCAGTAGTTAAGAACATAAGTCTGTGTTTGAATAGATGACAGTTGCAGGTGAACATTGCTGCCTGCTCTTCTCCACTGGTGACTTTTTGTAATTGCTGATGTGTTGAAATGATTGTCAGATTCCTGGCCAAGGAGTTCCTTGTACAATTACATCATGAGAGGTTTCCTCAGGCTATAACAAAATAATTCTGAAATTACTAAAAACCTCTGTAGTTGATAAAATCAGGTTTTGAAAAGAAAATAAAATCTCATAGCTTAAAGAAGAAATATGCTTGGAAACCCTAGAAATTCCCAAGCTGAAGTGCAGTACTCTCTGTTAGAGCAGTTAAGTGTGTGTGCAGGGGATTTGTATTGCTTGAGTGCAATGGTCCTTAATGCTATTGATGTTTCTGGAAGGCTTAAACCTTGCAAAATATGTCTTTTAACAGCTAAATGTCTATTCTTATTCCTATGATACTTTATATTTGCTGGTTCAAGCAAAAAAGTAATGTACACACTGCCAATAATTTTGGGATGGGTGATCTTGCAGTTCTTTCCAGACATTTTCATTCTTTTGTCACAGAACATTGAGCTGAAAGTTGAGCTGGAGAGTCTGAAGCGTGAACTGCAGGAGAGGGAGAAGCTACTCATCAAGGCCTAGTGAGCACCAGTTTATTTCTTCGTGTCCATTGCTTAGGATTTGTTTCTATGTGTTTTTTTCCCCTAATGCTTTAGGAATTGAAGGATCTAAAGTGCACTTATTTAGAAATGTCTGGTTCAAAACTAATCCAGGCTGGCAGCTGTTGATTGCTCCACGGGCCTCAATTGCAATGGGATTTTCTTTGTTTTCCTGAGGACCAGATGAATTTTTTTTCATCTCTCCTGGTTGCTCAGAGGGTATTGCTGTGTTGTGAAGGGAACCTTGCACAAGGGCATGCTAGAAAACAAAGTTTAGGTGGCAGTCATGAGTAAGTGGTCATCTGGTGTTGAGTAAGGGGACTCTGCCTGTTCTTTCCTCACAAGGTGTTAACAAATACTGAAAGGGCAAGTGGAGAGATCTCAGCTGCTCCATGTCTTCAGTTTATTCCAGTGCTGCTTCCTGTAGAAAACACAGCTCTGCTGAAGGCTTTGTAGTGTATTGGAAGCTTTAGAAATACAAAGGAAATATTTCACTTTTCCATCGTGCATCTAAAGTTCTTCTTCATCCACTGGGCCAAGGCTTGTATGTGGGACTCAGACACCACCCAAATTGCTGCATAGTCTGTAGATGTTTGTGTTTAACCTTAAAGTGGTGAGCAGGTACAGAGAAGATGGAAGATGCTTGAGCATAATCCATCAGCCACTAGCCCCTGCAATGTTTCCCACGTTGGTGTGCTCTGGGATTTATGTCTGTGTTATTGTCTTTCAGTAAGGCAGTTGAAAGCTTGGCCCAGGGTGGTGATGCTGAAGTGCAGCACCGGAAAGAGGCACAGAAGAAGATGCAAGAGATGGAGGAAATGCTGACAGGCAGGATAAACCTTCTAGAAGAGGTGAGTGACCACAACTGAAGGAGTAATAAGGAGTCACTGCTGTCTTTGTACTGTTGTCTGAGTTTTGATACTGTGGTCAACCTATATTTTCATGTCTTTTTTCATTCCTCATTATCTGTGCTTGAGACAGTTTATTCCTGTATTTATTGTTGAGTTCTGGTTACTTTACAGGGGAATTGTAGTGTAAAGGGAAGGGACCCACAGGGATGATTGAAGTCCATTTAAAGTGAGTTCCTGCAGGGAGGAGGAAAGGAGAGCTTGCATGACCTCTCATTCATTTTAGTGGAACTGGGATTTCTGAAAGCATCCTTCGTGCTGTTGAATTGGTAGAGAAGTTCTTAGATTGCTTCCTCTGTCCCAAATCAGGCAGTCAGGCTGGTGTTTTCCAGATCTGATAGGCTGAAGAGCAGATTTTCTGATCTCGTGGAGATTGGGTATTTTCTGTAGCCCAAAGATAGTGTTGGCCTCTGACATTAATTTTATTCTGCTTCTGAATTCGAACACTCCACTGTGGTTTTAGTCACAGGTTTACACAACACCATGTAATTATATAGATCCAGGGAGTGCTAACAAAGATTAATTTCCTTCAGAGTTCTTGATTGACAGGTGAATGTTGGCAAAACAGCTTTTCAGGGGAGGGTTGAGTGGGGAAGTTCAGTGGTGAAGGACCTTTTCCTCTCCCTCCCCCAAAGAGGTGCTTTTTAGTTTAGATGTGAAGGCAGGGGGGAATTACTTGTTAGGCTACAAGGAGGCTTTTATTTCATAGGAAACTAAATTGGGTGAGTGCAGGAGGGAAGCTTGCAATGTAAAAATGTAGATCTGAATCAAATTTGATGTAGTATGTGGCAAGTTGTTTTGTTTGTCTTTTTTTGGCCTTCTCCATCTCTGTGAGTTGGGTCACCCAGAGGAAGTTGACTGAAATCTCTGGCTCTTATCTCCATTTCTTTTGCTGTTCAAAAGAAAAATGTCTGGTTCATACTTTATCAATTCCTGCACAATATTATAAATGATGTTGGAAAGAGTTCCAATTAGCTACAGTGAGCTTGGGGATATTAATTTTATTGAACAAAAAAGCCCTTCTTTAACCTCTTTAATTTAAGTGTGGCTATTTATTATGATAGTGGGAAGACAGCGGGACAAAACCGTGTTATAATTGCTAAATCTAAAACCATAGCACAGAGGCACTTTTGTTTCCAGTTCTGCTATCAGTTAGGGTATTTTTTATTTCTTTGGAACAAATTTCTCTTCTTTCTGTACCACAGAAAGTCGATTAATCTTGAAAATGCAGACACAGAGTTCGGAAGCATTTACAAAGAGCTTGAAATCCTTGGTAAAAGTTCCTAAATTAAACATCCTGACATATGCTGGGTAGAAGAAACTTCAGTATGTGAAAAAAATTCATGGGCATTTAGTTCTTAGAGTCATCAGGATTGTGTGTTTTAATTTCAGAATCTTAAAGCTGCCCAAGAAGAGGTGGAAAAAGCCCTTGCAATGACAGAGAAGGAGAAAGCCCTGAGAATTGCTGCTGAGCAGAAACTCGCTTCAATTATGAATGCCCCTGCCAGGGATGTGGACAAGGTTACAGGAGCTGAGAAAGACAGGTCAGAACTGTTGCCAGTAATGTTTCTGACTGCTGGAATTCTTCATTGTTGAAGTGTGAAGAGTCAGCACGGGCTGGGATTTGATTAGTTTGGTTTTTCCCTTGGGTACGGGAGAGTTACTGGCCATCCATGGACTGAATGGCAACACAGCAACCAGTTTAGTGGAGCAAAGTCATCTTTAAAAGTTCTCTGAAAGCCTGAAAGGGTCAGGATGTGTGAGATATGAGCTCACAGGTCAGGCTGGTAAATTTAATGGCAAGAGAAACACTGTTAGAAACACTTTTACAATCCAGGTTACAAAACAAGAGCAATCAGGGATGGCACCTTATGCTGCAGAGTCTTCATGAGTAGCACTCAGGTCTGTCAGAAAACATCATCATTGTTCTTGGAATGCTGGAAGTGTGAAGATGTGTATTGACAAGAGACACCAGCACTGACCTGACTTGCTGTTTTCAGTGTGGGTTTTTGGGTCTTTTTTGGTGCTCATGTGAAATGAGAACCACTTACATACAAATGTAGCTGAAACTGAGTACTGGAGGGACACTTGCTGAAGGCACAGAAGGATGTGGTGTGTGGGCTAAGAAAGGAAATAGATTAACAAGGTTTTTGTGTGTGCTGTTAAGGACAATGGGTGTAAAATACTGAAACTTAACTGTTGATATTTGAAGTGGTGTTGGAGGAAAATAAGAATGAGCACTTTGCAGATAGCTCGACCCTGTTTGCTTATGTTAAAGTTGCAGCGCTTTTTCAGGTTTTCCAGGGTTATGAAAGTCCTTCCTTAAGTTCTACAAGTATTGTCTTGAGTCTTCTCTCAGGACAGTTGTCTGCAAGGTTTACTGCAATGACTGGAGAATTGGTGGTAGATGGTGCAAGATTACTACTTAAAATCTTGTCATTTTAGACTTATAGAGCAACTGAATCTCTCACTGAAAAGTAAAGAAGCTCTAATTCAACACCTCGAAAAGGAAAAGTCTCAGAGTGGATCTTCTGATGGGAACTTGCCAGCAGAAAAAATCAGAGAACTTACCATTGCTTTGAGGCTTGAAAAGGAGAGTGAGATAGAGGTGAGGAAACTGCCTGTTGAATTATAATTCTCATGGAGGGGTAGGATTTTAAAGGTTCTGTGCATGACTTATTTTTTTAAAAGATCATTTCCTCCTCCATTTTCCAGTTCCTTACCATTATGCTGTGGCTTGGTGGGCAATATTTATCCTTATTTATCCATTCCTTCAGTGAGAGGTGGTTTCCCACTGACTTGATGCCTGTGGAATAGACAGAGTGCAATTGCTTTGCAGAAACATACATTAGAGAACTCCTAGATGTTAATAGATCCCTCACTGGATGACATAACTGCTATAAAAGTTAAAAATGTGACTTGAGAATTCATTCTTGGGAAGTGTCTCTGCTGTTATGGTCTGAAAAAAAAAGCTGTGGTAAGGGAAGTAGGCAGAAAAACATCTCATGAAATAAAGTGCAAGTTTACCCTTTAGCTTACAAAAGGTACAAGAATCAGTCTTTTATTTCACTTGGCTCCTAAATAGGAAGACAAAGATCCTGAAAGCTGGAATTAGAAACAGGTCCTGAGGCTTGTTGTCTTTTTTTTTTTGTCCCTATTGGTTATTCAAAGACAAAATTAAAGCTGGCAGAATTAAGAAAGTTAATTATGGAGGCTGTCAGGCATCTGAGAATTTTTCTTCCCTTTTGTTTTGGAACTTAAGATTGCTCAGCTCAGTACATACACACTTTTTTTGTCTATGTCAAGAATCTTTCATGATTGAATTGATTAGAGGTAGTAAAAGTTTTCAGTTCTGGGTGGTCTTGCAATTAAATCGATCTGTGCCAGGGAAAACCACTCTGGTTTCACGAGAGTATTTGTGTGCCAAGGTGAAAACAGTGTCATCTTTAATCATTTCACAGGAGATGGACAGAGTGAGTATGATCTTTTGGGGTGCAGTACTGGAGAAAAAAAAACCTGATGAATACCTTTGCACAACTCTGGTTTTATGTATGATTACTTTTTAAAAGCAAATAGTTCTGTAATCTCCCCAAGGAAAAGTGCTAATTAAAATCTCTTTTGATAAGAGCATCTTGCTGACAAAGACAAATGTCACATAAAAATGCACCTCTATTAACCCAGCAAATGCAGCTGTTCTGTCTCATGGAAGAACATGTTTGGAGGGTTTTTGTTCTCTTTTTTTTTTCTTCTTAGTTTGGACTGGCTTATTTTGTGCCCAGGGTTTTTTAAGCTCATTTTGCTTCACTTAAATGCTTAATGACTGTATTTGTATTGAGAATGAATTAAAGTGACCGTAACAACTGTTTTGTTCTTATAGGCTCTTAAAATAGAGCTTAAAAATGAGAGGAGTTCCTTAGAAAAAAAAATTCAGGTAAGTTCCAGTTTTGCTCCTGTTCCCTTGACCCCTTACCGTGTGTGCTGGGCTCTCTCTGCTTTCCTTTCATAGGCACAGGAGGCCTTGACTCCAAGGGAAGCAGAGCAGGTCCTCTGTTAAATTCTCTTTTATCTGGGATGACAGGAAGACCCCTCCTGTTTTTGAAGCAATTTTCAGTAAAGCTGTTATACACACTCATCAAATATTGAAGCTGATGCTCGTGGCCTGCCCCCTTCTTATCCAATATTCCAGGCACATCTTTAAGATGCTGCCTCTCATTTTGGGGACTGTATTTTATGTTGGTAATCTGAGTAATAAGCTCCAAGAACTCTGAGGGAATGTACTTAATAATGTGCAGTTACAGTATCTCTTAGTGGGAAGTTAATGCAACTTTCACATAATCTAATTTAGTCACTCCAAGAAGAGCTACAAGAGAGAGAAAATGAGCTTGCTGTTGAAAAGAAGAATGGTTTGAAAAGGGATAAGACTATCCAAGGACTAACTGTTGCCTTAAAAGCCAAGGAGAAGGAGGTAAGGGTGATTGTGATGTTGCTGGTTTGTTGAAGTACCGTGGAGGGGGAGTGCTGTGTGTGTGGCAGGGTCTGATCTCACTGGAACCATGAGGAGGCTTCGAGTGGGTCCCTGTCACTGCTGTCACCTCTCTAAGCAGTTCTGCTTGCCTGCAGTTTGGGCTCTTGGGCTGGAGGAGAGAGGAGAAAGTATCAGTTAAGTATCTTCCTCCCTTAAGAACTTGGAAGAAAAATGTTTTCGGTTGCATGCTGATTTTTATCAGCTCTGAGCACCACTTAGAAGATACGAGGGGTATTTTATGTTGTTGAGTAAGTGGAGCTGTCAGAGGCAGCTAAAATGAGAGAGGTCAACACCAGCTGAAATTCAGAGTGTGTGGAAGAGTGGGAAATACTTCACTTAAACGATAGGCAGTCTAGTGAGTGTATAAGAGCAAGAATTTCTTTATATAGGATTTACTATGATGCTTGTGGTGTTCTTGGAAGTGTTTTGTGTAGTTGGATGAATGTTTAATGAGATGGGGTAGAAATGTGTCACCATCCCTTGGAAATAATTCTTCCTACACAGTATTCATTTTACTTTATTTAAAGAATGAGGAGCTGAGTTCTGAAATTGAAGAGTTAAATGCCTCGTTGGCTAAAGCAAGAGAGGCAACTCACAAGGCACATGTCCAAAAATTCAAGGTAAGAACAAGGAATTTGTGGTGATTTCCCCCATTCCTGCTTCTCCCTTCTCTGTAATTCCACACAGCAGGCAGTGTTTGCTTATCTTTGAAAGCAGAGGAATGGAAATCACTTTAAAATGTTGTTTTAAAATTATTAATTTTTCTTACTTTGAAAAAAATTCCCCAAATCAAATTATTTGAACAATAGAATGTTAAAATGTCACGTAATGTTACCTTGTTTCTCCTTCTTGTTTTTAGAGGGTTTTTTGGAATCTAAACCAACTGAGAATCTGTAAGGGAGGAACGTGTAATATCAGAATAAGTTAAAAATAAAGACACAAATTTCTGGGGAGCTGAGGTTATCTTGAGCTTTTTTTTTCCCAAAAGTATGGTGGCAGCACAAGCCTCTTATTAGCAGAGTTGAACTGGTTGTGAGACACCTGCTTGGATTTATTTATAGAATAAATGTGAAACCACTCTTTGTAAAATAGTGCAACGTTATTTGTGAAAATACGATTTAGTAATGCTTTTTCTGTCCGTGTGAAGGAGAAAAGGGACTTCATGATTTCTGAAACTTTGATGATTTTTTTAAAGTAATAAGTTTAAAAAGTGCACTACTGATCCCTCCTGTCCCCAGAGTCCACAGTGCAGAGTGAGTCCTTCTCCTCAGTGCTCTGCTCCTTAGCTACAGCCCTGATGGGAGGCAGTTGCCTGTGAGTAAATGGTGCTGCAGAGTCACTCTGAGCTCCAGGCACAGCTGGAGCAGCGTGTGGTGACAACACAGAGCAGCCCTGTGCCAAGGGGAAATGTGGAGTCCCCATGCCTGGAAGTGATCCAAAAACGTGCAGCTGTGGCACTTGAGGATGTGGGTTGGTGGTGAACACGGTGCTGGTGCTGGGTTGGCAGCTGGGCTCCATCTTAAAGGTCTTTTCCAACCTTAATTCTGGGATTCCATGGAAGACTCAGTAACGTTCTGCCCTAGTCCAGACTGAATCTGGACTTTACTCCAAAGTAGAGTTTGATGTAATTAAGGCTTTGTGAATCGATAATTTGCACTGTGTGTGGACTCCATTGCAAGTCAGCCTTTCTCTCGTTCTTTGTTACCTCAGACTTCCTGAGCCTGCACTGGATGTCATGGGAAGTTTTGTTGCATCAGAAGAGGAAATTTTTGGTGTTACACTTTCCTTGTTTTGTCACTTCACTGTTGCTTTGCCCCCCCCCAGTTCTGAAACACTGGGAAGAGGGGCAGGGTTGTGGGGTGCAGTGGGGCTAAAGAGTCCCAGGCTGTACAAAACCCCTTTCTGGAGCCTGAATGCAGGTTTGTGTTGCAGGGTGCTGCAGATTATCAGGCTCTGCTGATGGAAAAGGAGACCCTGCTGGCAGAGCTGCGCTCAGAGAACCTCACCAAGGACGCTGAGAATCGCAGGCTGCAGAGGATCATTAAAGTCACCGGTCAGGAGCTGAGTGATCTCAACTTGGAAAGAGAGAAAATGGAGAAGGAGCTGGATGAAGCACAGCTGCAGAAGAGCAGAAGTGACAAAACCATTAATGTTATTATCACCTTTTTGCTTTATTTCCTAAAGGCTAGAAATAATTCAGTGCTTTAGCAGGTCCTTTGCTAACAAAATCAGGTTTTTAATTTAAATAACTTTTGGGAAGGAAATGCCTGACACTTTATGTATGAAGATTGAGGAAAATTCTGGCACATAATCTGCACAGAATAATATTTTAAATATAATTTTGATAGTTGGATCCTAGAAAAAAAATTAACCTTTAAAAGTGGCAAAGGGTAACTGTTGATTCCAGTTTTTCTGAGGGGAGAATTTGAACATGCATGATGATGTATGTTTACATTTCTGCCATATTTTTCTTGTTGCATGTCTATAGATTATCTTAAATTTCACTTCTTAAACTTTCTTCTGATTGTGACCTGGAGCCAAACCTCAGCCTGCTCTCTGCTCTCCTAGCAGGGTCACTCTAAAGGCTGTATATTAAATAACCTCTGCTTGTAAAAGACTCAAAGCACAGGATTAATTGATCACAGTTTAACATAAAAAATGAAGTGCTGTTCATTAATTCTGCTGCATCATATTCTCTTGAGGGTTTTTACCCTGCTGTGGGCATTCAGATAAACTCTCCTGCTCCCAGCACTCACAGCTGATGCAACAAAGTGAAGGACCAGGTTTGAAAAAAGGATGCACCTTCTGCTGAGGCTTTGACACAAAACACTTCTCACCTGAATGCTTTGTTATGTGGATTTTGCTAAACTCTCCCCACCATTGCTTCCACCAGAGCAGCATTTGCATAATGAGCAGAGTCCTGCCTAAATCCAGAGTCTGATCCTCCTCAGTTAGGGATTAGTCTCCTGCTATATTGAATTACATAAAAGATTTAATGAGCCTGTCTTTATTCGCTGGATGTTTTGGTTCCATTATTAAATAAGGACCTCAATAAAGCAGGGAGACGTGGAAACTGCTGCTCCTGCACTATTCCTTAAAACCAGCAGAGGGGTCTCTTTACCTACAAATAAATTAAGTTCCTCTCCCCCTCCCTACTCCCAATTTAACGCATTTTTGTTTGATTGTCAACTGTGGTTTGGCTGCCATCACAAAATCTCTATCTTTGGTGTGCTTTGAGATTTCTTCGGGGCGTTGAGGTTAAGGAGAGCGAGAACAGATCGCTGCTGTCAGTAAAGCAGCCACAAAGAACATTTATTGATTTGAAGTATTTTATATTTAACTGTCTTCTCTATTCAGAATTTTTATTTTTTCATCTTTCAGGGCAGCTAGGATATAACTGTACAGGAAAGACAGGAAAAATAGGACTGGGTATGGAGTTGCCAGGGGATTCAAAGTTAGCTGGATTACAGGAGCCCTGTTTGACTCCATTATGTCCAAGTTTTTCATGTAAATGATGAGCACCTTGGGGAAAAGCATTCCTGCCAAAAGATGAGCAGTCTTATAAAAATTATATCCCTAACCTATTTCCTACTCCTTGCACAACAGCTGCTTCAATTTCAGAGCTGCAAGTACATTGGATAGAACCACATTGCCTGTGAAGTGTTGCCCATTAAGTAGTAGATATGTGGGAGTTAAACAATATGCTGTGAGATTTTGCTCTTTGACAAATAGGAAACTGCTTCGGTGATCTGCTGCAAACTTTTTATGAGACAGCCTTAAAAACTCAGTTCTATTTATGCTCCAAGATGCCTATTTATCAGTGTTTCTATTTTGTTAGAATAAAGTTAGCAGAAAAGTGTATAAACTGTAGAAAACGCCCTCAATGTCTGTAATGAGCTGCTGCCCTAGCTCTTTACTCATTCACAGGGAAATTTGCAGTGATTTTCCATGTACTGTAATTGGGGTAATGCTAATTTGTGCATATATTCATTAAAAAAACCCCAAACACCCCAACAAACAATCCCCCTAAAATATATTTTTTGGCCTGCTGTAAACCCAGTTTGTGTGGACGTGAATTGGGCATTACTGTCCTGGAAGGGAAGAAGATGAAAGTAAATCAGATAAGACTGTTACATGTGTGCTCATCATCCAGATCACAGACTTTGTCCAATATTTGGAGTTTCCTGGATAATGGGTTTAGATGTTCTTGAAACATATTCCTGCCTTAAAATGGGCAACTTTAAAAGGTATCTGGAAGAGCTTTTAAAAGCTCTTCCAGTTCTGTGCTTTCCAAAAGCTGTTGTTAAGCATCACTGTCAAGATGCTCTTAAACGCCACTTAAAGCTCTTTGGAACAAGAAACTTTGGACTTTCATTTTTGCACTCTATTGGTGAGCAATGAACATCTCATCCATGATATTGTTCATGGCTATCATGTTACTGTGCCTGTAAAAGGGATGGAGTGCTTCTTCCTTGAGAAGTTTGTTCAAATTTACATGATTAAACACTTCACATATCCATTGTCTCTCCAGGCCTAAATGTAGACAGTTAAAGTGTATTTACTAGATATTCATATTTGATCAGTTGGTTAGGGAAATGCAGACTAACTCATTAGGCAGAATGTATTATTTAGTCTTCCTACCTGTAGCCTGAGAGGAAGGTTTTGGAGCTTCACAACTTAATTATTCACCAAACTGGTTTTCATCTGACGAGGAGGGGGAGGCATCTGCTCCAGTCTTCTATATTACAGTGTTTCGTGTTCATTTTTCTTAGTTCAGCTATCATTAATCATAGGAAAGTCTCTTGGGGAAAAGGTTGGCAGAGAGAATTGCAAAGTTTATGCTCTGAGAGCTGTAGGTACTATATTACCCTTGCAAGTCAATGTATAGAAACCAATAGATTTTCTCCCAGACAATTTGAGTGGTCAATGAGTTCAAGCAACCTGCTACAGTGATGGATAGTTTGGTGTGTTACAGAATTCCAGCTCATGCAAAGAAGGTAATTTTCAGTCTCACCTCTAGCTTGCCTTGGGAAGGATTTAGGGAGTTCTGGGGGCAGAAATAGTAAAGGCAAAGTTATGTGCAGATTGCAAATCTCACACAGGCGGTTTTACTTTTTCCACAATTACATTCCTTTTCAGTCCAGCTCTTTCCACAAACCTGCCCATTGCACAGTTCTGCTGTTTTAAGGCAGAAACCTGGTTTCTGCACCTGACAGGTGACAGCACCAGCAGGACTGAGATAACAGGTGGAGTAGACCTGTTGCAGCAGCACCTTTCTAACTCTGCATGTCTGTCACTACTTAGAGTTTTCATTAAGAGTCACAGTGTTGGTCACTTGAAGTCACAGGCTAGATGAAAAGTCCTCTGAAGTTTAATTACAGGTGGTGTGTCAGTTAAAGCTGCTCAGTAATGTGATAGTATAAAAATAACATTCAAAAAAGCCAAGGAGTGACCTTTGCAGCGCAGGGAATGTGATAACACTGCTGTTGATCCTTTGCTTCCAATTCCAGTGCTGTGTGGGAATAGGCTTAACGTGACCCACTTGAAGAGCTCCACAACTTGGAGCCAAAAGCCTTTGCAATTATCAGAGCTTGCACTACTTCCCACTGCAGTTTGTATTTATAGGCAGCACTTAGGGAAAAACAGGAACATATTGGACAGTTTGGGTATCTAGACAAAACTTGGACCTGATTCTGCTGTTCTTCAGGTTTCTGAGTCAAGCAAGTAGTTCTTTTGCTCCTGAAAGAAGTTAGTTTGTAGAACCTGAAGGTCAAGGTATAATCATTCTTTGAATAGCATTTGAGGGGGTTTTGGGAGCTGTTAGGTGTTTCTTAGCTGAATCCTGGGGATGAAGCTAAAATGAAGAAAGTAAACCAAAAGGCTTTTTAAATGACATTTTGCATTTAATGTGCAAAATAAACAGAAATAAAACGCTGAAGTAATAAAGTGATGTTAAAGATTTGATGTGAACCTGCATGAAGCAAGGTAATTAAGTCAAGAAAAGGACATAAAACAGTTTGTAAAGAGACTGCAATTAAAATGTCACTAATGCTATTTCTTTGGATTTAGAATAAGAAACAACTCTTAAATTTTAAATCCCCGTGGAGGTAAAAGTAAAGTTTATAGGTAACTACCTTATGTGCAGACTATTTAAAGGGCTCATGCTACTTCACAAATGGGCCCTTTTGGAGAATAAATAGAAAACATTTATTTGAAGATGTAGGCTGTGTTACCTGGTTCTTTGGGTCTGAACGGAAGTTTAGATGTAAAAAATCTCCTCTAAGTTTTAATTGCTTAATTTTAGACAACAGCTCCTGTGTTACAAGTTTCTACCTCTCTTTTTTCCTCACAATCTGTGCAGTAGAGGAGGAGGAAGAGTTTATAAAATGAGGCTGGTGTCTGTGCAAGCTTTACCTCCCTCAAATGACAGTATCGAAACTTCCCAACAAACCAGCAAAAATGTTGGAAGTGACACAAAACGGTGGTGGGAGAGAAGGTGGAAGGACAGAGAAGCCACGTTGGAAACTTTTCTACTGCCCTGTGCTCTTAAATGATTTCCACTCCAGCTGTGAACTGACTATAAATTCCATGCTAATAATCTGATATATTCACATAGATGTGGTGATTGTCCTGGTTCCTAGCAGGATGGAAGGAATAGGAATTGTTTGATGTTACTTCTTGGAACCCAAGGCTTTGTCAGGTGGCCAGACTTTGAAACCCCATAGAGACAGAGGTGGATTTTCAGCTGGAGTAGGACAGGATCTGTAGGGGTGCAAAGGAGAGCTGCTGGTGCAGCCCAGGAGCTGCTGCTCTTCCATGGGGTCATTCCATGTTGGTCCTGACAGATCTCGGAGTCCTTGGGACTTGCTGCTGTGTAGAAGCTGTTGAAAGAGATTGTTCCTATGGTTTAGGAGCAGAATGGACCAGGAGCACACATTTCTCTGATGGGAAGCTAAGATGTGGAGGTAATGCAGCTAATCTTGGAACTGCAGGAAGTAATTAACAGAGCCAGAGTCAAGCTCAAGTTCTGTTCATCCCTTCTGGTCATGAGGCTGACCTGGTTGGTTATTTGGAGTTTGTGTTCTTGTCAAAAGAAAAAAGTTTTAACATTTCTAACCTTTTGTTTGATGCCAAAGTAACTGGTGTGCAATAATTTTCATGGTGTGATGAGAAAAAAGGCAAATGACAAACTGAATCACCTGTAAGCAATTTTCTCCTATTTCTAGCCAGGGAGTAAATTGACTCAGAAGTGAATGTTCATTCTGACAACATCTATGTGCATAATATTCCCAACAGCCTTGGAGCCCAGCCACTCTGTATGAAAAGCATTTAAACAACAACCTAGATTTTTGGAAGAAAATACTGGCATCTTATCTGAGAGTTGTTCTTTCTTTAATTGTATTCATTGATGCCAAGAGAAATTGGCTTCAGTACATTCTTCAGTGATAATGTGGGTTGTTAGTCTTAAACTTTCTTTAAAGTTGATTTGCTGCATATTCAGTTTTGTTTTTTTTTTTGTAGGACCTTAGAAATCAACTAGAGAAATTACATGGTGAAATGACTGAGAAAGAAAAAGCAGTTGAACACCATTACAATATTCTTTTGAGTGAAAGCAATCAGAAGCTGCAGAGCCAAGAACTTGTTATAAGGCAGCTGACAGACAGTGTCAATCACAAGGATCTGCTGCTTGAGGTAGGTAGGCTTACTCTGAAATGAAAAAGGGAAAGTTATCATTTGAGTTTGTATGGGGAATTATTACAAAGTCACGTTTGTATTTGGAGTTATTGTTGATTTTGATGATGATCCTTCACTTCTCATAATACTGTATTTGCAGAACAGACCTGTAATTACAGGTGTGGCATTCACCAGGATTTCTTTTTAGGATTTTGTGAAGCGTGTGGACAGAGGGGGAAGAAAGCTTTACTAATACTTATGTAGGATTGTCACTGTTGTAAAAGCTCTGAAGAGCTCATGATTTTCAGTTTACTGTGCAGAAAGTGGAAGCTGAGGAACAGATACTGAAATATTTTATCTTCTTCTTTGGGGGCCCCAAATGACCTGTATGAGAAGGTTCCTGCCTGGATGGTAACAGAGCCCTGCTCAGTTTTCACACAGTAAATAAACTAATGATGGTATTCAACCAGCAATGCACAGAGTTGGAGTTTCTCTGTACCTGGAGACGAAGGTTCATGCCTTGGCTTCATTTTTTAATACTGCAAAGGTTGCATAGATGGGGAAAGCTTCTGTGTATCTTTTGGTTTTGATTCTGATATCTTAAATTGAGCTCTTTATGCAAGGTGGGTAAATAGCATGTTCCAGGTCATCCTTAGATAGTCTCCTGAATTCTGTTAGGTTTTGCATTTTGCAGTTTAAAATTAGAGTAAATGTTATAGAACTACCTGTTTTCTTTTTTTTAGAGACTTGGTGGAGCAGTTAAAGAAAAGGATGCAGAACTGCAGGAGCTCCAGAATAAGTGCAAGAATCTTCTAAGAGCTAATGAAGAACTTGAGCTGAAAAATGAGGGCTTAGTAAAGGAGAAATGTGCTGCACAGACTCAGCAGTCAATTACCAAGATAGTCGGAGAGCTGGAGGTGAGTTTTGTATAACTGATCATTTGCAGATAAGTACCTTGACTTCAAATTGAAGAGAATTCTGACTTTGGCCTCAAAGCTGTGGACTGATAGGTGTAATTCACCATGTGTTGTGCTCTGATGAATTTATATGGCATCACTAAATTCCCTATTTTGAGAAAACATGTAAGGTGTTTTGTCTGCCATAAAGAGGTGGAGGTTTTTTGGTGGTTAGGGCAGACATAATTAACTGAGTGGGAGGATATCTGCCTTTCTGGAGAGAAGTACAGAGAAGAGTTTGTGTACTTTGGGTAGGTAAGGGGAAAGATTGCACAGAGCTGGTGACCACAGGAGATACATAGAATGTGAGGATAAATACAGGTAGGAGTGAAAATATGTTCAGGGCAAGAAGAAAACTGCTTTAAAGCAAAGAAGAACTTGTACAGAAGTGTATATATATATATATATGTATATTTAAAAAATATGAGCAATATATGCCCATTATTGTATTTCATGCCGTGAATTGAAAAGACTTGTACCTGAAGTGAGAGGTCAAAATTCAAAATTTTAGTTTTAGAAGAACTTCCTTCTCTCTTTACCCTCCATTCTGCTCTAGCAAAAAGAAGTCAGGTACTGTTAGATTTTTGAATCACTCTCTGAATCCATCAGTGCATCATAGTGTAGAGATTATTGAACAAATAAGCTGCTTTTGAAGGTACATTTGTACATTTCTTGTCTCTTTTTTGTGTTGTTTGCAGCCTGGTGTGTCAAGGTTTCTAAAAGCATCAGGCAAAGTAAAAATAATTAGACTGGTACACAGTAATGGTGGAGAAAGCTTTTTCATTTCTTTAATAATATGTCAGTCATTAACGTGACTTGCTCAAGGAAGTTCAAAATAAAGGGAGCTAATGGCAAAGGAAACGTAAGTGCCTTGTGAACAGTCTGGTGGTGAGATGATGGATGTGATGGGCACTATAATTAACCATGGCAGAGACAAGGACGTGTGGAGCCCTGGTTATGTGACCAGCTCAGAGAAAAGGAGCTGCAGCCCTGTTTGCCTGGGTAGCAGTGAGGGTTTGTCCCAGTATATGTGCATGTGCAGATTGAGAAAATGGTCTGGGAAAGGTTGGGAAGAAATTCCACCTCTGCACAACAAACTGCAGTGCATGCACATAGCTTCTGTCACAAAGGGGCTCGGGATGGAAAATGACAGGGAATTAATGGAAATCAAACACTGAGTTGCCTGTGTACCCCTGACTCTGTTCAGGTGGATAACCAGGGGCAGGAGCAGTGGCAGGCAGTGCACGGCAATCACACGGAGCCACCTTCTAATCACAGCCCATTCTGTGCTGCTGGTGCACTGGGAGACTGAACAATCGCTAATCACAGCCCATTGTCCTCTCAGCTGAGCCTCTGTGTCAGGTATCTCCTGTAAGGAGCCACTTTGGCATGTTAATCACCAGTTTTTGGACACAGATTATCCAGAGCACTGCTCTCATTGGCTGCCTGGCACTCCTGGATGGCTTTTCGACTCTCAACAAACCCCCAGCTGAATCCTCCCCAGCAGAGGGGACAGACACCAGGCTCTTCAGCCTCCCTGAGCTTTTAAAGTTGAGAAAATTGATTGGAGAGATACGGAACTTTTCTCTCTTTCAGCTTGTCTTTGTACTTTATTTTAATGTAATGGTAAATTTTAAAGCAACCAACACCCATAGCTCTGCTGGGTGCCTTGGCCAGGCAAGGGCAGATAAATCACAGGTTCTAATTTTGGAGTTTGGATTTTTGAGCCACTGCCGTGGTCTAGAGAGAATGAACGAGGGCATTGATAATTGGGGGAGTCTGGCAACTTCTTACCCTGGTATCTCTGAAGTCTCAGAGTTAAATGTGTTTTACAGACAAGGAATTTAGAAGTCAGAAGAAATTACCCAATTCTAGTGAAGGATGAATGGATGGATCAGTGAGGAGGTATAGCTAATATCCTTCTCTCAGCCATTTGTCCTTTAACCTTCAGAGATTTTGAAATGATCCTGAGGGTTGTTGGAAGCACGAGAACATTCAGTGAGGCAACCGGATATTCTTGTGACATTGCCAATAAGTTATTTATTGTGGAGGTATAAACCTTTCACTTCCATTGCTCACAATCTAAGGTACCTTTAATGGAAATAAGTTATGTTTTCCACCACTGCTGCTTAGCAATAGTATTTCAGGCTCAAATATAGACTTTAACGTATTAGATTGCCTCCTTTCATGGGAATATAAATCTTTCACTGCAATATGGTCCTGGATGTCTTGCAGCTATCTCCTCTAACACATTTTCCCTCACACCATGTGTCAAGAGGTTTAATGTTTCATTAACTCCCACAGCATTTCAGTCTATTTAAGTTACAGAGCTGCCTTATGTTTTGTGTACCGTCGGGGAGTTGATTGAAGTAATTCACTCCTACGTGTTATTTAGAAATGACAGTAATAATGTACAAAAAAAAAAGGGATGTTCATGCTGCATCTTCTCATCCTTGTTATTCGTAGAAGATTCTGAAAAAAATCAGGAACACTTCCTCGTGATTTTGCTAACCTTTACCTAGGTAGTCGAATTTAGTATTTAATAATTTGTGTATGGCCTGTGACATTTGGAATTAAGAAACAGCTCATGTCTCCAGTTAGGCAGAAAGAGTTGAGAAGATTTCATGAGCTTACTGAGATTTTGGTACAAATGGAAAACTCTGCATGGGAATCCTAGAAGGAACAGGGGAGTGGAACAGGGTTTGTGTGTGGCACTGCTTTGTTCATGCAGCAGCCATTCCTTCCCTCATTTGTGCTCCCTCACTCTGCACAATGACATTGCTGTGCCAGGGCTTCAGAAAGAGCTTTAATTAGGATAGAGTTCCGTAGTGTCTTCAGGAATAATTGCAAGGTTGTATCAGACATATGGAGGAGTTCACTAGAACTTTTAACAGACTGTGAAACAGCTAAATGAAGTGAAAAGATTAATTTTTTTCCTGTTGCTCTCTACGTCATTGGTCGGTGTTTGTGATCAAACATCTCCAACTTAAATTACAACCGTTGTATTTCACTATTTAATAACTCTTCTTGAAAGACTGAGATTCTAGCACACTGACAAGGCACCTTAATTCAGGCTGCAAGATGTACTTTTAAACTTTTTTTTTCATGAGATTATTTTATTACTGGCCTCTGGATCACCCACCTCCATCTGTTTTTGTGTTTCTCCGTGCTCAGTCAGCAGCTTTGCTGGGAGCTCCTCCACTGCTCACCTAGATAATAAATTCCATGTGAAGCTTGGGATTTTGCCCTTTGATACAGAATGGTGTTTAATGTCTAAATTGCACTAGAAGCTGGAGCTGTCTCCTAGATGCAGCCTTTAGGTGGCAGCTGAACATGGAGCAGGTGTCCAAAGGCAAGGTCACTTCGTCAAAGACTCTGGAGCATCAGTGCTAGAAGCTGCAGCAGGACCTGCCAGGCAGGTTACCTTAACTGCAGTCATCAGATCACAGCTTGATTACACTTGCAAAATATTATTTAACATATTTGCTGGCATATTGTGAAGTAAGAGTGTAAATAATTGAAAGTAAACACAGGTTGTCCTTGCTTTTGTGCTGTTTACTTTGCAGAACACTGATTTGTTCGAATTAGCAGTCTTTGCATCTTTAGTGTGAATTAACGAGATTCTGTTGTAGCTGTTTTTTTTGGGTTTTTTTGGTGGCAATTTCCTCTGTAGAAATTGCAGTTGGAATAATAACAGCTGCTTAAAACTCCTGGGTGTAGGTTTCTTCCTTGTTAATGATCTGTTCACTAATGATTTCTCTTAAGAGTTCCCTTCACTGAAATTCCCCCTTAGCTGTGGCACCTTTTTTTTTGTTCCTCCTTTGAGTTTTCAGTCAAAATTGAAAACAGAGAGAACCAAAAATTCTTTAACAGAGGCAGAATTTGTGCCTGATATTAATACATCTAAATTTGCTATAATATTCGAGTTACTTTCACTTTAGAAGTGTCTGATATCTGAGATACTTTTACGTAGTAAGTGCAAGAAAACACTCCATTAAATAGCTGCATTTTTTTGCTTCCTGCTGAAAAAGTGACTGTCTGGTTATTTTGGAGTGAAAAAAGTGTGGGGAAATTAGTGGTTCCTTACTGAGAATGTACCACGGAGTGTGTGGTACAACAAAAAACCAAAAGTTGGTGTTTGTTCTTACAATAACAATGTCATCCTTTCTGTGAGCAAGACTGCAGATAAACCATTTTCTTTTCCTCACAGGAGTGAAGCAGCAGCTTGTAGTATGCAAAAAACTGACTTAAGGAGTGTCTGATATGTTCATCCTTTATTTGGGGCTCAGTATCATCCTTGTTCAGAGATGGAACAGAATTTGCTGGATCTCCTCACCCCCAAAAAAGCCAACTGTATCCAGAACACAAAGAGGAATGGTTCTAAAACATGTGCTTGGAGCCTTGGCTTGTTTGCTCTCCCTTCCTCTCCTCTGGAGCAGCTGCCTGCCAGCTTGTTCCTGGTTTGTTGGAACTTTGGGAGTGAGGATACTTTCATTGGGGATGGGGAAAACCTCTGAGGCTGTGAGAAAAGCACTGAAGCGCTGTTCAGGTGTGTGGTTCTCTCAGGGTGGGTACACAGTGCAACAGCCTTTGCCTCCCCTCCAATAACAGCTGATTTCAGGACAGTGGATGGTTCTCAGGTCCATGGTGGGCATGGGTGATCTTGTTCAGAAAACTGGGATTTCAGCTTCTTTCACAAATGCTTCAGGACAGCAGCACGCACGTGGTCACAGACATGAAAATTGCATTGTATGCTCTTCTTTTAATTCAGGAAAATAAAGAAGCTGAATATGAGAAGCTGATCCTTGCTTTAAGGAAAGAACAGAATATTTATTCTACACTAGTGAAGACCTTCAAGGAGTCAGATAGGTAAGTGCTTCTGGTTTTGGGGGGATAATCTGAACTCACAGGGCAAAAGGCAGAAGTTGTGAAAACAAAGTGCAGCTTTACTGGAGATCAGTTTGTTCTGGCCAATTGCTTATAAACCCTCTGTAGTAGTCTCTAAAGAGAAATATTTATGTGAGTGCATTTCTATTATCCAAATAAATGTTTCTGAAAATGTTTTTTTTTAGATTAGGCTCTCAAACGATCCCTGTTTCCATTTAGGTACCAAAGTAAGCAGCTGGATTTTCCAGACTTAGGTCTTGTGTTTTGGTGTGTAGGAGTAAAACCAAATTGCAGGGAACTTCTGGGCACTGGACAATTTGCCATTGTTTACTCCTAAAATATAGATAATGCTTATCTTAAAAGTGACACTGTGAGAATTTTGGTGAGAATATAATTATGCAAGATTTGGGAGAAGGTTAAACAAAACAGAATAATTGAAGTTTGCATAGCACACTTTGAGAGTAAAGCATTGAAAAGGGTGGCAGGAGCAAGTGGTTTTTAACCTTTTAAAATAAAAGAACACAAGAATTTAGAAAGAAATCTGCAGCCTGCTCTGTATCCTGTTATTGCTTGGCAGTAGAAGAGGAGGCATTATGATAAAATAAAGAAAATTCTTAGTCTGTTGAGAAATGAAATTTAAATATTTTATAAAAAATATACTGTTATAATTGCAAACTTCTTAATGAAATATTTAAAACATTTGACTGCCAGCTCCTGAAAGCAATAGCTTATACCTGCCAGCTTTAGGGGAGTGTTTATTTCTATTTTGCAATTGGTTTATAGGCGACTGTAGTTTGGAAACCATAAAGAGAAGTAGCACTAGAGTAGATGAGGTCTGCGTGTGATTTCAGCACTTAGCAGCAATGCCAGATTGTGCTTGGCCACAGCTCAGGATCTGCTTTAGACACTAGAAAAAATACTAATGAAAACCAATGGTAGCAGTCAGATGATGGAGATTATTTCTGATTCCCTGTGAAGGGTGGGACCCGACAGGGACTCCTGCTCTGTGGCAGGGAGAGGCTCCACATTCTGCATAGCAATGACAAAGCACTGGGGCTCTCCAACTGGCTTTTCTTAAATGCCTTTCAAATAAGGAAACTCAGAACTGCGGGTGGGATCACTGGGATTCTGCAATGAGCTGCTGTAGGATCGGGATCATTAATCCTGCTTCCCTGATGTGGGATTTTGGGATGCATGGAGCAGTCAGTGCCTGTTGTGCCACGAGAGCAGGGGATACACAATGAGCTGGGCCTTGGAGCTGCTCTTATTCCTCCATCTCCCAGTTTGGGGGGCTGAAATGTGCTGGAAACTTCATCAACACTTGAATCCCAAACTTCTGGGGAATGGGTAAACAAGCCCTGCAGGTACACAGATGAGGAAACTGGGTTTAATTGCCATCAGCAGTGACATGGATTTTGGGCAAACATCTGTTTTCTTGCTGATGTGTTTTAGGCATTATTTATTTTAAGCAACCTGGGTGGTTATTTTTTAAAATGAGCTACTGGATGTCAGGACCAAGACATTCCTGCTCTCTCCAAGAGGGGAATCAGTGCTTGTTCTTATAAAATCTTTAACTCATGAAAACGAGAAAATGTGCTTACCTGGCTTCTACTCATGTGTTGGTTTGGTTTTACTCTTAATATTTTTTTTTGCTGAGCATTTAAGTGAGCTCTCTCTTCAAAGAAGCTGTTGTATGAGGAAGAATTGGTTAAAGCAGTAGTTTCTTGTGCAGGAACCCCTGACAACAGCACACTTGTCAGGAGACAGACTGAGCATACATGTAGCCTTTTAATTAATGTGCATCTGCAATACTCTGTTATTCTCATGCAAGTATGATGTGCTCTGTGTTCCTGTACAGATTCCCATCACGTGGATTGGAATTTTTTTAAAGATCCCTGAATTGTCTGCCATTTAGTGCAGTGGCTTGGAAATCCTGCAGCAGCTTAATTAATCTTAAAACACTAAGTGAAGTAAATGTGAAAATAAATAATACAAAGAGTTCAGTAACACCCTCTTATTTATTTTTTATTCAATCAAATTTAGTTCGTTTTATTACAATTTCAGATTGGTTTATTTTCAGCACTTAAACCTTTTCACAGATTGATCAGAACTGCCTTGTTGATGTAGTTGATGTGGGGAAGATGTAGCGAGGGGCAGCTGATGCTGAAGAGCTTCAGTTGCAAAGTTGCTTAAAAAATTAATTCACCTTGACAAATTAAAAATTTTAAGTTTGGACATTTATGCCCCATTGTGGTGATTGACACAATTGGGACAATTTAGAACTCAAGAGGTCTTTTTACAGACTGTGGATAAATGAAGAAATAAAACATTTAGTTGTGTCTGGGTCCTATTTTCGGTGAAATAGGATCTTTTGATATTTTTCCTAAGTGCAGCATTAGATTATCTGGTGTAGCTCTGTGGCAAGGGAACAAAGTTTCCATGGTCACCACATAATGGAATACACAAAGCCATCAGCAATATGTGATAATGATATTTTTTTCTGGCATACTTTTTAGGAGTTAGTAATTTAGATTTTCCTTAAAAAGAACTGCTCAGAAAGAGGCTGGTAGAGAAGCTCTGTCATGGGGAAGCTGATTTAGGCAGCACAGCCCAAAAGAGCAGGAAAATGCTGTGTATGTAAACATTTAATCTCCTCTTTCTATGTAGGGATTTGTTTGTGCTTATGCATCAGAATGATGGAAGTGTGGGATGAAACCCAGCCGTGGGGAATGGGAAACGAGCTCCTGGTGCAAGCCTGGGTGGAGAAAACACCAGCGCACACCAAAATGTTTTGAATTGAATCTCAGACATTCATTTGTCCCTTTTTTTTTCCCCCCAGTATAAATAGCTTGCAAGTGGAACTGAACAACATTTTCATGTTGAGAAAACAGCTGGAAGAGGATGTTTTAGGTAACAGGAATCTCCAGAAGATCTTACAAGATCAGATTAAGGACATGAAAAACCACCAAGGTTTGTATCCATGCCCAGCCCGACCCTCCTCTTGCACAAAAGGAAAGTGGTTTTATTACAGTCAGTTTGCTGGCGTGGAGGAAAACTATTTGAGAGTAAAAAAGGTGTGAAAAGATTTCTTTTTGAAAGGTGTGAAAGGGGGTTTTTTTTTGACTTTTTATACTGCAGACGATTTGGTGGATTTGTAACAGAATGTCTTGGAGCAATCAGGGCACATACAGAGGGGCAGTTTCTCTCTTTCCATGCAGCAAATGTTAGAAATTCTGTGGCAATTCTACTGCAGGGATCATTTCATGCTGCCTGCAGCTTTGTATCCACAGAATTTTCTGTTTTCCACAGAAGTCAGAGATTCCTGACTTGGAATCAGTCAGTGGCCTCAGGATCACTTTCTGGCCATGGGGTGTAATTACTGCCCAAAGAGCTTGTGGCTCAGGCACTGGTAACCTCCTCCCAACACAAGTATTTCCAGGGAAAGAAAAAAATACCCAGAAGTTTTATTACTTAGTAATTCAGAAAAAGTAGAGCTTTTAAATATAGCTTAGCTTCTGGCTTTTTTGCTGTGTGTCTTGGGAGGTGTTTTTAGTATATTCTTAGATATAGAAAAGAATAATATAAGTGGGTATCATTAAATAGTTTACTGCATACGTACAAGATGTTTCTGTTTTATCCCATAGGGGATATATAAATAACAGTAAAGCCTGTTCACTTCCCCTTTCAACTTGGATTTTCAATTTTAGCATCACTTGACAGCTCTGATAAGTGACAAAAGGTAAACTTCAGCTGTTTCAGTTTCCAACCTCAAAAGCCCAGAGATAATCAACAACCAGGATGGGCCAGGGGGTCTTGTGGATACTCCAGGGTTCTCAGGAGCTGCTGTGTTGAGGGTGAGGCTGGTGGGAATAAAGGCTGAAAAATCAGTAATGATTTGTGACTTTTGGGTCCTTGCAGCAGCCACGGGATCAGTGTCAGAGCTGGGAGCAGGATTTGCATGTCTCTTCTTTGTCCTAATTTAGTTATGCTTTCTCCCTATCTAATGAGATTTATTTATAGAATTGGCTGTCATTTATATTGTAAATAAACAGGTGTTTATTGAAACATAAATAATTCCTGCAGTTATAGAGGCAGTGAATAAGTAACTAGTTTCAATCTAATTACTGCATTCTTTTGACCCAAAAGCAAAATAAGTTCATTAACTTTGTCTAACCTGGCTTTTTGCCTTGAGACCTTGAGTTCATGCTCATAAAACTATAGTTAAAATAGAATAACTATTCATGCCTAACTTATCCTTCCTAAAAATTATTTCTAATTGTAATGCTAAATGTGTAAATTATAATTCAGAATTACATTCACAACTCGTGCTGATAACCACAGAAAATGCAGCCACAGAAAATGCAGCATGTCTGTGTGACAGAAGCACAAAGAAATATGAGGGCAAATCCTTTTTCAATTAAACAGAAAGCTTATTTTGGGAATGAAACATTCTAACTGGCCCCCCACAGACTTACTGGAAGGTCCTCATTGGAAAAGTCCTGTGCATTTTGTGCTGTGTTTTCTTGCAAATGGAGCTTCTGAGATAATGCCTGTCCTTGGCTGTTTTGGCAGATGAAACACTGTCTTTCTGTGGAGATCAAACGTCTTATATGAGTATCTGTTTAGGAGAACAAGACCATTTAGGCCTTCAGATAGACCATCTGTCTCTGGAAGAACTTAAAAAAAAGGTATTGATCTTTTTTATTATTTACTGTTCCTAATGGCTTAATTCTGCTTTGTTTATAATTTCTGTATCTCTCACAGAAGCATTTATTTAGGTACAGTTGAGTGGCCCTGAAAGGATTTGAAGCTCCCATCTCTGTGGTTTGTGACCCACCTTTTATGAACTATTTAGACTTTGTTACACCACGTGGGCTTTAGATTCAGCTGAAAGCTGATTTGCAGCCAGGGTTTTGTGGTGTTGGACACCTGGACTCAAGGTTTGGACTCAGTACCGTGTTTCAGACATCGTCTAGATCGACTCCAAAGAAAGGTTTTGCACTGAGCATCCCACAGTGTTATTTCCTGCACCTTCATTAATCATGGAGGTGGTGGTGTCTATACTCTGTATTCCTTATAGCACACTCCATCCTGGGATTTGCAAATCTTTTGGTAAATAGGGGTTGTTATAAAATAACCCTGAGGTGAGTTCTCTGTTCTGGGTAGGGAGAACTGAAATTCACAGGGGTGAAATGTGCAGACCAGACAATAAATCAGTATTGGAGTCCAGAAACTTCCTCTCTTTCTCCTGATCCTGTGCAGTGACATCTGATCCATGCACCACTTTATGACAAGGAATCATTTTGAATGTGGTTGGTTTGGAGTGAGCATAAGTGAAGTTTTTCTGTTCCTCAGGGACAGCTGAATTGTAGGCAGGTGCTCACTCTCTGGAGGTGGGTAATCTGAAGGAAGGAAGTTTGTCTTACTCAGAACAGGTGTCCCTTAAAAAAAAAAACCCAGATTGTGTCCCAGTGCCATTCTGGGGTTCCACCACTTTTATCTCTGTGCATGTTCCCTTCAGAAGGCTCAGGGACACTCTTGGCAGAAGATATTTATAAGTAATTTCTTACTGGAAAAAGGAGGTGACTGAAAGCTGACCTGGTTTTCCAAGTATATGAATTGGTCTGATGAAAAGATTTCACTTTTTTCTCCAAACATTGCCTTCTTGATACATTTCATGGCTTTGTGGCCCTGAGAGTTTTGAACCCAACTGCCTCAGCAGGTTCTGTGTCTGTGGAACTGCTCAGAATGAGAGTGGCTTTTAAAGGGGGCTGGAGAGAGAGCAACAGCTTGTTCCTGAATGCTGCTGCTTTCCAGTAGTGCTGGTTTTTCTTGCATCAAATGTTTCTTCTCAAATCAGCTGTTCCTGTGAGGTGCCCTCAGGTTTGTTGTTGCTACTGAGTAGTGAAACTTGTTATCTAAATGTAATAACTGACTGAACTGCCGTGTTCCAAATGGAGGTACCTTGAACACTAATCCACAAACACTGAAGCATGTTTCCACACTGAGGGAGATGAACAGAGGAGCAGATACACAAACCCAGGCTTCCAACTCTGCACTTTGCATTTAGCTGGAGATTTATCTGCCATCATTTGTTTTCCTACTAGTTCGGACTAGTTCTGCTTGTTCTTCCTTTGGTTATTTAGGTTGCTGACCTGCTCCTGATGGTCAAAGAGCTGCAGTCAATTAATCAAGAACTTAAGGCAAGACAGTGTGGATGTTGTACCAAGGATTCTCAAGGGAAGGAAGCAGTGAAGCTATTAAACCACAGAGAGGTAGGTTTTCTGTTTTAAAGTAGTGAGTCTGACTCTCACATCTCATCTGCCTTGTGGAGTCATTTACATCAGTGCAGAAGGAGTGCAAAGCCCTTGGGGCTGAGGTTGCTAATTCCTTATAATAACTTTTTAAATTAATGATGTAAA
The DNA here is from genome assembly GCA_008694505.1 of Cyanoderma ruficeps. Classification (NCBI taxonomy): domain Eukaryota; kingdom Metazoa; phylum Chordata; class Aves; order Passeriformes; family Timaliidae; genus Cyanoderma; species Cyanoderma ruficeps. The sequence continues at coordinate 6,285,251 of VZDJ01000051.1, forward strand.
CAACTTTAACATGTTAGCATGACAGAGAGGCAGCTCAATGCAAGTGTTCAGTGATGTGTCAAGTTGATTTTAGGGAAGCAACATACTCATTTAAATATTAATTGGGTCTGTGATCTCTTTGTTTTGTCAATTGAAAGGGGAGGAAATAGTTAATTTTACAGAGAAAGCAATATCTTAGAAAACATTTTACTTATTCCTGAAAGTCTGTTTGCTATTGCATAGTCATTCTCAGGCTGTGTCTAATGATTTAAGAGTTTCCTTCAGATCTCTCATGCATCTTCAAAATATGAGGGTTCAGGGTAGCCAAAAACCAAGGAATGGAGCTTCAGGTCACCTAAACACGTGGCTATTTCTTCATCTAGAATAGAGAAGCACGTGAAGAAGGGGCCAGCACAGTCGTGGGTTGCTGAGAGGTGCAGGGAAATAATCCTTGCTGGATGTTTCCTTCATTCCCCAAAGCTGGGGCTGTTCTCAGCTATGGGGAAGGACAAAATACTTGCACTGGGAGCATTTTGGGTGCTGGGTCCCCACGTTTGTGTGAGTGGTGAAGGCTGTTCAGGAGGTTCTGGGTGACCCTCCCAACTTGGAAAGCATGACGAACTGGGGCAGGTAGTGCTTGTCTTTATGTTCCTTTGTGGCTTTTGCTTTCAGTTCCATCGTTGTGTAGAGTGTACTGAAGAGGAAGGAAAAAATATGAAAGGAATGATGATGGTGCTGCTATTTTGTGTCTTGAATTTCTGAATTAAACTCAAAAAGAACAAGATTAGAAATAGCTTGAATCAGTTATGTGCAGAACTGGCTGATTCAAGAACTGGGACTGTGGAATTAATGATTTTTCTGCAGGACTCAGGAAAAAAGCTCCTTTCTTTTCCTGGCTGTGCTGCAGGTATACTGAGACAGTTGCAAAATATTTTTGCTTCTTCCGTTTCAAAACATAGTCGTGTTGTCTTTAATTAAAATATATTTTAAATTAGAAACAGACCTTTAGATGTGCCATGGTTTTATTGAAATAGTGAATTTATATCACTGAGAGGTTTGGGAGGAGAGCTGATGGGTGATCCCTCTCCCGGTGCCTGCGCTCTCCATAATTAACATTTTTAGCAATTTGTCTCGTGGTCCTGCAGAGGGCTCTGCATCCCCGTGGATGCCACAGCGAATTCCAAAGGAATTCCTGTCCTGTGCCGGGATTATCGTGACAGGATGCTGTGTGCTCCTGCTTGTCTCGACATGACAGGCACACACAGGGCTGCTCGCTGAAGGAGCTGCAGAATCAGATGGGGAATGACAAAGAGTGAAGCTTGTAAAATATAAATGAACCTCAATGTTCTGGGAAAGGAGATAGGAAAGGTAAATACAGATTTTAACCAGTGCCAGAATGGCTGTAGTACTGTGGAGCTCAAAAATGAGAGGATCTTTAGTTAGAAGCTTTTAGTTCAAAAGCTGTCTTAATCAGGTGTGGTTATTAGTATGGCAACAGTGTGTTTTGCATATTAACTACTATTCTCAAAAAAAAAACCTACTTTTTTTTTTTTGTGTGTGTTTTTTGAGCTAGAGTTTGTTGACAGGTAGTGCTGGGGCGACGCTGACATCTGTGTTAAAAGAGGAACTTGGATATTTGATGGAAGAGGGATCTTCCTCAGGTTCTTAAAATGCTCCCATCCTGCTTTTCCTCCCCGAAGGCAGAGCACAAATCAGCTGGATGTGCACGGTGGTGCCTCTGCAGGGTCTGACAGCCCCTTGTCCTCTGCTCCTTGGCTTCCTGCTCGTGCTGGGAGGGAGAAGGAGCAGAGGAAAAGGTTGTTTTTGTGCTGTCCTCTGAACATCTGCCTTCTCAGAGAGGAGCAGCCTCAGTGATTTCAGCCTTCAGGGCTCTGGGGAGCTTTGCAAACCAGGCACATCAGTGCTTCATTTAGGAAAAACATTCTCCTGGTTTTCAGTCTCCACGGAAATCCTTGAAAACAGGCAGCTTATTTTTGGTAGACTTATCTTTCTGGCCTTAAGACACTTATTTTCTTTCAATATTTTGTTGCACATTAGTTCATATTCCTTGGAGTACAGGACCTGTCAGCCTCCCAGACACTGGACCATAGGATCAAGCTGAGCCTGCAGTGATTTTTTGTCACAATGTGTTTAAAACCTGTTATGTACTAATTTCATTAATGAATCCTCAGTTACTAAATCAAATACTAGCCTGGGAAAAGGAGATAGTAAATCATGTTGACCCATAAAAGGTAGTAGCATTGCGTGGATAAGTTAGATGTGCAAATAAGTTTGTTTTTTATACACAAATGTAGGGTTTGTCCTGAACCTAGACATGGATGACTCAACCTAAATGGTTTTTTTAAAAAATAATAGTTAACATTATTGGACATTTGGTATCCCATGATTACAACAGTTTTGGGGTTTTTTTGTAATGCATGCCCTTGCTATATACCCTAACCCCTCTCTGTCTTTCACCAGCTTTCAAATTGTCTTTACTCTGTGTTGTCCTAGAAAACCAAGTCTGAAAATACCAAGATAACTCAAACATAACTTGTTTTCTGTATAGAATTCTAATTGGAAAAGGCAAATATATTAATACTCTGCACCATCCAGTTTCTGCCTTTTAAAATTCATACCTAAAACCATTAAGAGTTGCTTATACTGCGAGGGGTTGGGAGATAAAATGGGTTTTCTCATCAATTTCACATATATATATATTTATATATGCATTCAGTCAATGCATAATTAAAAAAACAAAATCAAACCCCACACATATGTTCAATTCCCAGTGTTCTGAGGAAGCAGAAATAACTCTGTCCTGTGCAGGTTGGAATCCTCTGTATTCTACCTGTGGATTCAGCACAATTGGAGTTTCCAGAGGAGGCCACAGAGCTGCTCCAAGGGCTGGAGCCCCTCTGGAGCCAGCCTGGCAGAGCTGGGGGTGCTCACCTGGAGAAGAGAAGCTCCAGGGAGAGCTCAGAGCCTCTTGCAGGGCCTAAAGGGGCTCCAGGAGAGCTGGAGAGGGACTGGGGACAAGGGATGGAGGGACAGGACACAGGGAATGGCCTTAAGATGAAGAAGGGCAGGTTTAGACGGGATATTAGGAATAAATTCTCCCTGTGAGGGTGGGCAGGCCCTGGCACAGGGTGCCCAGAGCAGCTGTGGCTGCCCCTGGATCCCTGGAAAGGCTCAACAGCATCCAGGAAACCAAAGGGATTCTGCTCCTGCTCTCAGTGATGCTGATGTCAGGGACTTGGGTGCTGCTCCTAAAAAAGCTGAGTCTTCCTCCTCCTCTTTGCTCGGGCAGTGAGAGATGGGTTGGGTTCTGTGGGAAACAGGGAGTAAAAGATGATTTGGCACCCTTTGCTACAAATGGGGAAATTTAGGCACAGGCACAGCAGATTGTAACCTTCAGTGGCACAGTAAATCTTCCCAGTGTACAGCAAGCCACATGTGCTTAGTTTTAAAAGCATCTATTTCTTGAACGCTGGAGAAGGGTCTAAATTGTGTAGCAAATAAAAATAAATTCTGGAAATTGGAAAATAAAATAGGCAGAATGGGGACACGACTGAGGATACAGAGCTCCTTTGCCACAACAGGTTAAATGGTTTTTGTATATGTTCTATAAATTCTGAGGAGAAAGGGTTAAATAAAAATGAAGGAATGTATAAGATAAATTTTCACTTTATTTGATATGAGTCATTCCTGGGGTTTATATTAATTTTCTTTGATCTTATTGAAGGAATCTAATTCAATGTTTGTTACTTTGTATTACAGGCTTTTTTATTTTTCTTTTAAGACATATCACTGACTTATTTATGCACGTTTCATATCACAGTATTTTTTTTTGTGCTACATTTTCACATCATTCCATACTTTGTGTAGTGTCTTGAAACAACAGAGAAGCCTGTGCTGCAGCCTGAAGATGGTGACAATGACAGGAAGGTGCAGAACAGTCAGTTTTGTGAGAGGGTCAGCCAGGTAGGAACATTATGGTGCAGTGCTCTCTCCTCTGCATGCCTTTAAAATGTCTTCATTTTCTTAGAGCATAGATCCTTTTGCAAACAAAACATACTTTTCTTGGTATCTGATTTCATTTTCAACTAATTGTTATCCTAAAGATTTTCTGGAAGCTTTTTCCTGTATTTCTCAGCTGGTTTTGCATTCAAGATTGGTTTCATTGTGGATCTTGTTTTCTGTTGTTTGAGTACTCACAGTCACCCTGAATGGGATGACAGAGAGTCCCTTGGAATTGTGTTCCTTTACATCCCCACAGGTTGATCTCCTGCCTCCATTGCAGTCAGGCCTGGAGTATAAATTGTGTGAGATTCACTTGCTGGGATTGAGGAAAAAATCCTGTAGATCCTTCTTTAGGGTTGGAATGCTTGATAGCTTGGTAAATTGTAATCTGAATTTTCATACCAACAGGAGCCTGCTGTCCTCTCAATGTAACCAATGTAAGACAAAGCATCGCGGAATCATAAAATAACTCAGGTTGCAGATCGGTTTGTAATGTTGAAGAAGGATGATATTTTGCTCTATGCAATCTGTAATTTCTGTGTTTCTCTTTTTACCAGGTATGCCTCCAAGTATCTTTGGATTTTCCTTGTGAGGTGGATAAACAGGTAAGTGATGTATTGTAAAAACTCTTTTGGCTCTTGTTGCTGATGGGAATTGTACCCAAATGGGCCCAGACTGAATTCTCATGTGATTGCTGCAGATTTTGATTGTTTAATTGGGGTTTGAATGACTGTAGAGATCCCAGGTAGAAATTCCCTTGGACACATCCATTATGTTTTATACAGAAAGTTGGCAGCTTGTAAATGCTTCCAAGTTTTGTCCTGTCCCAACCATCAGGAATGAATCTGGAGATCCCAGGACAGAATCTGTACTGTATGTACAGATGCTTCAAAGCTGAGCTAATAAAATTGTTATCTGCAGTCTGCAGGCAACATTCCAGAAGTTTCATACCTCTTGTTAGATAAAGACCTTCAGGGAAATCTTCTTACTCCTTACTAAACAACTGATCCCTATGAATTAATCATATGAAATAGATGTTAATTAGTTTTTCTATTAATAAATAGTCAGCAAAATGTCTGTGGATGCTTCTTAATGTAGATAAAGAGCATCAGAAATTACAGAACCTGATTACAGAAAGATTACAGCCCTGAATTTAATAGAACATTACATACCTGTGTAATAAGACAATGTTTGCAATTTTTTAGCAGATAACTCCATCAGGCTATTCAGAGAGTTTCTGCAAAGACAGACATTATAGGAGTCCAATTAAGCCTCAATTTGAGCATGATACAACTGACAAACACTTGGGAAGAACGGGAATGAGTGAATATGAGACAGAAGAGAACTTGCTCACATCTCTTCTAAGAGAAAATAGAACATCTGTGCTGGAGTCTACGTAAGTAGGAGGGATATGCACTGCTTTTGACAGTATTTCTATTTGAGAAGAGAATAAGGTAATTTTGCTAAAGTGAATTTAGATAATGGCACCGTCTAATTTACCTGAGAGATTGGCAAGGCACCTTCAGAACCATTTTAGTCTATCACGCAATTAAGTAATTAGGAAACATACTATCAGAAATCCTTAAAAAAACCCCACTGCAAGAAAGAAACTCTCCAAAGTTACTGATCCAGGCAGCTTTGCTGCAGGGACTGATTGTTTCCAAGATGGGGTCTGACAGAGTCCAAGGGCTTCGTTGACAGTAGCCAGCATTTTTCTTGAAAAAAACAAAATATCTGAGAGCACAGGCCAGTGGAAAGTGGTGTGGTGGAAGGGACAACACTTTACTGCTGTAAAGACAGTATGTGAAAGGATCTGAGGATGGAGGAATTGGAGTTACAGTGACTTTACAGGGATAATTCTGAATGGATGGTGCTGCACACTGAGTGTGCCCTTTGCCATTTCACCTGGACAGCCTGGACAGGGCTTTGCTGCCTCTCACTCTGGGGAATTGGGGCCCATGTCCTGCACTTGACTGTTGGGTTATTCCAGTGCAACCTCCTGGAGGACTGGCTGAACTGTGTTCTGAGTTCTTGGGTCACTTTTCATGTAGGAGAAAACACTTGTGGACCTAAATCTGCACAAGCCCTACTGGCATCAGTGGAATTCAAGTGTGTGTGTCTGTGTTACACTGGGATTTGGTCAATTCCCAGCTGAAATGTTCATTTCCATAGGAACTGGATAGTGCCAAGCAAGAAAAACCTGTACAGGAGAACCACACCCCCTGACTGCTTTACCCCAGTTTCATGCTTGCACCACTTAATCTCCTGGTTGAGAACTGAGTTAGAGCTTTGCTGTGGATCATTCTCATGTTCCTTTCCTTGTTCTGTAGTTCCTTTTCCTTCTCTAGTTGCTTTCGTGGTCTCTGGACTGACTATGTACAGAATTCTGTGCCTTTTCCAGTGCCTGTCAGTGCTGGGAGCAGAGTCTCCAGTGGAGTTACACAAGTCAAACCCTGGTTTCTGTGTTCACCGTGCTGCACTTGGCTTTCCTCAGGCAATTCTGTATTTGCACATTACTATTTAAAACTCCCCCAACAGGCATAAATTCTCCTAGTTGTCACAGGAGTAGTTAGTGGTGAATGAGGAGATACTACTCCCTTAGAAATGAAGAGAAAACATTGTTTATTTGTTATCTTTGCTTAAAAGTTGGCTAATGAGCAGTTCTAGCACCATCATCTTTACCACTCCAGTGTGTAATTTTTCCTGTGTTGGAGTATAAATGACCAGGCTGATGGGTGATGAGCCTGTGCTTTGCATAACTGTATTCTCACTAACGCCATTAGATGCCAGAGAAAGCCATAAAAAGCCTAGTTAGCTTCCACCATTTCAAATGCTAAACTGTACAAATGCAGTTGTATAAGGCTCTGGTTTACATGTTTAATGGCACAAACAGCTCTCTATTGGACACGTGAAATTGTCTGTAGAATTTCAGAGCTTGCTTGTGCTTTAAATGCCTCTTATTTGGCTTCAGTTTCTCTGAGAACATTGCTTTCCAAACTGCTGTCCATGAACTGCTGGTTATCCACGGGGCAGTTTGGTGCTCTGTAATGAGCTGCTTTTGCAGGCTTTTTGGCTGATTTCTCGCTTTTCATCTTCCCTGTTCCATTAGAAATACATGGGAGGTTAGATTTGCACAAAAACTCAACATCAGGGCCAGGAGTAACACTTTGATGGTCCTTGTGGGTTCCTTCCATCTTGGGCTAATCTATGATTGTGTGGTCTAGAGTCTGGTGTGGTTTTGGTATAAATTAACTTTTAAGGTAGAGAGTAAACTTTTTGAGAATCCAATCATATTTCTTATATTTCTATGTTAAACAGGAGAACAGCCACGATGAGGCAATTTATGATATAATTAATGTTGTGAAAAGGTTCCAAAAACTCTGTTAGTGTGTAGTTCATTAGTGAGTAAAACAGAACCTCCTGGGAATTTCAGATATGTCACAACACAGCAGAAGGGTTTCTTGGAAGGTATTTTTGTTTGCTTAAATAAAAATCTAAATTCATGTCTTTTCTCTCCTCTTTCCTGAGTGTAGCAGACAAGAACAAATGAAAATTGTAAATGAACTGTTAGATCATCTGAACACGACAGAGGAAGAATGTTCAAGTGAAGATATAGAGAAAAAGGATGAAAAAGATCTTAGGCAAATGATTATTCAACTAAGAGCTGAACTCAAACATTTCAAGCAGGTCACTAAATTCTTAAAGCAGCGAGTAGAATTGAAATCAACTTTTGATGGGGAAGAGAAGCTTTATCCAGATGCAGTGCCACAGATTAATAAGGCGATTCAGCTGTTGAAAGTGGAATTGAAAGATGCAGCTACGCAAACAATGACTTTAGAGAGTAATGTCATGAGATTCAAACATGAAGGCAAAAAAGAAGCCTCAGAAGAGAAGTCAAAATATTCGAGATTAAGTGCAGAAGCAGAACATCAGCAAGAAAATGTGTATAAGAAGGGTGAACAGCATGAAAGACTTGCTTTTACTAGAACAAATGAAGTAAGTTTATTCTCTTTTTTGTACTTGGGGAATAGATGTATAAAAGGGGAAAATATGTTTCATTTCTAATATTAAATCTTGCTTTTGTATGGTTTTTAATATTAGGAAAAGAGATGTAAGCCAAATATATTTTAGATAATTGTTCCTAATGTTCAGAGCTTTTCATCTCCTACTTCAGCGTGCTTTAGAACGTTAATTAATTGAATTTCAATCCTCCCTGGGACCACGTACTCGTAAATATTACAGCTTTTAGAAAAAGAGAGTCTGTGTTTCTTGTTCATAATGTAGAGAGCTAGAGTATTCAGTAGTGATGAAGTCTAAATGGCAGAAGTGTTCTAGAAAATTCCAGCTTTGCATCACATCTGGGAGCAGGCTGTGGAGGGGTCAGTGGGACACTTGTACAAACTCAAACCTTAATTTTCGGCTTTTATGAGCATCCTGTCCTTGTGTCTTGCTTTGTGGGAAGCGTGGCCAGGAGTGCCCTGTGAAATCGTTGTGTTTGTCTGGGACCTGCGTGCGCAGAGCCTGTTCTGGCACTGCAGGCAGGGCGTGCTCGGGCCCCAGGAGTTCTGAAGCCTTCTGTCTGCAGGCAGTCTGTGATCCCAAACAAAGAGGTGGGAAAACAGTGTCTGCTAAAGAGTTCTGTGTATTGTTTCAGCAGCAGTGATAGAAGTGAAGTTGAAAACTCTTTGAAGATCTTGGCTCCTGCGGAGCAGACAAAGGGGAGCGTTGCTTTTGATTTTGTGCACTGCTAACAGGGAATGTTGTAGCACCTTCTGCAAAGAGTGGTTTCCAGAACTTGAGTGATCAAGGGATTTCTGAGAGGTAGAAATTAGGAGCAGTTCATTTTCATTCTGGCTTCTTCCTCTTGGGTTTGTTTTTCTGGAGGAAGGGGCTTGTAAATGAAGGGACGTTGGTAAGGCTTTGTTGTGGGCACGGAGTGTCAGGGCAAGGGGCAGTGGCCTGAAGGTGAAGGAGGGCCTTCAAGATATTGAGATATTAAGAAGGATGAGATATTAAAAAAAAAAATTCTTCCCTGGGGGGGTAGTGAGGCCCTGGCACAGGGTGCCCAGAGAAGCTGTGGCTGCCCCTGGATCCCTGGAAGTGTCCAAGCCCAGACTGGATGGGGCTTGGAGCACCCTGGGATAGTGGAAGATGTCCCTGTCCATGGCAGGGGGTGGAATGAGATGATCTTTAAGGTCCCTTCCGACCCAAACCATTCCGTGATTTTCTGATTCTTTCTGCAAATTTTTTTCCCAAGTTCCTGTTTTCCCTGAGTTTCAGTTTGCTGCTCTGATTCACCATTTTCCAGATTCTTCCCTGCTTTAATCAGTGGCAACTTCAATGCAGCCCTTGAATCAGCTGCTTTAAAAGCTTTCTTGTTTGGACTAATGCACTGTATCTTTAGCTTTGGAATGGCTTTTATAAATAATTTGATGTAGCCAGCTGAAGTGGCCTGTGGGTAATCTGGGTGACAAATGTGTCTGTGCCACAGCCCTGAGACAGCTGGAAATGGTCTGAAGTTATTAATGCAGTTTAGTTAGCTGCAAGTTCTGGATTTATTTTGCAGCCTCTGAAGGATACCGTCCTCATATATGTACAAAAGGAACTGAGGATGGCATTAGGAAAATGGAACTTGCTTTTTATGATTTTAAATTGTGTAAAGACTGTAATTGCTGAGAAGTGAATGTGGAGAGGTATTTCAGAATACATTGGGTGGTGAAAGAAATTAGGGGACTTAACAACACTGGTGGAGCAAATGAACAGCAAAATTATAAACTAAATCTATCTGAACATGCCATTATTGGTTTTTATTATTATTACACACAATTCCATACCTCTCATCAACACATGGCATGCTTTTATCTTTTTGGAGATAGCTCTGGTTAATGCTGTGTTGTTTAAACCAGGAACATTTATTTTATGCAGAGTCTTCCAAAGGTGAGAGGCTAAAATGTAGTGACTTAAGAAATGTAGTTTCCCCCCAGCTCCAGTGAGGGGATGTCTGTTACAGCAGGGAATGGGAATCCTTCAGAAATGTATAGATTGGATGGGGTTTGTTCATAAAGGATTTCTCTGTGGCAGAATAAATGTCCTCTGTGGCTGATGCAAAGTTGTGCTGATTTTCTCCAAGCTGTGGAAGTAGGGCATGTTGGGTGGAGGCTAAATGAAGAAGTGCAAATAAGTTGTTGAAAAATGAGAAGGATCCTCAACTAAAAAAGAAAAAAAAAAATGGTTTTCAGGGAAAAAGTTGCAGGGCTGGCAGACATTTATGATATAAATGACAGTGGGAAGTTGCAGTTAGAGGGGTCAGTTTGGGTGGGAAACTATTTTCCTAAGGCATCCACAAATCCAGAGTTAATTAATATACCTGGTGGTTAAAAGCCTTTGGTAGGCACTGCTGGATTTGCTGTCCTGCTTCAGGAGCTGGAAGGTTATAGATGCTTAAACAGCTGGGGCTTACAGAAAATTGTACCACTGGAATGGATATTTTACCTCTCTGAATGTTTACTTCTCATGTAACCAAGGGTATTGCAATTTTATTTTCAAAACTAATGTGACAGCTGCCTGATTTTACAGGAAAATTTTTATTTTTCCTGGAATGTTTGCTTATATTTCCTATGCTTGATTGGTGCACAATCAAGTCACTGACTCCCCACTTTCTCCCATGCTTTTTTCAGGCCGACTCTGTCTCCTTGCCCAAGAAGTCACGTCTGCCTGTGCCTGTAAGACCCTGCAGAGCTTTAGGAAATGTGCCTTTGAACTCCTGGCTGCACAAATCACCTTCACAACCACAGCATCGTTCCCAGGCACCTGGTGAGGGTCTGAGAGCCTGTGAAGTACAAACCAAACCATTTCAGACACAGCCTAATGGAGAGTTACTGGATGAATCTGGAGCTGAAAACCTTCCAGAGGAGCCTGCACAGGGAAACACATCAGGGAGAGGTAAAAAAAGAAAATCTGGTGACTCGTGGTCCTGCCTGAAATAGTGGCAGCTTCTCTTGCAGCAGAAAGTAAACAGAGGTCATCTTTATATATCTACAATACTGCTTAATCTTGCAAGTTTCTTGAGTAGACAAATATGTGTGTAGACCTTGAAAAAACACCTTTTCTTTCTGTTTGCCACTAAGATATAAGCCAGCTGTTTGTGGGACAGAAAGTGCTGTGTCCACGTGTAAAGTCTGTAATAAATAGCAGATCACAGGGTGCTCACATGTGCACACACATAAAAAATTCCCTTAATAAGATGCCAAGTTTAATGAAAACTGTCTGTAATGGAGACAAGAGAGTATAAAAATCCTGGTTTTGTTGATGCTGGATAATTAAACTTTTCCAATATTCCACTGATCAGTCAAGTCAGCCGTGTCTGTTCCCACTGTGGCTGGGTTAATTTAAACTCAGTTGTTGACAAAGTACTGGGATCAGCAAAGTATGGCAAATTGTAAGACACAGAGCAATGGGTATTAGATAAAGATTTGGGGTGGTAGAAGTATAAAAATGCACTTAGCAGTTAGATTAAAAACTGAGCAGGGCTGTGAAGGATAGGTAAGGGAGGGTGAATATAAAAATAAGACTCAGTCAAGTGGTGGGTGAGCCACTGTCAGACCCAGAGGTTGCAGAGATTGTTGTTAAAAATAACATTGTTGTGGTAAGGCACAGGTATGGTACAATTTATTGTAAGTGCTGACGGTGATGGGACGGGAGCAATTAATTCTGGAAGGTGCAAAATCCATGGAGAATCTTGAGAAGGGCAGGGCTTGTGAATTTGATCCTGGAAGGAATCAGAAGTTGCAGTCCTGTGATTTCCTTTCCACTCTGATTTTTTTCCCCTTGGGGAACAGTTGTGCTGCACATTTGCTGATTCTGAGACTTGCTGTGGTGATTGCAGGAGATTGGTTTATGATCAATGCTCACATTGGAGAAACCTTTAAGCCTTTTCTCTAAGCTTAGCATAAAACATTTAAAAATGTACTGGAGATTGATTTACTGTTCCATTACAAAGGGAACCTACAAATGTTTATCCTCATTTGTTAGTAGGAGCCTTTGCAATTAATTCTAAGTAGTTACCCTTAGAATTAGTTCAAGTATTTAAAGATACTGATATTATCAATAAAAGTTTTCCTTTTCCCAACTGTGAGAGAATCAGGTTTGTGTTTGTGAGGTGAGGAGTTTTTTTACTTTTTTGATTTTATTTATTAGTTTGGTTGGTTTTGGTTTGTTTTTTTTTTTAACTATCCCCACTTAATTTATTTTCAGTCTCTTACTGATTTCTATTTTACCTTTCTCCACTGTTTTCCAGTTGTCTCATTGCTCAAACTGGATAATACTGAGACCCAAGTGGAGTTGCAAGATGCTGATCCAGGTACAGGGGACAAGAATGAAAATGTAAAGGACAAAAATCATCAAAACTGTCAAGGTAGAGCATTTATATGGTACAGAATTCTTCAAAAAACAGGAAATTTAAAAATTTCAGTTTCTTCTGGGTTGTACAGAATTGTAAATTGCTTCAGGTGTTCATCTCCCTTGCTGTTATTTGTGAATTTTAAATCTGGTTTTCTTAGCTGCTGTGGATTAATTGCTCCAAGAATCCAAGTTGGTCTTTCAGGGCTGTGCTTTCAGAAGGGCCGCAGGGATTTATGAGTCTGATTTCCAGTAAAAATAATGACTTGTGTGCCTGACTCTGATCTCTGTTGCTAATGTCCTCACTTCTGAACTCCACTCTGAATTAAATGTTTGTTGCTGCTTCTCCATCTAGTTCTGAACTATTGGAATGAAGCGACTGAATGATAGAATTTTGCTTATCTGAATTATTTGAAGGCATTCAAGTAGGCTGAAACCTAATGAAATCATTTAATGAAAATGTAAATAGGCTTAGTGCTGTGTGTTCCATGTTCCTGCATCATCCATTAGTCTTTTTTGGGAGGGCTTGAGTAACCTGAATAACCCTGGAGAGTGCAGAGGATGTGGCCAGTTGTGTAATGCTTTGGTGTGCAGGGCCCTGCTCGGTTGTACCCTTTGGGGATGTGGCCACAGGTGCACAGGGAGCTCATTAATTCTCCTTTTTAATTAAAGGGCACTTATTGCATTAAAAACCATAGCCAGTGCTCTGATCTGAAATATTCTTTGTTAGTATCTGTTCTTATTTTCTCTGTTTGTTATCTGGAATGATGCATGGAGTGAGAGTTTCAGAGTTGGAGTTCACCTGGTGTTGGGGTTTTTTGCCATCTGTGTCCCTGCAGCAGAAGTTAGTGAAGGAAATATTGCATTCCCTCCCTGTGTCCTCCAGAATTCATACCCAGGCACTTTCCTGGAAGCATTCCCTTCCTTTGGAATGCCACATAAAATGAGCAGAGGGCAGTGAACGTCCTCTGGCCTTGATCTCAGATCAGAAAATGGTTTGGGTTGGAAGGGACCTTAAAAAGCTCATCCCATTCCACCCCTGCCCTGGGCAGGGACACCTTCCACTGCCCCAGGGTGCTCCAGCTCCATCCAGTCTGGCCTTGGACACTCTGGGCATGAGGCAGCCACAGCTTCTCTGGGCAGTGTTGATATCCCAGAATCACAGCTTCATTTTATTCCAGCTTTTAGGGAATATTTATTTTTGTTCTCTTGGTCTTTGGCTTTCGTACAGAGCTGCTCCCCCTGAGTTTTTGTACTGATTTACAGCTTGAACCTGGACATTCAAATTCTCCATGGAAACCAATCTGAAAGTATTGCAACCTGTCTGAAAGATCAATGAATTGGCTCCCAAAAGGGAAGTTCTAATTCATAGTGATCTTCTGCAGAACTAATAGAAGGGGAAAATTTAATTTACTGGTAACTAGAAAATAATCATTTTGCTGGCTACTTACACATACAGCCCTCAACATGCACAGAACTATAAACATGGATTATCTGTAGGAATATATGGCTTTTATTGGGCTCAGAATCTGAGGTGATTGCATTACTTAGGAATGGCAAAGTCACCTGAGGGATGTGGTGTTCATATCAAATGTGTGCCAGTAAAACCTTTAACAGCAAACACTTTAGTGGGGTTTGTTTAGAACACCTTTTAAAAAGAAGTTATTGTAGCCTCCTTTCCAAATCTGACTGTTTTGTTGATAGCCTGTTTAAAATTCCACTGACTTTATGCTCTAATTGATTTTGTATAGATTTTTGAAGTGGGGAGAAGAAGAATATTTAATTAGAAGCTTTAGGAGGAACCATGTGAAGTCAGTCTCCTTTGCCTCATGTTTGAGGTTATCATCTTTATGGCTGGAAAGGTCTGGGCTTGATCAGTGTCTGATTCAGGAGAGCACATGGCAAAAGGATTTTCAAGCATTTGGGAAGAGAAAGTTGGTTTTATTTTGAGTATTGTTTATTTGAAAGGTAATAAAGGGTTTGAAATGCTTGCTGTGGAAATTGAATTAATGGCAAATCATAGAGAGAGGTCAAAAGTCCCAAACTAATAATGTGTAGCTTATAATTACCTACATTCTGCTATTATAGACTTGAAATAATCCATTCTAGTGCTGTTAAGAATAGAATGTCAGGTGCAGAAATACTAATATTCACATGCAAGCCTACTGTTTTTCAGAAATGCAAAATCATCATAACATTAGCAATGGGAATATCCAGAGTTCACTAAAAGAGGTGGATGAAGAGTTTTGTTCCATGGGACACGAGGACATTGACTCAGCCCCTGCACATTCAGGCTCCAAGTGCCTGCCTGCTCAGCAAGGGAGTGCAGCAAGGACTGATGCACTCCATGGCTGGGAAGCCACAGAGGATATAGAAGAATTGAAACAAAGAGTTAAGAATATGCAGTCTGAGCTTGAAAAGTACAAAGTGTTCCTGCTGCAGCTGCAGGGCTCTGACCAGCTCTTGTTCCGTGGGGTTTCCAATGGAGTTGTGGGTGATGCAGCCCTGCCTGTGGAAGGGTTTGTCACACGAGTGCAAGACACAGCCATGGAAGGAGTCCAGACATCCCCTGGTGTCCCTCAGCTGGGTTACGAGATCCACACCAAAAATAAGGATTCTGAGTCTGATACATGGGCAGCACAAAACCTTCAGGAGCTGCTGTTGGCCAGTGAGGCAGAACTTGACAAAGAGCAAGTTGTGAATGTGCATCTTGATGAAATGTATCCTCTTCAGAACAGCCTGAGAGCAGCATCACCATCCAAGTGAGTAAAACTGCTGCTCTTTGACGTTCCCTTTTGTAAACAGCAATACCAAACAGCATGGGAAGGTGAGATGAGGATGATTTTATTCACAAGTGTTGTTACAGTAAAGACTAAATTTCACTAACATTAGGATAAAAGAATCGAAATGTTTTCTTAAAAGACTCCTAAGTACAAAACTGATAAATTGTTGTTATCATCTGTATCTGTCCTGTGCCAGACACATCAGGTGTGTCTCCCCTCAGGCCCACAACTCTCTTTGCTGTCAGAGATCCTGTCTTGAGCCAGCTCAGATCTCAGGTTACCTGTGAGACAGGCTCACCTCTGTCATCAAAGCACCACAGCTCTGCATCACTCAGGGTATTTTCAGGTGCCCAGGGTAGGAAAATGAACTGCCCCATTTAAGACAGGAGTGTTTCTGTGAGCAGTGGGCTGGCAGATTTGTGCTGGCCCTTCTGTTTGAGTGCCCAGACTTGATGTGTAAACATAAGATGTTCACGCTCTAGTTCCGATTTATTTTGCAGTCGAGGGCTGTAATGCCTTCCTGTGAAGGATGGGAGAGGAGATAAATATAGAAATTAATGAATGAAATTTTATAGCATAAGCTCATAAGCTGGAAAATCATTTATGGGAGGATGAAAAGTATCAGTCTTGGATTTTGTATGAGACTTGGGGCAGCGTTTTGGCTACTTATGCACAAATTGCAAACATACAATGGAGGATCATAAAAGTGAGCCTTTTTTAACATCCTGCCCCCTTTTCTCCCTTTTAAATATTGTTATTGTCCTGAGGGCCTGTGGAATACCAGAAATTGTAACAAAGAAAGGCATTCAGCCTTGTGCCTTTCTTCCAAATGCTTGAGTAGAAATATTTGGAGACAGTGAAAAGCCACCAGCATGGGCTGTTGTGTGTGTCTGAGTCTCACTGCTGTAAAATACAGTGATGTTACAGAGTCCATAGGAATTTACTTCCCTTGAAAATATACCTCATCCATTTTACAAAGGAAGATCTGACTGTAAATTAAGGAATGAGACCCTCTGGATCACTGTGAGGTTTTATGGCCACTGTGTAGGGCAGTGTCTTGAGTCACAAGTGACAGACCCCAAAATGAGTTATGCATCTCTTCCTATACAAATGACAGTAAAAATGCTGTAACAACCCACATCACTGTAGATTTTGATTGATTTCCTGCATCTTTTAACATCTTCTCTCCTTTTCTTCCTGCTAATGGATGATTCTGGAGAAAGAACTCTACCTGTGGTACAGACAGTGGCAGTACAAAGGGGATGCCTACATTTGCAGGCATAAATTCAGTAAATAAATTCAATTGATCTGAGTTGCAGTTTATATTCCTGCTGGTGGAGTACAGGAATTTGGGCACCTCAGTGGTTGTCATTGTTTCTTGCAATACACATGCAGAGATGTGGAGAATTTTCAGACTGGGTGAAACCAGTTCACAAAGTCCAATACTGTGGTTCTGGCAGGAAATAGATAAAGTTTCAGAGAAGGGACAGTTGTCTGCTTTCATAGGGAGTTAAGAAAACCACAAAACACCAAACAAAAAAAAAGTCCCAAACCAGTCAGGCAAAATATGTGTATTCTTGAAAATTCTTTACATATATTCACTCCTACTTAGTTTAATTTGGCACCTCTGCTGTCATCCATGTTCTGTCCAAGCAGGCCATCAAGTCATCCCATTAGTTTTGGCCCGTTTTATAAATGATGCAGTTAAGTGAAGGAGGATAATCTCTAAATACCAAACTCAACAGTCAGAGACAATGCATCCCTCGTTATGGCCGTTAAAAGCATTTTAAAAGCAAATTGAGCCACATAAAAGAATAGTTTAGGAATATAAGCTTAATTCCCTTTTTATTTCTATTTAAACGTCATTTATGACCGGCAAGCTTTACAGCTAATTCCATTTTCTCAGATATGACTCGTTAGTTCACTCACAAGTTCGGGAGCTGTCCTTCCAGTGCCAGCAAATCAAGGAGATCCGCTGTGGCTGTGTCACCTACCACCAGCACCTCACCAGCCTGGTGAAGGCCTTTGAGGAGCTGCTCCAGGCCAGTGATGTTGATTATAACGTTGCTGAAGGCTTCCGTGAGCAGCTGAACCAGAGTGTGCTGCTGTTTGAGAAGCTGGAGATGACATTCCTCTATGGTAAGCACCAGTGTTTTGTGCTTGTTGTCAGATGGATTAACGCCCTCAAAGGGGGAAGGGTTTTATTTGCTTGTTGGTGGAAGGAAGCCTTCCTTGCTGTTGGTTGCTTTAAGATGGTTTATGGGGAGGACTGTCATGGAAAGGACATTTTTTATGATCCAGCAAGAATCACAAAGCATCACAGCATTGGAAGGGACCTTTGGAGATGATCCAGTCCAAGTCCCTGCCAAGGCAGGGTCACCTGGAGCAGGTGCCACAGGAACATGTGCAGGTGGGTGTGGAACTGCAGAGAGGGAGACTCCACACCAACCCTGGGCACCTGTTCCACCCTCGATATAAAGAATTTCTTCCTCATGTTGAGGTGGAACTTCTTGTGTTTTAGCTTATGCCCATTGCTCCTTGTCTGATTTTACTGTAGTAGCTGTACTCTTTATTGGCAGCTGCTATTTGGGGTCATCTCAACACAGGCATATTTTAACTCTCCAAAATATGGTGGTTATATTAAAGTTTTGTTACGCATAGCTTCAGGGTTTCCTGTTTATGGAACAGCCCAGCTGACTGGTGAAGACTCCTGGGGACATGGGTTAGTGCTGTGCCTGGCAGTTCTGGGGTAACAGTTGAACTCAATGGTCTAAGATGTCTTTTCCAACCTAAATTATTCCATGATTTTCCTAAGGGACTTGCATCTTGCTGCCTGCTTGTCTGGCTGGTGGAGAAATGTACACTGCCTTTCATAAGAGAGCTAAAATACAACCGTGTTTTGGAAAATGAGCATCACAACTGACACTTGAAGGAAGAATATAACCTGCATATTGCCTTCAGTCTGTAGTTTGAAGAAAGTTAGCAGGAAAGTGATGGAAAAGGGATGTTGTTGTGAGGAGCAGCAAACAAGACCTTTTCCTGGAGTCACAAGTGCTGCTCTTGCTGACCCAAACAAGCAGCAATCCTTCACAGATATCAGCTGCAGGAGTGCCACCTCCAGAAAAACACTTGAGGTGCCTGAGACAGGGACCTGACCCTCACATCCTCCTGGAATTGGCTCTGGGAGCTGCCTTTGTTCAGCCCCGTTTGGGGCCCAGCCATGGCATGATCTGTGTTCTGCCTTTCATTACAGACCGTGGCAGGATGTTGCAGTTTTGATTGCTCATATAAAGCAGCTGTGTATGAGGAAAAGGTATTACAGCCTTGTGTCATAGCAGGGTAATAAAAGATTGAGTGTATTCAACGATTTCGGTGGCTACAGAGATTCCTTGCATTGCAAATGAGAAGACTGTAGTGAATAAACATTAAATGCCTTTAAACCAACAGATGGTATCCTATATACTACAAAAAGTCACTGACAACCGAGACAATTCAATATATCTAACACAATGGTGCTGCATTGAATCACGCATTAAAGTAAAATGATGTTTGTAGGGTTGTAAAGAACATCCAGTGTACTAAGATTTGACTGTAAAGAAGAAGCATGAACAGCTGTCTGTCTCTGCATTTCCATCCTGACCTTCAGTTCACTCTCCTGAAATTTCAGCTGTGCAACCCTTCCCTGCCAGTTTTGCTTAATTGCACAAAAATTTTAAAATATGGGGAGCCAAGGTGACACCACCAAGCTCTTATTTCTTTATTCAAATTAGTGTCTGAGTCCAGACCTCTTGCACTGAATTGTGCCTTTGCTCACACACAATACCACAGAGAATGTTGCAGGCTAAATCCTGTGTGTGCTCCTTCATTAAGGATGACTGGTTAGCCTGACTCCAAAACAAGCTCAAAAAATCCAGGTGCAATGGAATTGTTTTTATATACATTTACTGAAGAAGTAACAACATGTGTCCATAATCCTTTTGCCATATAGCACAATTATTTCAAATTGGTATGCTAATTAAAACACCAAGGCTGTAAAATCTGGCACCTGTGGTGTCTGATAATATTTTTTTTGTGAGTTCCAGAGCAAGCTATTGCTTTGTTGCTGGGCTATAAATAGTTTTGCTCACGTACAGCGTTTGACACTAATACAAAGTGTGTTAGTATCTGTTGACTCCTCTAATTCCTCATTAATTTACCACTCTGTATTTAAATAGAGTAAGAGGGAGGGGGGAAAAAATTGTAATTCTCAGTACGTGCTTTTAATCAGCTGTTTCTGCTTTGCAGGAGAGTCAATAGGTACAGAAGTCACTATACTTTATGAATTAGCTCAAAGGTAAGAGTGCAACTGAATGTTTAGCAATAATATGGTTGTTTCATAAGTTGATAAGGATACTCCATGCTTTGTAGCATGTTTAGCTGTTTGGCAGGGCTTTGCTTATTAATACCTACTTTGTCAATAAAACACTCATTGGAAACAGGCTGAGGCTTTTTTCCCCACTTCTCACCAAGCAGGTGAGATACTGAAAGAGAAACATTGTGCCACCAGGATTGTTCTTTTCATGAACAAAAGTAACAGTGTCCATAATCCAGTGTGGGTATATGTGGATATATGTGGATAATGTCACGCTGGGCCATTATCCTGGTGCAGGAGCCAGGGGGGACAGTCCCTCCCTGTGTGTCCCCATGCCCTTGGGGCTGGCTCAGGGTCACTCAGGTGCAGCACTGCTGGAGTTCATTGTCAGAGCACCTCGATGCTCAAGGTGAAGAGAGCAGGTGTTGTTGTGCTGTGTTTGTTGGTTTTCTGCCAGCTTGGGATTCTTGTGTGCTGCAGAAATCCTCAGCTGCCTGTTCAAGGCAGCTTGAGGTCCCCTGAACACAAAGGTGACTGCCTGGTGCTGGAAAATACAAAGTAGGCTGGAGGGCCACTGATTATTCCTGCTGACTTCAGTGAGCTCTGAATTTCACTCTTGATACAACCTCTGATGTGCAGTGGTTATTCATGCCCTGCCACATAAATCTACCTGTGAATGGGTGTAAATTTGGCACCTTCTGTTCGCGCTTTCCAGAGTCACAGAATAATTTTTATATTTTAAACCGTTTTGTTTGGCTCCAAAGGAATAATGAGAAGAATGCCACCATGTACCAGAGTCTGCAGGGTGAGTCTCCTGTGCCATCTGCTCTTCACAGCTCGTCTGACTTTGATTTGTCAGAGAAGTCTCCTCTTGGCTCACCTGAGCACAGGCATGACGTGGAAGGCCAGCACAGCACACTGCCACTTCTGCCAAGCAAGTTTCCTCCAGGTAATGTTTTTTTCCCACAGAAGATTTGCTGGATTTTGGGAAAAGCTGATAAATAACACACAAGGGAACTAATTAAGAAATAATGAAGAATGTTTGTCTGCCTCAGCTTTCCAGTTCTTCGCATAATCATTGCAATTTCAGTGAGAAGGCACGCAGAGATGGCAAACATCTGAGCTACCCTGTTTGAGGCACTATAAAGTGTGTTAGTTTGTGTCCCTGTTGCTTTAGGCTCCCAGCTTTTACATTGCTCCAGACACTCTTTAAATAGACAAGTTATAAGGTGAAAATAGACAATTGTCGAGGGATTATTATGTGGAAAAGGAAAGATTTTCCAATTTTATAGAAGCCAGTGTTGTGTTTCCTTGAGAATTGTTAAGTGCTGCATAATTAATAAGTGGTGTCATGTTTGACCTGGATAGTTCCACTGAACACAAGTGATGCTTGCAGTACTTTATCGGCAGCAATGAAAATTTAATAGCTGAGCTGGCACATCCTGTTCAGGGAGAAATATTGCAGAGTAAACCAGGAGCGTGTGACATGGATAAACTGGCACATCACACAGTGACAGGTACAACAGATCAGCTCCTGAGTCAGGATGAAACTTGCAGCCAAGGGAAGAAAAATTATAGAATGGCAAAGCAAGAAGGAAAAGGTACAGTAATGAAACTTGATGCAACAGATTTCTTTATTGTGGAGTGCATTGTGTAAGTCAAAGTCAAATTTCTCTCTGAGCTACTCTGGGAGCTTCCTATTGTTGTGAGGAAAAATGTGTGCTGGTGGCATGTCGAGCCAGAACGTGGAGCTGCATTGCAGACCTTTGGATTCTTTCCTCAGTGCAGGGAATGTTTATGTAGATAAAATTGTTATCTGTTCCACTTTTGTAGGAAGAAGAAATCTGAAGAGCCTTAAAACTCTGGACCATTGTTTAAGTTAGAATGTAGAGTAGGAGTTGTCTCTGGTTGGAGCACTGTATAGGAAAAGAGTATTGTGGAGTCAGATATTCAATATCTGCCATTTTTAACAGCTCTGTGTCATCTTCTAGGATTAACACCCATTAGATTTGACAAGAGCACCTAGTGTAAAAGAACACAATCATCTGCTCTAAATAAGAAGTGGTCTCTTGCTTTATTTAGAGTTATTAATGGAGCATCTGCAAGAAATTAGAATCCTGAGACAACGTTTAGAATACTCCATAAAAACTAATGAGAGACTGAGGAAGCAGCTTGAGAGACAAGTAACAGACAAGGAACTAGATCAAGGTAAGAACTCATTTAATGAGAAACTGAATCCATCTTTCCTGCTGAGAGCCTGAGGGATCAAATGCCACTGGAAGGGTTTGGACCTGCTGTTCTCTGTTGCAGGTGTTCAGTATCTCTGAAAGCCAAGCTCTGAGGTGGATTTAAAACTTTTCACAAGTAGCCAGCTCTCACTAAAGATGCTTTTGAAGCACCTTTTGAAGCACCCCATCATTGTATTTTTCTACACTTTGCTTCACTCTCCTTCCCACCTTTTCCCCCATAGAAAAATTGATTAATATGCAATATTACTCAGACTGGAAGCAGGTAATAAATACAGACATACTTTCCTTTTCCTCAGTTCCACTGGTATTGACATTAGATTCATTATGTTTTACATCATCCCCATGATCCATTTCTGTTGTTGTTTAAATGGAGGCAACCTGCACATGGCAGTTTGCTTTCAGGGATAATTTACAGTGATGGAAAGGTGGATAAAAAGCATCCATTTCATTCGTGAAGTATTTACACTGCTGGAAAGGCATTCTGTGCTCATGAAATAACCACACTGAAACACTTCCAACTCTTTTACAGCTTCATAAAGACTCTGGCAAGGGCATCCATTAATGCAGTGAAAGTATATTTTCTTTATAAACTGTCTTATGCCTTCCATCTGTCTTCTTGTTGCCTTAGCACATCTACCACTGCGTGCAGGAGGAATTTGGAAAAGTGAAGGAAAAAAGCGACTACCTGTTAGAACAGCTCCTTTTTGTCACTGTGTTCTTTCAGTTCTTGTTTCTCTCTGTATCAAAGATCTCTTTCATGCTATCAGATATGCACGTGCTCTCTTGCTGGTGGTGCTCTTTTTTCCTGATGGATGAGCTCTCTTTGACTTCCAGTGTAAAAAGAAATTCTTAAGTGAATCTGAAAGTATTCCCAAGGGCATGTGGGAATGGCCTTAAGCTGAAGGAGGGCAGGTTAAGATTGGATATCAGGAAGGAATCCTTCCCTGTGAGGGTGGGCAGGCCCTGGCACAGGGTGCCCAGAGAAGCTGTGGCTGCCCCTGGATCCCTGAAGTGTCCCAGGCCAGGCTGGATGGGGCTTGGAGCACCCTGGGACAGTGGGAGGTGTCCCTGCCCAAGGCAGGGGATTGGAACTAATTGAACCTTAAGGTGCCTTCCAACCCAAACCATTCTTGCATTCAACATTTTTGCTTTTTAACTGAATTTCCTTAGTTTGTTTTCTTTTAAAACACAAGGCCGAGTTGTAACGTACTTCATTGTTTATGGCAACCTGCTAAATTCATGGTATCGGATTGTTTGTTCAACAAAAGTTATTGCATAGATTTATTCTTGTCTGATAAATATTGTATGGATGTATACACACATCTGCCCACTGTTCTTGCCATGTTATTTTTAATATTTAGATTCTTTAAGTATTTAAATGCCTCTGGGCTTCCAGTATCCTATAAATGACTCTAATGCTGGTAATGACTACATCATTCCTGTTGAGCTGAGGCTTGCAGTGCAAAGTAGAACTAAAATAATTGCTTCAATCATTTCAAGTGTTAGGCTCCAAAATAAAATCAAAGGTTTAATTTTGAGTGTCCTGGGTTTCAAATGTTCTTAACAGCAGTTAACATTAAAAGGGGGGGTTGTTTGCTTTTTTTAACCCACAAGTAGCTGATGTTTCTACTCAGACTTCTCTTCAGCTTTTGAATGGCTTTATTTTGCTTTCCCTGGGAGTGAATATTTCCTTCTTCATCGCTGTGATTTTCAATAGTGCCTTTCTTTCAGTCGGTGTTTCCTTTGAAACCTTCAAGGTACGCTTCCTTAGCACTCACTTTTTCAGCACAAAACAGAATGAAAACTCAAGTGTATTGCAATTGTGGGCCCTGATGCTCCACTTTCCTCTGGTTAGATGGACCTTTGCCTCTGTGGAGAGAGTAATTGATGTCAGCAGGGCTCTGCACAGAAGTAGCAGTTTCAGTAGTGGGTCAAATTGTGGGATTGTGGCCCTATTACCACCGGCTCTGCATTATCCCTTATTATGTAAGATAACCAATAGTTATATTCTAAAGCCTTTCAGTAGAACTGTGATAGCATAACTTTTCAAATAGGATAAAGCTGGGTGATGGGCAATAAATTAAATTAGAATCAAGATGAGACCATCAAGCCTTGCCACTTCAACTTGGATTGCTTTGTTACAGTCTGAAAGGAGAAAGCCTTTTGAGTTCACATAGCTGCCTCAACTCTTTAACATATAGATAGTAAAATGCCATTAGTGCCAGGCTTCCAGAGCCTTTGAGTCTTTCAGCAGTGACAAGAGGTTCATATCATGGCACACTACATCCCAGTTAGGTAGTGGGTAAAAGCTTCAATTGGGATTACAATAAAATGAGATTACTCAGAGGAAGTGCAGCACATCAAATTGAATTGAACTGCCAGAGCTGAAAGGCATCCCCCTCATACATTCAGCTAATTTTTTTTGCCAGCTGGTTATTTCTCTATTAACCAAAAAGTTGACATTCATGTACTTATCTCAGGCTTTAAAGTGTGGGTGGGAGATACTGGGATAACCAATCAGCTGAAAAATGCTTTTAATTTGGTGGGTCCTGAAGTGTTTTACTGACTGTGAGAAGGTTACCAAGGGCAATAACAATGACTTGACTTGCATTTCAGAGGCACCACCTTGAGAGTGGGATGTGGCACTTTGCAGGCTGTGCTGCACCAGTGCACGTCACTGGGGGGTGACCAGCACCACTGCAGTGCATTGAGGATTGCCTGGGCTGGGTTTGACTGGCTGGATGCAGGATTTAACACTTAGATTCACTTGGCTGGTGCAGTAAGATCCTCAGAGCAGGATTCATCACCCTTATGTTTGTCAAAGTCAGACATTTAATTTGTGCCAGTTACCCAGAGCTTCCCTGGAGGCAGTGGAGGGAAACCCAGCTCCTGGGGGACAGGGGATCTCATCCTCAGAGGTGTGAGGAGAGGAGGCACAGGGCGAGTTGGGCTCTGGAGGGGCCTGGCTGCTGATGGTGATCAAGACTGGCTCAGTTTATCTAAATTTTAGAAACACGGGTTTAAGAGGGATCAATCTTCATCCCAGTGATCATAAATGGGCTCTGAGTTTGTAATCTGAGGCCAAGACAGTGACTCCAGCCCTGTGTGGTAACAGATCTGTCACCAGACTGTTTCCAAGGCTCTGCATTAACCCCTGGGGATTAGCTGGTAGAATCCCATTGTTCTCTCCCTAAATACAACGGAGTAGGAGCAGAGCAAGACTAAAATACATGGTAAACCCTCCTACAATTTTCTTTTCAAATCATAGCAATGTCACAAAATACTCTTGCATTTTGTCCTGTTGGGATTTTAGCTGATAGGTAAAGACTGCCAGGGATAATTCTGCAATTTTAGTAATGGTTGCCCAGCAATGAGAGGCACTTGTGCTGCACAGGGCTTTGGATTACTTGGCATTAACCTGAGCTGCCTTTTAGCCTGTAGTGATAACCTTCAAAATATATAGGGGAGAAATAGCTTTTATAGCATGTTTTTCTGCAATTTTTTAAATTGTTCTTATCTGGAAAGTTTAATCTTTAATGACCTAGAGATGACTCATAAATCATCTTTTATGTATATATTTATAGGTTCTGCAAACATTTTTATCCATGGCTCAGAGCAGCATAATTCTCTGACTTCTGAAATACATTTCCTGAGGAAGCAAAATCAAGTTCTGAATGCAATGCTAGCAAAAGGATCTAGAGGTAAAAATGTAACTGTTCTTTACAGGAATAGCCTGCAACTCATCCCAGATCAGAAAACAATAAAATATTCACAGTCCACTCATTAAATTGACTTAACCATTCTTTGCACCCCTGAAATTCCATGCTCAACCATAAACATTCAAGCTGGGATTAGCAATAATGGATTAGCAGCTGTTTTTTTCAGATGGTCTCTGAAAAAGCTGATTTAGTTAAGAATCAGAGCCTTAGTGCGTTGTGGGCATTGCAGATACCTTGTGGTTCTTCTTGTTTCAGATAAACAAAAGGAAAATGAAAAGTTAAGAGAATCTCTTTCTAAGAAGAACGCAATCCTTGAGCGTCTTCACGAGGACCATGAATGCATCAAGAAAGAAAACGAAAAGTTGCAAAAGCAAATTTGCCAAAAGGAAGATGAGATCAGATACCTGACATGTCAAATCTACAGCAGTCGCAATGAACTGAACAGGTATTGATCCTGTCCCCATTTAAAGAGTCATTTAGAGAAAAGCTGTCAGTGGGACAGGCATGTGTTTAGCCATAGCTCATTAACATTAGTGAGGGGCATGGATAAATTCAAAAGGCAAGGGAAGAATTATGGAGGGAAAGAGGAATGGATTTTAGATTTGAAAAAAAATAAATCAGAATTTAACTCAGCTGTTTATTGGGACTTAACAGGTTGCAAACAGAAATTAATGTGAAGCAGCATCAGCTCTCTGAGAATGAGAAGTTGCTGCAGTCGCTGCGGACTGAGATCAAGGTTTATGAGAAGCTGGAAGAAGCAAGAAGGAAGGGGACAGGTAGAAATGCACACTTGTCTCTGTCCCCTTTGCCCTTGCAGCTCCTCCCTCTGAACATGCTCTTGTCAAAGGCCAGGAGGGCTGGCTCACTGTTCCTTTGCTTCCTCTTTGTATCTGCTCTGCAGAGAGAACTGACACCCTGCTGCTCAAATGCTTTCTCCTTGGGGTGGCTGCAAGCCTGAGACGTGTCAGATGTTGACTGGACACCCCCAAGTTTCCTTTATCTTTTTAGCTAAGCTAAAAACCAGAATTGAAGACTCAGTGACTCAGGATGAGTTTCCTTAGATATTTACTTGTCATCCAAAAAACTGCTGCTGCATCCCTGCAGGTCCTGCTTGCCCAGGTAGCTTGTGCTTTCTCTTGGCTGAAAGTGGGGGAGAGGCTTCTCCCTGGGGCTGGCAGAAGGGCTGACACTGCTTTCTGAATTAGATGTTTAATAATTTTGTGTTGACTTTGCTGTCAGTAAAGGTGAGAGGAGGACTGGAGCTCACCTGAGTTCTTCCTCCCCCTTGAGAGGAAGCTGTGCCACCATGTAGCTGTTGATGTGCTGAGGTATAGAGTGGGATCCTGTTCATTGCTGAAAAGCCCTTCCCACATCCAGCAGATTTCCCACTGAAAGTTCTAAGAAAAGTTGATTTTTTTCTCCCTGCTGCTCCAAGAGTTGTGCCCTGCTGCCCCTGGTTTTCCTGCCTGGCTGCAGCAGAAGAGCCCTGTTGGCACGAGGCTTTAAGGCAGAGTTGGCTCAGGGATGGAAGGGATTCTCCTCAGGGAGTGGCAGCACCCTCCTCATGCAGCTGAGCCCTTTCCCACTGTGGAGACACCATGAACAGTTGAATTTCAGCAGGAGAGAATGCATGGAGTTGTTTGTGTACTGATCTCTTTCTGTGAGAAGGCAAACACAGCCCTTGCTTTTCTCAGGCTCAGATTTGTTCCTCTGGTTGCCAGGTGATCACTGTTTTCTTTTCCCCTCAGTGTATAAAATTAAACTCCCAGTTCCACTCCATCCCTCCTCCTCACTCTGATATTCCCCATTCCTTTTCCTTTCCCCAGACTGTGCATTAATGCACTTCACATTTTGTAAATCCTCTTCATTCTCCTTTTATCTAAGTTTTTAGCTTTTGGCATGAGACGTAGTAGCTTTTATGGACAAAGTAAAAAAACAGTATTCAGCTCTTTAAATCTTTCAAGGGTAGAAGCAATTAAGACATGCTTTTTTTGTTAAACCATTATCTTAATGCTGTTTGTAGTTAATTCTTAATATTGAGCATAACACTGGCTATAACTTACTTGCTGAGTGTTCTAGTGGGTAATATTATTTTAATTGTTAGAGATGTTTGAGTGTTTCTTTTGAAATTGTCTCAGATCCCAGATGTGAAGCCTCAGAAGAATTCCGGAAAGATCAGAACAATCCACTGGATTTACATGAACTGCTGACTGAAATCCAGAGCCTGAGAGTGCAGCTGGAGAGGAGCATAGACACCAACAAGTCTCTGCATGAAAAATTAGAAGAGCAGCTTTGCAAAGGGAAGAGAGAGGAAGTGGGGCCTGTGTCAGCTGTTAACATCAGCTGCCTGTTGGAGCCAGGCCCCCAGCCCTGTGCAGGACTGCATGGTACTGTGCTCTGGGGCTTTTGGGGTGCTGGGCCTCATTCTTTAGAGATGCTCTGACAGCCTTAATCAACATCAGCTCTCCTCAAATCCCTCTGCTGGTAGAGCTGGGCTGTGAAGTGCACACTGCACTGTCCCAGAGCCTCCAGCTGGCGCTTCCTTTGCATCCAGGCAAAGCATTTGCAGAGTCTCTGGGATGGGAGGATGCCTGCAATAAATTGCCATAAATTTTGCTTCTCTGGGGGGTTCTTTTTTCCACTGCTGAGTTCTATAGTGTTTGCTAAAAGGTGAGTGTGTATTACTCAAGAATGATCAATAAGTGCACTAAATGGGCTCTGGATAAATCAGTTGTCCCCTCTTTGTCCTTGAGGGGTATTTTACCTTTATTTCAATCACTGTTAAGTGATGCTGTTTTAGCAAGTGAAGGAAAGGGTAATGTTTACACCCAGGGTTAGGTTATTGTTCCAATATTGATGTACATGGGATACAGAGGGCACAGGAATCTTTTGAAGTGCTCTGCACAGTAACAGCTTTCCATCCATCCAGGTAAAACCACATGGAGCAGAAGGATTCCTTGGAATGTCAGCAGCTGAGTTTTTTAGATGTGCTTTTCTTGTAGGTGTTCAGAGAATGTGCAAGTTCTGAAGGAGAAGTATAGAGACAATCTTTAGTCTGGTGCAGCTGTGAAAAGTGTCCTACTTCCTGTGGACTTAATGGGAAGCTTGTATTTGTTAATGAAATATGTTCATCGGGGTGTATGTTAGATTTTTTAAGTATGGTTTGATTTTGGGAGATACCTAGAATTTGGATAGATGCTCAGGTATAAAAGTAAAAGCTCCATGTCACGATACTAGAACAATTATCTGGTGTTCCCTGCTTCCAGAGTCCAGGTGTAGCATCAGCAATAAAAGGAACTGAAGAGCTGGGAGGGTTGTTTTTTTTAAATGCACATAAACATCTAAAAATACAGCTTTCCTTCTCCATTTTTATATGTAGAAAATCTCTGCAACTGCCCTGCTGCCAGGAGAAACATTTGTGAGCTGCAGAAACAGCAGAAGGGACTCTGCATTTCAGTCGAGAAACCAGGTACGCCCAGAGACTGCTTTAAGAGAAGTTTTTAGAGAACTCAAGTGCAAATTAATTTTTTTTGTGTGTGAGGCTGAAAAACTTCTTGGATTCGGTTTTCAGGAACCCCCTAATTAGGGGTCTTTTCCTTACAAAGTCCTGTACCAGGGTTTAAAAGATGAATGGAACTTGCAGCTTCAGTCTTTAAGATGTTGATTCAATTCCTTATCTCAAGGTCTGTGGCCACCTAACACCCGGCTTGACACGCTGGAACAAGAACACCAGGCTTGGTGCTCCAGGTCTTTTAAAAGTTTCTAATCCAATTACCTCTTAAAAGGTATTATGTTTACAGTTTGGTGCCAGTAATCACTATCGATTCTAGACACAAAATTTCCACATCAAACACATTCTACCAGTGTCTCTGTGCCACTGTCACAGCAGAAGATGGAGTCGGAGGAGAAGAACTTAAGGCACCGCCAAAAATTCTCCATCTTGCTCTCATCTACTTCCATTCTAAAAACCCAAACCTACAAATTTTCACACTGTGACAAGCTAAACTACTATCTATTTTAAATCTTTGTTGTTTTCAATTCACCTCTAAGTGTTGGAAGTTTTTCCCATGGACTAAGATCAAAGGCAAGGGGTCCCAGCCAGGGTCTTGGACCCCCCAGGGCAATTCAAGTTTTCCTCCTACTCCGAACTCCAACAAAAACTGCCCATTGTTTCTGCCCCAGGTCCTGAGGCAGCCCCTAAGGATGGTGTGGACAATGTCTCCCTGTGCAGCAGCAGCAGCTGGGGCTCCAGCAGGACGTGCACCCCACGCCTGGTGCCCGGCCATCGCATGTGGGCCGACAGGAACGGCCGCCACGTCCTGGGCCTCATCGAGGACTACGAGGCCCTGAGGAAACACATCTCAGAGGGGCAGCACGTGCTGGCAGACATGGAGGCTGCTCTCAGGGAGGTCACCAAGCTGCAGGAGCCTGGGGTGAAGGTGAGTGCTGAAATCCTCTGAAGGAAGGGGGATTTTACCCTGAGGCACAAAATGGTGCGAAGGGAAGAACTGATTGAATAAAGTTTTCCCCTTAGTTGAATTCGGCCTTTTCACAACATCAGATTATAACTGTACCTTAGAGACTGACGTATGCTGGTGAGGCTTGTTTCATATTACATTCATATTTCAGGGAAGATTTTTTTATATTTTTCCACTTCCTGGTTATCAGTTGAACATTTAACGATATCGTAAGCTGGCCCAGAAACTCAGGGCGCCTGGAGCTTGGCACAGTCATCATCTAGATGGGCTCAGTGTCATTCTGAGTTAGTTAATTATAGGCCTTTAAGCAATGTCACTTTCAGTTTTGGCTTTAAGTGAGGTAAAACTGCTTGGTTTTGCTGTGGAAATCGGTGTTTGTTGTGTTGGAAATGATAAAAAAGGCCAAGCAAAAGCAGCAGCAGAAAACCCCAGGTAAAAATCTAAAATGTTTAGATTTTCGTAGAGAGGGTTTAAGCTAGGGGTGTTTAAAACTAACCTAAGAATAAAAATAATTAAGATTTTCATATAATGAAGGGTTGAGATAAACCCAGGAAATACGAGACAATTAAGAGATGTGATACAGAGCTGATAAAGTTTTCCCCTTAGTTGAATTCTGCCTTTTAGTAACATCAGATTATAACTACATTAAAGACTGATGGATGCTGATGAGGCTTGTTTCATATTACATTCATATTTCAGGGAAGATTTTTTTATATTTTTCCATTTCCTGGTTATCAGTTGAACATTTAACAATATCATAAGCTAGTCCAGAAACTTGAATATTTCATTAATGATCAAATACTGTCTTCTAGGACTCTGTATCTTCTTTCTTCATTCTCTGACAGTGTTAGCCACTCAGGGTGCTCTTGCTGCAGTCTTAAGGATGCTAAACCAATAAAATGTTTATTTTGTCTGGAATAACCTCAGTCCTTTTTGTCTAGAGTAGGAGAACTAGTTAGTGTTTACTTCTTCTAATTTACATAATATTAATTGTTGGCCACAGTTAATGATGGCATATTTGGGGTGGTTTGAAAAGACAAATTTGCCTACAAGCCTCAATTAAAGGGAAGGAACAATCTGTGCACGTCTGTGGCATCTAATAAGGAACGAAGGAACTTAAACCCCAGCAGGAAGGGCCTAGATCAGGCAGGGAAAGCAGCAGCCGGTGGTAAAAATAATGAACCACTGGCATGGAGGGTGCTCAGAGACACTGACTGGAGGCAATTTTGAGGATAGATTATGCCAATGTTTAAAAAATTCCCACGTAGTGCTTTCCTGCCCTGGAGAGGGAAAGGAATCTAAGTGTCTAATGAAAGTCCTTTTCACCCCTATGATTTTATGATAATATAAATGCTGTAAAAACCTTGCTTGCTGCTCTTCAGGAAACAGAAGGTCTTAACTGCAGGGATAAATTCGTGCTACTTATTTTTGCAGTTATAATTAGTGAAGCTGTTGAAGGTGCAGTCTGCAACAATTCTGAAATTCTTTTTGCGGTATCACATGTGTGCTCACACAGTCAAATGATGCCTGAATGACACTTAAGACTCTCTGAAGTATCATATATTTCCCAATGACCTAGTTAACATACTGATAATGACTGAAAAAGTAATCTCTCTAAGTTTTTAACTTGTTTTGTTGGTGTAAAGATAAAAGCAGTAAGTTTCACAATTTGCAGTTTCCCATCAAGCTTTACATCACTGAAGTCTCAGACTACTTAGCAAATGGGGTATTTTATGTGACAGGAGGATTCTGGTTTGATAACAATGCTAAATAAATATTCAGTTTGTATCCTGCATGGGCCAGGAACTGCAAATGCTCTTCTTTCATTACCCTTCCCCCTTCTGTAGCACCATGGCTTTGGTAATTCATTTGCTCCTCTCACATTCTTTCCCTCTCCTGTTTCACATTTATGCAATTTCTTCCATTTGGTTTTCTCATCTGTCAGCAGAGGAAAACATTTTATGTGTAGCCTGATAGTTATTTTAGCATTAAATGGAACAGTTTAAAGGGTCTGCTAAGGAAGAAACATCTATAGTGCTTAAATTGATGTCTGTAATCATTGACTTTCAAATAACATGACACAAAATGCAAATGAAGAAAGAAGAGAGTTGCCAACTGTTAGCATGTGGCATAGCAAATCTAGTAAATATAATCTATTGTTAATCATGGTTATTGATTAGGATAAATCCCCTCCCTCCCTGAAATTCTCAGATAATACATAATTCAGCAGCCTTTGTTAACTAACAAATTAGTTTTTATGGCACACAATGGCTGTGTACATTATCTTCAATATGAAATCACACCAGCTGGATTAAACCCATTAATTAAGATTACATTTTCATAATGGTTCAAGTATAAAATACAAAATGTCTCTAATCCTGTGATGCAGGTAC
Source organism: Cyanoderma ruficeps (assembly GCA_008694505.1). Classification (NCBI taxonomy): domain Eukaryota; kingdom Metazoa; phylum Chordata; class Aves; order Passeriformes; family Timaliidae; genus Cyanoderma; species Cyanoderma ruficeps. Next base: position 6,317,623 of record VZDJ01000051.1, read on the forward strand.
CAGAACAGGCATCCCTGCATGGCTTTTCCACCAACACTCACACAGTACAGCAGATTTTGGAGGAGGCTGCACGTTCCCTGAAGCTTCTCTGGAGAGTTTCTCTTCCCCTGAAAGCTGCTCATGGTTCTGCTCAGGGCATTCAGGTACTGCTGGGCTTCATCTGGGCTTCTTTGTGGTTTGGTTGGGGGTTTGGGATGGTTTTTTGGACTTTGGGAATGTCTCCAGGAAGATGCACCCATTACAGATGGGTCATTTGGGAAAATCTTTGGAGGATCATGACCTCAGTCTCTGGACACATGGGTTTAGTGTAAGGCTGAGTGTGTTCTGATCATGTTGTATGGCCAAGTGTTCATCTACAGCATAGTTTGTAATAAAGATGGAATATCTAATCCTGTCACATGAGATTCAGGAGATCCAGAGAGGTGGCAAATGCTCCACCTCAACATGAAAAGGTTTGGGCTCCGTTATTTGAACCAAATTCAATTCGATTATGTGTGTATTGGTAAGAAGAGAAACATCAGCAACTTTGATGTAATCTCAGCTACATTTTCTTTTGCATTCTTGATGCCAAAGCTGTAAAAGAAGAAGCTTTTGTAAAAGGGTGACAAAACCCCAAGACAAGTTTTATAACACTTTTAACTAAAAAGGATTGCACTATGCAAATGAATAAAAGTAAACTAAATGAGGAATTAAATATCTCTGCTGTCAGAATATCACCACTCAGCATTGAAACTGTTTCAAACCCTGGCTTTAAAATAAATCTAAAGTGATTTCACTGAGGTTTTTGTATGTGTTTATTAAAGGAAGCAGGATATTTCTGAAAAAAAAACCCAACCAAACCTCAAACTTTGGGAAAACAAACATTTTCTATATCATTTCATAACATGGAATTATAAATTCCATAAATTCTGGTGTTGTTTTTTTTTAGCACCCTTAAATACATAAAACCACAAAAGCAGTGGGAGTGAAGTTTACTGTGTGATACACTCACTGATGTTTCAGCTGCAGGTGTGGGATGCCTTGGCAGGAGTGTGTCCTTCCCATGTCATCTCCCGTGTGCAATCCATGCAGACAGCTCCGTGCTGGCCTGGATTGCAGGGACTGAACGTCTCTCACCCACACAGGGCTTCCAGGAGGGTGGGGGATGCATCTCCTGCTTTCCTGTCACTGAGCTGAACCTTCTGCAAGGCTGATCTTAATGTGTGTGGGGATCTGAATTCCCAGGATGCTCCTAATTAGAGCCTAATAGAATCTTTTCTGGAGTTTCTTATGCAACGCCCCCTGATCTTAAGGATGTTAAATTGCTCCCGATGTCTTAAATGCAAAATATGAAAGAATCTCTGTCTTGGAGTTTGGATTCTGAGTGTTCAGTGCCTTCTCTGCAGCCCCACAGGAGTTGTCAGTAATTAGTTCTTGAGCAGAGATAAAGAGTGGGGGCAAATTCCATAAATTTTATTATTTAACACTTTTCCAAGTGGCACGACAAGGGAAAAAGGTCCAAGCTTAAATCTGCACAAGGACCCAAATCAGTGACACTGGCAGATGTGCCAGGGCTTCTCACAGTCCTGTTTTACAAATCACTGACCAGAACTTTGTTGGGATTGCTGGTGAAAACTGAACCTTAACACTGATATTGTCAAATAATTTTGCAATTAGACTGTCCCAGTGTCTTTCAACCCTGTGATAGAGGCAGCATCAGCCATTAAGAGAACACAAGGAGGAAGCTGGAATTGTGAACCTGGCAGACAGGGCACTGGGCCCTTGGCACTGGCCTTCCTTATCTCTGTTTAGAACAAAAATAAGCACCAGTCTAATAGACTTTCCTCAGTCTAACAGGAAAACTACTTGCACTAAATTCCAGCTAAGAATTGTGGTTGTATCACAGAATCTCATGTCGTGAGGGATGTGAAGGAGGAAGGACAGGACTCAGGGCTGGTCCTTCATTCCTTTTTGGAGTTGTTGGTACTCCAAGGGAGCTTGAGGGTACTTGTACGAAAGTCTTGAGCAATTCCCAATGTAGAAAGCACTTTTAGCCAGTAGTTTAATATCTTACTTTTGTCTCTCAATTCAGGATGAAGGAATGAAAGCAGAAATATTTAGGTTACGTAAGAAACTGTCTGAGCAAGAGAAGAAGTTGCACAGCACAGTGAAACGCCTGCACTCCACAAACCAGCTGAAGGAGAACATGGAGAAAGTCATCATTGACCAGTGTGAGTGTGGGCTTTAATAACGGCTCTGATTTTATTTCTGTAGTCTGTGGGCTTTAATAATGGTTCTGATTTTATTTCTGTGGTCTGTGGCTGCCTTTAAATTTGGTGTTCCCTTGTGTGCTGCAGCTGTCACAAACAGGCTCAGGCTGTGCTGGGCTGATGGAGCCTCATTCCAGTGGGTACAAGTTGCCCCAAGAACAAAATTCTAGAGAATATCATGGAGAGCTGTTCATGTTTTTACACAAACCACTGATACTGTATCAATCCATGCAGCTGGCACTAATTCCTTGGTTATTCCACTGTAGATACTCTTGTTTCTGTTTTACAACAGTCCTGGACAGAGGGAAAGTTACTGTTTGCTGTAAATGTTTTCAGCCAAAGTTTTTGACATTGTCAAAATTGTGATTTTGCCCCAGTCTTAATAAATGTGGAATTAGGCTTTCACATTTTCTGAGGTACTGCCTTGCAAGGAGCTCTGTCAGTGCTCTGCACCTCACTGAGAAGTGCAGGAGAACAAGCTCAGAATAACAGAAACAAAAGCTTGCTATGAGTGATTTTTTTAAGAAAAATTAGGGCATTCTGTGGAATTATATTTTACCCTTTGTGGCCCATGTCTAGAAAACTATCTGGAAACATAAAAGCAAGTGGGCCATAGGGAGCATTGTAGCTGTGTTAAGCCAGGTGTCTGTTTGAAGAGATCCATCTCTGCTGCTTTAGGCTTTAATCACTCACCAGAAGAGATCTGAATGGAACTCTCCTCTGCCTTCATGCTACACCAATATGTGTGTTGTGAAAGGAAGAGTTCATTTTCTACTGTAAAAAAAAAAAAAATCAAAAAATCCATTCTTCCTCCCTCTGAAGTGGTGGGACTGAATGGCTCATTAGTCCTGCCTGAAGTGGCACTTGTGTTATCAGTAATTAATCTAGACTGGAACATTTTCCACAGCATACAAAGTTATAAAAATATCCATAATATTATATGTTACTCAAGTCAGTTAAATGCAATGTAGAGTGATAAATGTTATTTTGCTCTATAGCCTGTAATTTTTGTATCTAAGACCCATATATCTTCTGCCTGCAGATTTTTGTTGTTTCAAGCATTTATGGGCTGGTGTTTGGTCACTTCTTTCAAAATTGCTATATTACATGTGTACAAATTACTTGCATTAAATCATAAATTATGTTTTGTTCAGATCGTAGAGCCAAATAGCTCAGTTTGGGGTTGTCATGTAAAAGTCAAAGCTGTTCTGTCATTCCAGATAATGTCCCTGGGGTAGATTCACTGGGCTGGTTTGTCCACACTGGGTCATTTCAGAGCTAGGCTGGCTGTAAATCAACATTGATTTTACCCCTGTAGCCAAAAAGTTATTCCTGAGCCACCCCACCCACCCACACTGCCCTAAAGCAGACTGTGCCTGTGGCCCTGAATTGGATCACTTTATTTTCGTGGCATTCAACCTCCTCCCAGTGAGGTGCTGAGAAACTGAAACCTGCATTTTCTGAGGTCTCTGTAATGCAAATCTCTGCTGGGAGAGCAGCAGCTGTGCCAGCAGTGGCACAGCTTCCAAATTCTCATCAGCAGCTGAATTTAATAGGTTTGATTTAGAAAAATCCAGTTTGCCAGGTGGAATGAGTTTACCAGCAGAGCTCTTCTGAGCAGAGCACTCTGCCACACAAAAAAGACCTGGATGTGATTTTCTCCCAAGTTTCCTTGATTATGGGAATTAAGGATGTCGAGTTGCCTTTGTCTTAAAAGAGCAGTTTCAGAAATGTTCCTAATTTGCATCTGTACACAAATTCCTGGCCAAGCCCACAGCAGAACTGGGGGGGCACCTGAAGCTGCTGGATTTTCTCAGGTTTGGAGGTTTCTTCCCTTCTCCTTTTGCCAGCAGGAAAGGAAAAGCACTGCAGTAGGTGACCTTGGCTGCCTTCATTCTGCACACATCCTGTTACCTGCCTGCTCCAGTGAGGATATTCAGGTTCCCTCTGTTATGTAGCTGAACATTCCTAAATATATTTAGAGGCAGAGACTGGAACATTCTTGTGACTCAGAGTCTTCTGTGTTCCCTCTCTGGTGAGAGAGCTCATTGCTTATAAACCTCATCTGAACCTCTGAGCATGGAACAATGCAGTGCCAAATTGCAGTAATCTGCCAGGGGTGTAATTATCCTGTGACAGCTCTACCCTTGGAGTTGTTGGCTTCTTATTGTTGTAATGAAAAATCTTCATTATGGCTAAATTGTTTATTTTTGAGACCGGAATATCAAATTGGTGCTTGTGAGTGGTGCATTTCAGCAGTTACAGAACTGACACAGATTAGAGACTCACATGTTTAACCTGACATTTCTAAATACCACTTCTGTTTGGAAACATCCCCTCCTCCATTCACAGGTCTCCTGCTGGCCCCACAGAGACAGACTGGGCTGGATGAATGGGGGAAACCTGGAACCCTTCAGAGCAGGCCACTGGTTTTTGGTTTCCCCGTGGCACAGAGAGGTTGCTTTGTCCTTGGACCAGCTCCTTTGGCCATCTGTCCTCTTCTCCCCCTCCTAACTGCCCTCCCCAGCCCAGGCAGGATTAAACTGGAGTTAGAGCATGCACCATCTCCCCTTAAAATGAGCAGAAAATCTTCCTGTGTGACTTGGAAGGAGGGGTGAGCGTGGCAGGGGCTGTGCAGATCTTGGGGGGGTACATGCAGTGCTGAGCTTTGCCCGTTTCACATGGCAGAAAAACTTCAGAAACACTCCCAGGATGTTCAGGTTTGAAAAGCAGATTGTGGAACACAGGCCAGCAGCAGGAGGTGACATTCCAGGGGTGGCACTGCCCTGGACCTGCAGTCCTGAGGGAATCCTCCTGCTCAGACATTATTTCATGTTGGGTCATTTAGAAAGACTTGCAGTATTCTTTTTAATCTCCTCTTTCTTTCCAGTGGTTTTAACACATGATGTCTTGAAGAAGGCCAGAGGAAACCTGGAAGTAAGTGAAAATTTTGTTTGCATTGAATTCCTTGGTCTCTGCTCGTCAGAAATACATAGTGTAGTGTCAGGAGTGTTCTGCAGAATTAGTCTGATTTGCTTTAGGTTTTCTCCCTAATCAAGGCTGGGTGACAGCAGTTTAGTGTGATAAATAGCCTGCTGTGTTTGATGGCTGAAATAAGAGTTTTATGACTGACCACATAAACACCTAAGCCCTCTCCTTCCTGATGCTTTCCCTAGATTAATATTCATGTCTGTCATCATCTTCCAGCAGTTCATTTCCAGGAGATCACAGCCTGATAACCTGCACGAGCTCACACAGACACCCTTGTTAAAAGCTGGAGCCTGTGTCAGTCACTGATGGTTCTTTTATTTTTTAACCACAGCCCCACCAGGGGAAGCTTTTGGAAGCAGCTCTCTGCTGGTGCAGGGTGTTCAGGCACTGGGAGTGTTTCAGGAATCACTGCTCAGATTTGATTTCCCCCACAAGGTCCAGACTTTACTCCCAGAAGGATGCGATTCATTCCTTGACTCTGAAATCCCCTCCTTCTGCTCACACCCCTCCACTCTGAATAACTGTACAATTTCAAATTTCCTCTAACCTTTTCCATGCTTCCCTTCTCCCTCACCCCCATCAGCATCAACATTTCCCTCTGCAGCTGCTGTGCTGTTCTCAGCCCTGCCTGAGCTAGAAAGTGATGACATAAAACAATCTTCCTGCTTACAGAAGTCTTACCACTTTAACTTGAAGATCTGATGAGCACAGGAGCTCCTCTGTGCACATCCTTGTGCAGCAGGATGGGGTAGGGACAAATTGTGGGCATTGAAGTACTGTACAATAATAATAATAATTATTGTTGCTTTTCTAACCAGGTTCCACCAGCTGAGAATCAAAAATCACCTTCCTACACCAGCAAAAAAAGGATTCTCTGAAGGAGAAAGTTCTGCTAACAGAGACTGGTTTTGCGAGTGTTGTTTGCTTTGTGCTGCCTTAATATTTATTGATGTAAAAAATGTTTGTTCAGCTCTTTTAATGGAATCAGCCTTTGACAAAAAAAAAAAAAAGGACAAAAAAAGACACCTTTTGGTAAATAACTTATTTAACATTTTCTGTAATGTAAAGATGGTTTTAAATATTTATTACAGGAGCAAGGTACTGCAGGTATTAAGAAAAAAATCCAGATTTTTTTTAAAGTTGGCACATTTGAGATTTTATATTTGTACTTTTCATGTTGTAAAACTATTTGTTGTTGTAGTCAAACAGGTCCTGAAAGAACCAAGAATGTGATCCACCTTCCACTGTTTCTCTCCTGCTAAAAGAATGTAGGTTAAAAAAAAAAATACTCTGCCAGTTGTCATTGTTTTGTAGCAATGTGAAAAATGTTTAATATTTTAAAGCATTTTAACCATCTCTGGAAGGTTCTTCTGGAAACTGCCTGATGCTGGGCTTTGTGTTAGGTACTTAGATTGATGCTGTGTCTGAAAATGTTACTTAGAATCAGACAATTAAAATGAAAAATCATCACAAATGTGTTCGTGTTATTTTGTTTAAAACCTCAGACTTTGGGCATTATTGACCTAAGCAGCCACATCAGATCATTTATTTCCTGAGTGACACAAAGTGAACTGGGAAAATAGTTCAGTTTAACATTAACAAGGCCATAAATTGAAGTGATTTTTGGTTACAAAAGCAGAGTTTGTGGTGCAGGCATGACTTTATTGAACTGATTTCACACAAAACAATGTTTTTCCCCCCTCAAGCTGATGACATCCCCATTGTACGAGGAAATTTGCCCTTGGCATCTAAACATTGGGACTGGGAAATCCTAATACAGGATTGGGGTTATATTGGTCCTTGGGTTTTGCCCTTTTGTAATGGGCTGCCACAAAACTCTGAGTGTGTGTGCACTGAGGAACTTCCCCCCACGCTGGAGCTGGGGCTGTTCCCTGCACAGCACGTGGGGGCTGCAGGGTTGGAAAGGACCTAAAATCCCATCCCACCCCTCCCACGGCAGGGACACCTCCCACTACCCCCGGCTGCTCCAAGCCCTGTCCAGCCTGGCCTGGGGCATTTCCACCTCTTCTCTGGGCACCCTGTGCCAGGACCTCCTCATCCTCACAGGGAAGAAATGTTTCCTGATATCCACTGCAAACTTCCTCTCTCTTGGTTCAAAGCCATTCCCCTTCTCCTGTCACTTGTCTCTCTGTCCCATCTTTCCTGTTTGCTCCCCTCTGGTTCTAAAAAGGCCACGATGAGATCACCCCAGAACCTTCTCCTTGTCTCCAGGCTGAGCAGTCCCATCCTTTCCCCACGAGAGATGTCACAGATTATCCCTGGGGACGGTCTGTCCCATTCCTCCCTTCCCCACAGCCACTGTGCATGTGGGTTTATTTTGGGGAGAGCCACCCTAAAGCCTTCCACCTCCAGGGTGCCTCTTGCCCTGGGCCCTGCTGGGTCCCGCTCTTCCATTTCCCAGCCCAGCTCTTCCCTGCAGGACACAAATGGATTTAGTGGGGCTCCCACAGCCTTCCTACAGGTGTCATATTCTGGGAGCTGCTCTGTGCCCTGCAGAGCCCGTGTCCCTGAGTTTTCCTGGAATTCCCTGTATCTGGGAGCTCTCTGTGCCCTGCAGAGCCCGTGTCCCTGAGTTTTCCTGGAATTCCCTGGGTCTGGGAGTTCTCTGTGCCCTGCAGAGCCCGTGTCCCTGAGTTTTCCTGGAATTCCCTGTGCCTGGGAGCTCTCTGTGCCCTGCAGAGCCCGTGTCCCTGAGTTTTCCTGGAATTCCCTGTGCCTGGGAGCTCTCTGTGCCCTGCAGAGCCCATGTCCCTGAGTTTTCCTGGAATTCCTTGTGCCTGGGAGCTCTCTGTGCCCTGCAGAGCCCATGTCCCTGAGTTTTCCTGGAATTCCTTGTGCCTGGGAGCTCTCTGTGCCCTGCAGAGCCCATGTCCCTGAGTTGTCCTGGAATTCCCTGTGCCTGGGAGCTCTCTGTGCCCTGCAGAGCCCAGCCTGCAGCGGTCCCCGAGTTTTCCCGGAATGAATTCCCGGTGTCACATCCCGGGAGAGGCTCAGGCCGGAGCCTGCAGGGGGAGCCAGACCCATTCCTCTGGATTCGGGGAAAACGGGAAAAGTTAAAAATAAACTTCGCGAATTGGGGGAAAACGGGGGGGAGGTAAGGGAAGGAGCGTGCAGTCAAACTTGTTCTTCAGTCTCTTCACACGTTATTGTCCTCACAGCTCACTAAAAACGTCAAGTTAATTTTACTAAGTAGCTAAATTATAGACACTCAGATGTAATCAGAATCCGCTATACATTTCAACTTTCAAAATTAATCATCCTGCGTTTCTGAGTTATCACACCTGAAGGAAACAGCTGTACGGATATATTTAGCATTCCCATGACTCTTGGTCTTCTTGCAGCCTTTTATTCCCCCCACACCATCTGCACTTGAAAAATAAATAAATAACCAGGTTAAAATGGTTTCTCTTTCCTGAGATGATTTGCCACTTACTTCTTAATGGTCCCAGAGAAGATCTTCTCCTGACCCATTTTTGCTTCTGATAAGCTCTAATTGCTGCACCCAGTTCACACCTGGGCAGGTCTCACCACTGAGATTGGTAAAAAAAAAAAAGGAAAAAAAAAAGGCAGGATATCATTACCTCTTTAAAAACAGATGATCCTACAAGATCAAAGTATTTCATCTTAATGAGAAGTGCCTCTTAACCACACACAATTTACTGGGCTGGTTTAAAAATAATTAGGGAAAAAAAAAAAAATCCAGGAGAAAAGCTCACCAGATGGTGGCTGTGGAAGACAAAGCTTACCGAGTGTTAAACTTTGTTCCCATTAAACAAAATTAAATTTTCCTTTAAAAATAATTATGCGGGAGAAAAATAAGCAGCATAAGCAAATGGAATTAGAGGAGGGGCTCATTTGCTTTTCGTTCTGTGGGCAAGGTGAACGGAAACATTGCTGAGAGAGTGGTTCAGGCAGGAGCACTCCGGTGGGAGAGGGGAGGCTGCTGCCACTACCTGTGACCTTGAACCTCCTGCTCGTTCCCCAGGCTCACAGGCACTGAACAGGCTGAGGTCTCAGAGAGGATGCTAAAGGCCAGTTGAGATTAAGGGGAAAAAAAAAAAAAAAANTGCCAAAGGGAACAAACAGAAATAATACCCAAAGCTCACGGGTCGCTGCCTGTATTAAAAATAAATCAATGCAAATGCATTCAGGCGTTCTTAAAAACAAAAACGCAGCAGATCTTGCGGTATTTTAATCTCCACCAAAGCGGCAAGTTCTGGTTTTGGGAGGCTTTGCACAGGGGTGGGATTCCTGGGGCTGCTGTGGGGTCACAGGGAGCTGTGGGGAGAGGGCAGAGCCCTCCCCAGGTCCCACATGGAATCACGGAGCAATTTCTTCAACTTTTCCCGCTCCAGCCTGGCCCAAAGAGCTGAGCAGAGGCGAACGAGCCCTCTTGACATTTTGGGTTTATTTTAAACACTCCTGAACTAAACAAAAAAGCAACTCCCGTCATCACTCCCAAATTCCACAGAAATGACAATGTGGGAAGAGAAATATAAAAAAAGAAATGGCAACGCTCTGCAGCTCTATCGGCACCGAATTCCCGAGGTGCAGAGAGCCCAGACCCGGCCTTTGGACTGAACAGGTTTGACTCCCGAGGGTGCCCCATCCAGGAAAGCCCCCCATGCTGCCTGCACAGCCCGGGGTCATGGACCCCTCACCCTCTGGGGTGGAGGAGAAGCAAACCAACCCCTGTCTGCTCCTAAAATGCCATTTTATTCTCCTGCACCGCAGTTTGAGCCTGGAGCCGCAGCTGAGCCCCCAGGTTTCACTGCAGTGGGGGCTGCTGAGGGAAGGAGGGGCAGTGGAGGCTCCCTGTCCTGCAGGGAATGATCCAGGCCCAGCAGGGGCTCAACAGGGGCACAGGGAAGGAATGTGGTCCCTCACTTTGGCAGCTCTTCGCAGAAAACTCCTCTTGCAGGGAGCAGAGGACTCATTTTTGTCTTGCCCAGGCTGTGAAGCAGCAGTGAGGGAAGCCAAGGCTGCTCCTGGGCTGGTGACACCAGAGGAACAAGAAAGGTTCTGGTGACCCGTTCCCATCTTTCTGTCCCCCTCCTTGCCATCTTCTCCACCTAAAATGATCTCCCACATGTAAAATCTGAATTTTTATGGCTTCTGTTTCCAGAGAAGTGGCACAAAGTCCAGTGTCACACAGCAGCACAGAGCTGCAACACATCCCTGCAAACCCAGCACACTGAAAGCGATAAAAAACCCAAATAATTCTCTTTTCCTACCTCTCTCCACGGGAAGTCACTCCTCTAATAAGTTCCCAACACCAAATCAAGCCCTTGGAGACCTCCACAGGTAGCTTTGGGCTCCCCCCTGTTCTCCAGGACCTGCAGCTGCCCCTGCCCCATCCCCAACCTGCTGCTCCACACTCTCCAGCCACATCATCCTTATCTTTAATTTCTGAATTGACCCCCTGGAGAAAAATCTCTGCATGCCTATTTTTTATGTGTTTATCTTGTCATTTCTTTAGAAAGATACTTGTTACAAATATATTTTTCCCCTCCTTCCCCCCAGCCCTGTCGGAGGAATCTACTTGGGTAATTTGTTGAGCGGGTTGCTGGGCCTTGCATTATGCATGAGATGCAATCTTGATTTTTGCACTCCACTGTGTGCATTCTGAAACAGGAACGGCATCGTGCCCGCACGCAAAATGAACATTAACAGCTCAGAAAAAAAAAAAAAAAAAAAAAAAAAAACCAAAAAAAAAACACNAACAAAAAAACCCAAAAAAACCCAACCCAAAAAACAACAACAAACCGAAAAAAAAAAAACCACCCAAAAAAAACCCCCTGAAAAACAAACCCAGAAAACAGAAAATGCCCATTTATTTAAAGGAAAACGAAAAAACAGCCTCCACTTTCCCAAGCTGTTCTGGCTGGGGCTGCTCAGAGCACTCAGTCGTTCCCGTGTAAGCCCTGCTGGGCTCGGGGCTGCTCGGTGGGACCAGCAGTGACGGTGCCGCAGCATCCCGGGATGGATGGACGGGGCCGGGAGCACCCCCCGGCCTGCTGGGACACGTCCCCGCCATGGCAGGGGCTGGAACGGGATTATCTTTAAAATCCCTCGCACCCCAAATCATTCCGGGGTTGTGTGTGAGCCCGAAGGCAGCAGCAGCACCCCCGGCAGCAGTGGAGCTCCGGGGGGACATCTCTGCTCAGAGGAGGATCAGCCTGTCCCTCCCTCTGCTGTCACACAAACACACAAACACGGACACTTCCCGCTCCCAGAGACAAATAAACGGCACCAGCCACTCCTGGTCACCTGGCTCGTGCTGCAACAGCTTTGGGAACACCTCACGGGGCCAAACATTTCGGGTCAAGCTCCAAAGGCCAAAGATTCACCAAAGCTTCCAGCCTTTTTGCCAAATGTGTCCTTGTTAAAGCCCCGCACCTCCGCTCCCCCCTCGGCCTTCTCCTGGCGGGGGATTTGGGGACGTGGGAGGAGGTGGTGACACCGGCAGTTGACACAGGTAAGGGCACGGGCTGCTGAGTGTAGTGTCAAACCCTCCGGGCTAAAGACATAAAGCAGAAACACAGACAGACAAAAAAGGATGCGGAAGATTCACAGCCCATCGACCCCCCCAGCGCTCTGCCCCGCAGCATTTCGTGCTTGGAGGCCGTCGAGTATTTCAGAGCAATCGCACGTGTGGCTCAATTTAAAGTCCATTTAGAATCCAGCTGTGACAGTGATGTCCTTATCAACCCCTGCTGAGGCACCTCTGTCACCTCCCTCGGGCAGGGGCTCCTCCTGCAGCCCCCGGGGTGGGACACAGCTGCTCCCGTGGCCAAAGCTTGTGATTTTTCACCCAGTTACAAAAAACCACCCAAAACCTATGAAGAAGAAGGAAGAAGAAGGTGAAGAAGGACTTAGACAATGCCTTAAATCCTCCATGTTGCCCCATTATATATTACTGTACACTAAAACCCCAAAATCCAAGTTTTCAGAATTCCAACATCTCCCTCTCTTGTCTGCAGGAGAAAACAGAGGAGCAGAAACCACCAGTGCTAATCCCAAGAGCATGAGCAGCGGAAAAGAATCAGAAAGTGGCCCCTGAGAAGCAATTGAGAAAAAAAAAAAGTCAGAGAATGAGTAAGAGGGAGAGAGAGGACAGGTGGAAAGGAAAAAGGAACAGGATAAAACGTGGACCAAGATATAAAGCCAATTATTTTTGATTCTTTGGCTTAGGGGCTAATTTATTACAGCAGTAAATCATGCTTAGGACAGGTAATACAGCAGCCAGAGCATGGACATTATTTAGACAGTGTGATCACGGTATTAGCGCTCAGAAAAGTGGAAAAAAATTTAAATTTTAACTGCCTCCAGGCCACATCTCACCCTTCACACTCTCCTCTTCATTCAGCACGAAGAAATATGGTACTTTCCCAGAGCCAGGAGCTCCACGTGGAGACAGGAGGGTTTGTGGGAAAGCACAGGCTCGGGTTTGGTCCCATCCCATCCCAATTTCCCATCCCATCCCAATTTCCCATCCCATTGCATCCCAGTTTCCCAGTTTCCCAATTTCCCAGTTTCCCATTCCCATTGCAATTTCCCATTCCCATTCGCATTCCCATCCCATCCCTGGGCTGGGGCTGCAGCCCCTCATCCTCCTCTCCCAGTGACCCTGGCAGCCACCAGGACAGAGTCGAGGATGTGAAAAAAGGCCCCGAAGGAGCTCTCAGCGAGCTGGTTTGTGTCCCACACACCCGGCCAGGGATGTGAGAGCCCCAGCCGCGATTCCAGGGGGAATTCGGGTTGTGGGAAGGAACGAATTGAGGCTGAGCATCTCATCACACCCCGCAGGGCGGCTGGGCTGACAGGGAAACGTGTTTATGTTCTCTAAAGGTGGTGCAGTCACAAAGAAACTTTCCGGGGGCTCGAGGGGGCGAGGCGCTCCCCACAGACAGCGGGAATGGCGGGGCAGCCCCATCCCCACGTCCCGCGGGAGAAGCGCTGTGGGGCAGCGCCGTGCGGGGGCTTCGTTCCCTCACCTGGGGCTGGCAGGACCCCGAGATCTCGCCCTGACGCTTTGGGGGTCACTTTTTTGGGGTGTTCACCCCGTGCCCTCCCGGCCTGGTGTGAGCATCCCCGGGCTCAGCGCTGCCCCTCGGGGCACCGAGGGATCTTGGCAACCTCGAAAAACGGTGTCAAAGACGCGAAAAACCCCAGCCTGCATCACCTGCATCCCCCCCCCCAAATCACCGGAGCAAACGGCGCGTTCTCCAGCGGCGTGTCCTGCGAAATTAGGGAATTCCATCGTGCTCCGACCCCGCTGCGGACGGGAGGGGAAAGTTCTCCGCTGCCCCCGGGGCAACCTGATCCCCTCTGCCGGTGATTTCCCCTGCTGGGAAACCCACGGCGCGGTCCCAGGGCGCTGTTTGGGGCACTGACAGCACCGCAGCCCCCCCTCCGCTCTCCCTGCCTCCTCCTGCCCCCGAGGCACGGAACAATCGGGGACAGAGATCCCGCATCCTCCCACACCTGGTGCTCCCCTCCCACATTCTGCTCGCCTAAAGCCACGGCAGGATGTTTTCCTTCTTGCGGTTGGGAATGTATTTAAGAAATGTGTTTACTTATACCCTGTAAAAGCACAATAAACTTATCTCCAGACATTGCGTTAAAGAAACATCGTGACTTTTAAAAGCTGCTTTGTTCAAAAACTCCTCCAGGCAGGAAAGATTAAAACCTAGCAAGGCAGTGGTGGCTAAGGAAAAACAGAACCATGCTGTTGTAATTTCACTGTCCCTAACAGAGCAACACACACTGTGCACATGTGGGATGAAAAGTTAAAATAACTTGGAGAAAGCTATTAATTTCCAACAATGGCAGACACGGACAGCAGAGGGGTTTTAAAGCACTGTTCAAGTTATTGAGCCCAGCAGACGCCACACGGGCACTTTGAAGCCTCAGGTGGTTGGAAATGCAGCACAGATTGTCTCATGTTTGATCTTCCACACCCGTCTGGCTCCATCACCATCAGCAGCTCCCAGGGTAACTGGGGCCAGCACTTGATGGGGCCTGACTGGTTTGTGTTGATGTGGAGGCACAGAGACACACGGGCCCAAAACCTGACATTTCTACCTCTTCGGTGGGGAAAAATGGGACTTTTAGCAGGAACAGGGCTAACTTCACCCCAAAGCCAATCTGTCTGATGGAATTCAGGCTGCAGAGCAGGAAGGATATTTGTATTTCTATCTGCCTGAATGCAGGCCTGCTCCTTGATTGTTTTTAGTTACAGCTGATGATAATGCAGAGAGAAAGATCAATATGGAGTGTGTTGGCCTGGTAACCTCCTCAAACTGCAGAACTTGCACTGAGTTGTGACATGGGGAAACTGAGAAACAGCATGAAAATTTTATGTGGCCAGAGCAGCTTTCTGATGATCTGCTCCCGTGGGCCCTGAGGTCTCTGTGCTGGGCTGGTTCTCCTGACTTCTCAGGAGGGATTTTGCAGCAGCTGCTGGAGCTTGTCAGTGGTGACAAACTGCTGGGAGACCCAGAGCAGAGCCTGAGCAGTCCCCTCCATGATCTCCTGCATGGATGGGAGCACCTGCACCTTCTCTGGCCTCAGAGTGGAGAGGCCCTGGCACTCTGGTGCCCCAGAGAAGCTGTGGCTGCCCCTGGGTCCCTGGAAGTGTCCAAGACCAGGCTGGACAGGGCTTGGAGCAACCTGGGACAGTGGGAGTGTCCCTGCTCGTGGCAGGGGTGGAATGAGATGGGATTTAAGATCCCTTCCAACCCAAACCATTCAATCATTGTATGGCCTAAATGCACCCTGTGCCTTTCAGGGGACTGGGCCACCCTTGGCGTTGTGTGGCCACCACCCTGGGGATGGTGTGGCACCAGCCTTGCTGCACCTCCTCCCCCAGAGACGCAACCTTCGACTGCTTGGTATTTCTAGAAAATAGAATTTTCCCAGAACCTGGGCTTTTCTCCTCAAAGCAAAGAACAAAGAACCCCCATCTTGTGAGGGCAAGAGCACGGCCCCCAAAATGAAACAGCCCAAACCTGGAGCTGTGCAGCTGCGCTGATTATGGGTGGGGGCCTGCCGAGCCCCCCAAACCCTGCCCTTTGCAGGGCACGTGGTGGGGGAGCCTCTCAGGGGCCTGGCCTGGCTCCATCCCCAGGGATCCCTGAGGGCAGCAGGATCTGGCTCAGGAGACCAGAGTGATGTGGTGTCAATTAAAGGTTTTATTAGCACGAGCTCCTGTGGTGACTGCATTGCTCACCACGCCAATAAACCCCTCACACCACACCATTAACTGCTCTGTAGATGCCACATCACTCTTGTGTAAAATACTTCAAAAAGTGGTTTAAGTTTTTCCACTGTCATTTTTCCCCTCGTACCCTTTGGCTGCAAAGCCAGGCTGGGTTTAACAGTGGAGAGCTCAGCTGAGCAGAGCTGGGTGGGATGGGGAATCCATCCTCATCTCTTCACTTGTTCCATGGTCTTAAAACTTTTTTCTCAGCTTGGAAAGCATGAAATGGAGTAAAATTATACAATGTGTAAAATATGGCATCCAAAGGGATCCTGCAATTTCTCCTGAGCCCCATGGCAAACATGGAGACTCAGGGTTTGGGGCTGGTGTTTTGGGAAGTTTTCACAGAATAAGGCAGAGGGGGCTCTGGCAGACTTTGGTTTTCAGTCTGTTTTGACTGAAGACTCCAAAGGACAGATTTGATCAGAAGGACAGGTGGAAAGAGGAGGATTCATCTCCAGCAGGGATGGGAACTGCTTTCAGAGCAGGGAATCACACCAAAACAACCCCCAAACCCGGCCTAGTGCTGGGAGCTCATGGTCCAGCTGACTGCTTCCCAGCTTTCCTCAGTGGACACTTAAATTTTGGAGAATCTGGGCATGAGGAACCCAAAACCCAGCAAAAGGTCAGTCAGAGAAAATCTGGCTCATTCTTGAGGGACGAGGAATGAATTGATATTAGGACAAAATATGTTCCCTTTAGCTCAAACCTCAGCCAGGATGGTTTTCTGTTGATGTGGGAAAAGATTAACATTTGGTCACTCCCAAATCTCCGGGAAAGGGGAGCTGCACAGGGCTGGCAATGAAGATGTAATCCTTTCCAAAGGTTCAGTTTTAAAACACTTCCATTTGTAACCTTGAACTACCACTCCTAGTGTGTTGTTTTAATTTTTTTTCTTTTCCTTTCTTCTTTTTTTCTTTGTCCCTTCAGGAGTTGACACAGTTGAGAGAGCAGAGAAATTAAACTGTGCAAGATTGCTTCCTGCATTGATAGACTCAGATTCTCATTCATGCAGAGACTTAGGAAGAAAAAAAAAAGTTTAAAAAATCACTGGGATCTCTCTTTGCTCAGAAATCTGTATTCCATTAACTCTGACATAAGGCACAAAGTAAACCAAGAGAAAGAGAAACTCACCCCAGTGGGTGGCTGGAAAACAGAGGCAGAGCCCATCAGCATTCTCTGTGTGTGCAGGGAACAGAGGGCCTGGGCACACAAAAAGTGATCCTGATGGAAGAAACAGCTAATCCTTCCTGGTAGCAGCAGTAAAAGCCTGTGGCCAAGAGAGTCTGCACGGATTTGGTAGCAGAGATAAGAGGGAGCCAAATTCCAGTGAGCATCCCCTTCCTGCAGCTGATTAGCAGCTGCACTCCGAGCGGGAGAGCACACACACCACGCTTGGAAAACTCCGAGTGGAGAGAACCCTGACAGCAGCACCGACACCTGGGAGAGAGCTGGGAAACAGCAAAGCCACAACAACCCCCTCTGCAGGGACTGCAGCTCGGTCCTGTCCTCCAGTGGGCAGACACGGGAGGGAAGCAGAGCCAGCTCCATCCCCACCTGGTGAAGAATTTGCCCCTTGGGGAGGGGGCTGCAGGAGCACCCCAGAAACCCTGCTCCACCCTAAATCCCAGCCACACTGGCCCTGCCCCTGGGAGCTGCCTCTGCTGGATTCTAGTTCTAAATAATCTTAAAGCTAAGGCTTGAAAGGGATGAGCTAGCACAAGTGAGTTGTTCCTGTACATTAATTTTCCAAAGAGGCTGTGGCTGCTCCTGGATCCTTGGAAGTGTCCAAGGCCAGGCTGGGCAGGGCTTGCAGCACCCTGGGACAGTGGAAGGTGTCCCTGCCCATGCCAGGGAGTTGGAATGGGATGAGCTTTGATGTCCTTCCAACCCAAACCACTCTGTGATTAATGAAAATATATTTAGGACATCCCTGTCAAAGTGGGATGAAATCCAGAAAAGCCATTCAGATGTGTGTCCATGCAGGTAGAGACTTATTACATCAGCCTGTTTCCTAAAAACATTTGCCTACAAAAGATCCTTTAGAGAGGCCCATGCCCCAGGCCTGCAGAGCTCACCTTCCCTGCCAGCAAATCCCCTTCATGCACAGCACCTCAGGCCTGGGCCACTCCAAGGGAATTCTGCACGGGGGTGAATTTCAGCAGGAGAGAAAGGAGGGGAAAATACTCCAAATCCCAGAAAGGCTCCCTCAGCCCCAGCAGCCCTTGTGGGAACCCTGTCAGAGCCCAGGCAAAGAGTAAAACCCTCAGAGGAGCCAAATGGCACAGTTTGCAGTGGTCCACACGGGCAGAGGTGATTATGTCATGCAGCCGTGGATCCTTCCAGCTGGAGGTATTTTAAACACACAGGAAATAATGTCGGAATCATAGGACTGCAATCTTTAAATTATATTCAAAAAAGATGCTCAAAGCATATATCATTGAATTATGAACAGCTTTGGCAGCTTTATTGATGATGTTGAATCTGGTTGACAGATGCATTTACACTGCATAAGCATTCGAGATGCAAGAGTAATTGCTTATTAGTCTTGTTGTGAGGCAAAACACCAGATTGAAATAAATAGGAGCTCATGAACACAATTTTGCTGCCTCTTTGATTATTTTTTCAAGCTAACCATCTGCTGAGCATCTGGGATTCTTAGAATCCAAGATCCATAGCCCCCACACAGGTGGGAATTAAAAAATACAAATAGAAGGAGCTTAAGAACCCAAACAAACTATGATATGAAATTGTCCAAAATGACTGGAGAGGTTCTTTCACAGCTTGAATACAAACGTGGGGAGTTTGTTTCTTGCAGGACACAAGGAGCAGAGGCACTGCCAAAGTTCTCTGTCCACTTGGTGCACTGCTGGTGCCCCTCAACTCAGGCCAGGGCCCAAAAAATGCTCTGTAGTGACCCCAAGGAGCCCTGTAGGGACCCCAGAAATCAACTTAGCAGGGCACTCAGCACAGGGCTCTTCTCCACAAATGAGACACACTGGGACAATCCAAGCTCCCTTGAGGCCTCCAGGAAAACTTCCAGGACTCTCTGGGGCTTTGCTTGCAAGGTTTTTTTTGGTGACATTGTCAGACTTCAGTTTCTCTGTCCTTGCTGCTAGGTTTTTAAACTTTCATCAAAATAGAAGGAGAACACAAACGTGGAAAGAGAGAAAACAGAAGCACAGGAATGAGGAGAAGAAACAACATAGGAAAGAGATAAAAAAAAGAGAGAAAAATGCAGCCAGTGAGGGAGAGGCTGCTGTATCTCCTCAGCACCTTGCTCCAGGGGTTCCTTTCCTCTGCCCAGGGGTGCTGGGTGCCCACACACCCCCCATGGGGGCAGATCCAGCCCTCTCCCCCCTCTGCCCATCCCTGGCCTCTGACCCTCCCAGATTCCCCGTGGGGTCGGTGTCAGCTCTGCCAGCAGCAGAGGACAAGGACAAATCTCCATGAGGACAGAGCCAGGAGCCAGGATGAAGTTTGCTGCAGGGTTTATTGCGGCCTGTGGGATGGCAGCTTTGATAAGAACATAAAATTGATATTTGAATTTTCCCCAGCTGCCACTGCACTCGGTGCTGAGAACACGAGTTAATAAAAACAGCCAGTTAAATAACTGTCAAACTCAGGCAAATACCCATAAAGCAAATGTTCTTTTAAAAAAGCAAATTAGACATGCATTTTCCTCCATGAAAAAGGGCAATTAGAGAAGCTTTATAACTAATATTTGGTTTTGGTTCTAAAATATTGAGGATCTTTCCTAAACACAGCACAGTGAAGTGTTTCAATTAATCTCCTTTGAACACACACATTCAGGTGGTTAAAAAGGAAAAAAAAAAAAAAGAAGAAAGAATGATTTGTGCATCAAGATCTGTCATCTCCAAAAAGCTGTAAACAGTATCTTAGAGAGCAGAGTTTGTGTGACAAATTTGAGATTAGGCGGATTCTGATCTAAAAATTAACTTGCTTATCAGAGAAATAATATTAGAGTAAAATAAATTAGAATCTCTACTGAAGACTCTAAAAGTAATTTTTAAAATTAATTAGAATCAAAAAGATGGATCTCAAAGGATGGGACAACTCTAATTTAGACAGACGGTAATTAATTCCTTATTTCAGAAATTCATTAACAGGCTGTAAGAGCAAATCATTCCTTTGCTGGAGTTAAGCTCCAGAGGGAAAGATTCATCTGGAAAGGGTCTGTGGGAACTCCCCTGGTGCTGGAGGGCAGGGGAGCCCCTCTGGCAGCAGGATGGGCTTTGGGGGGTCAGGGAGGTTTTATTTGGGTGGAAGATTTGGACCCACAGCTGCTCACACTGCAAGCACAGAGGCTGAGCTGAGCCACAGCCCTCACAAGGCTCTGTGGATGGGGGAACAAATAAACCACTAAACGTTGCTCCTATTTGTCATTAAAGTTGATATGGAACAAATAAACCACTAAACATTGCTCCTATTTGTCATTAAAGTTGATATGGTGTGTCCCCCACTCCCTGTCTCGGTTGGGGCAGCAGCTTCCCCACCTTCCACCCTCACCAAGCCCTGGCAGACCCACCACAGGTCCTCAGGCCCTGGTGTGGGGACAAAAACCTAAAGATTTGGGGAATTTCACCTTAAAACTCTGCCATGCAACAGCAGGGAGCCGATCTCAGAGCAGATGTGTCCCCCCTCTATCCAAGGAACCTCTTCCACGGCCCTAAAACCCAACAGCCCCACCACTCCTCAGGGCAACATCCACCAGGAAAACAGCTTGTGTGAGTTTCCCCGGGCACCCTGGCCGTGCCTGGTGTGCTGCCCTGCCCCAGAGATCCCCACCCTGTCACTGCACACCCTCCGAGAGGCCAGAGCACAGCCCTGGCCCGGGCCAGCCCTGCCTGGCAGCTGCATCCCACTGATAACTCGGATAAGCTGGGAGCTTATCCTCGGAGCTGGAGGGCTTGTCGAGGGGAGGATGAGCGATGCAGGAATCTGCAGCCTGGACCCAACTGGAGAGAAGCCCAAAACGAAATCCTGTTCTGAAAAGAGCTGGGCTCTGGATCTGGATGTGAGGAGCATCCTGCCGGCCTTCCCATCTGCAGCCCGGCCCCAGGGCCCACTGAGGGGGCGGGGAGAGATCCATGAATATGGATTTATTCCTTTGGACTCAGGGCTGCCACATGCCTGGTGGCACTGCTGGTCCCGGTGGTCACAGGTTTTCTTGGCCTGTGAACGTTTCTCCCAGGAGGAATCCCTGTGGGCCGTGCAGGGGATGGACAGACGGCTCCCAGCTCTTCATCCAGGACGAGGGAGGCGGGAATACAACAGGATTAGCTCCTGCTGGCTCCAAACCAACCTCCCTCAAGGGGAGAAGCAGCTTCCAGAGGGGCAGACAGGTCACCTGGCAGCAGCACTTCACCAGCTGGGGCCTGGAAGGAGCCACACGGAGCAAAATCAGTTTAGCACGAGGTCCCGCATTTTGCTCACAGTTCTCTTCTTCAGGGCATGTTCACTCCCCCTCACCAGGCTTCTTTTAAGCCCAGTTTTATTTCACATAAACTGCAGAGATAAGTGTCTGCAGTTTCTCTTTGCCTAAGTCACAAGTCAGCCTAAACATAAATTGTTGGAGAAGGGAGTTGCTCCGGGTTGCAGAGCACTCAGCTCCGAGCCCCAGGGGCTCCAGAAAACAAAGACAATTAGTTGCTACCTCTGAAAAATTAATTTAAGTGACAGACTGTGAAGCTGCCAAAAACTAACAAGCATGTGAAAACTGACTTAAAAAAAAATTATAGCAGTCTGTCTATTTTTCTTTTTTCTTTCAGGGAGAACCATTGCTACGTTGAAAGTCATTGCTCAAAGCAAAAATAAAAAAGCAAACCCAAACTACTGATTGAAAAAAGGAAAGTCAAGAAAAGATCTCTTTTCTCCCACATTTTGTCTCTGAAGTTTCCTGGGAGGTTTTATCTGGAGGCAGGCACACTGGCACAGACTGGTGAGGATGGAAAATTGATACAAAGCACGAAAATCAGAAAGTTTTTGGGACAGGTGGGACTCTCCCATCTGCACAGCACTATGTGTTTGGAGCAAGCTCTGTGTGCTGGATGACTTCTTCTCCTTTCCAGTGGCATTAACAGGTAACAAAACTCACTTTATTCTCCTGACAAGCCTTGCATTTGCAGCTTTGGCCAGCCAGAGCTGCAGGAACTGCACTGGTGCAGCCGTGCATGCACCTGCTCATGGTGAGGTCCCTCTGCAGGGCAAGCTGGGGCTGGCCCCGGGGTCTTGTCTTGGCATCCCAAAAACCCCACTCCTGCTTCCATGGGCTGGGTCCTTCCACAGCTCCCAGGGGGACAGGAGAGCCACAGAAGATGCTCCAGCTGGCAGAGGTGGATGGGACAGCAGCTGTGACTCCCAGGGGGAGGTTTACAAGGGAACTGAGGGGGGAATTGGGTTCTGCTGTTGTTCAGGTGCCAGAGACACTCAGGGCATGGTGTGGCACTGCCAGGGCAGGGGCTGGCTGGGAGGTCACCCCTCCACCCTGCCAGCTGCAGCAGAGCCATTTATATCCAAAATACACCTGCATCGGTCACACAATGTGCTTTAAACAAGATCTGTGCCACAGATTTAGAGTTGATTTAACTTTTAACCTCTCCTGATTGCCCACCCAGCCTCTCTGGCATCTCAGCACCTGAGGCACTGAGCAGGGTGGGGGCTGCCATGGCACTTTCCTCCTCTTCCTCCCACCACCACCTTATTCCCTCAGTTTTCTCCCTTGAAGGTGATGTTGTGGGCAGCTGCCTTCACCGCCCAGTGAATCCAACACTCTGCCTGGTGCCACGTTGTCTCATTCACTGGTGTGACAAATGCCTGGCTCCTGTTTGGTTTCATTATAACCCGAGGACATTAAATTACATCAAGCTGACAATGGGAGCAGGGCTGAGGACACGAAGTGCTGCCTCCAGAGGGAGGAGAGGACAGGCATCCTTTGGAATGCACAATGTGGGTGAGGGGTTCTGCTTTTCCTCTTCACCATCTCCCAGGCTGAGCACAGTTTGGTTTTTCTTGGAGAGCAGACCTGGAGGTCTGGACAGAGGTGGAAGAGGAGATGGTGCTGGAGATGCCTCTCTTTCTCTCAAGCACCTTTCAAGCCTGCACGCCCCAAAATCCAAGGCACCATCCCCTGGCCACATCCCTGGTGGCCAAAGGCACGTCTGGGCTCTGCCCCTCATTCCTTTGCCCTCCCTGTGACTCACTGTCCAGTTCCCCTTCTGGGGGCAAACCTCTGTCCAAGCACCAGGAGCTGCAGGAGGTTGGTCCCTCTCCAGTGTGGGCACATCCAGCACGCCCTGTCCCTTCCCCAGTCCCCAGGTGGCTGCTCAGCTCCCTCCTAATCCTCAGGAGGCCTCTGCAGCTCTGTACTGATACCAGAGAGCAGTTCCACTGGAATGTAAGCTCCTTATCTCACCAAAGAGCGTGCTCAATGTCTCTTATCCCATTACCAAACGGGAAGAACTTCCATTCTTTTCACCTACCAGAAAGAAATTATTTTTGGTGTGTTTACAGCTTTGTTACCCTAACACCTCGCTCCCACCCACATTTCCCTGATTGTTGATAAACATGAAAATCCATTCCCCTCCTAGCAAGGGGAACAGGGAATCTTTTATCCTCCCCTGATAAACAGTAATAAGCTTCTTATCCTCTTACCAAAAACCGAGAGCGTTGCAAATCCTGTATCAGACACACTAGGGTTAGGGTTGTTTGCATTACATGGAGGGATTTTGTAAAGTGGTAAATAAAAGGCATATCATTTTGTTCTTTTATCTGAAGCTTCCTTCTAGGAGGGAAGGCAGAGCTGTTTAGAAGTACATTTAATTGGGTATTATTCAGTATCAGGTTGAGGCAAGTTCTCCTGTCTCCCACAAAGAACTTCTGCACTAATTTGTTCTTACTCGTGGATGAAAGGTCATTGTGCTGACTAGGAAGTTAAGTAAACAAAATTAGCATCTGATTTAAGAGACTTCTTATTCCCTCTGGTGTAAATTAGTGTAAAAATTAGCAAGACTTTCCGTTGCTTCTGTTTTCTGCATTTGAAATGCACCCGTTGCCTGAATTTAATGGTGTGGAGGCTTATTATTTCTTTATCTATGGAGGTGCATACAGATGGGTGGGGAGATGGAAGGGGCCCTCAGCTTCAGCATCAAAGTCGTTCAAGGTCAGCAGAAGTGGCACAGAAGAGCTCCCAGCAGCTCTGACACCTGGACACTGGAGGAGCCACGAGAACTCACAGATGGGAAAACATTTTAGAAAGGCAACGTGGTCTCTAGCTGGGAAATTCAGCACCACACAAACCCCACCATCGCTGCAGAGGATACAGGGAGCTTCAGGCAAAGGTTTGATTTCTTTTCTTTTTTTAATTGAAATAAAAAAATAGCCTCTCAAGCGTTCTTTCAAATCTGAGAACTTTCTAGAGATCAGAAAAAAAACCCAGGCACTGCTTGGGATTATAAATCTCAACAGATGTCCTCCAGATAAGTTGCTCATTAAAAAACCTTTAAACTTCATCCAAAACATCTATTCTTGACTATTGCTGCCCATTCTAACAAGTAACCTGATGCTACTGCTCCTTTCCCTGATGAGCTCAACTTGGTACTGCACCCTGAAAACACCCAGGCACAAAAGCATGTAAGAGGCAAAAACACTTTGGAAAAAGGTAAAAATTCATTGGAAAAAGGTAAAAAACACATTGGAAAGAGCTAAAAACACATTGGAAAATAACCTCATAGAAGGAAGGTGATGGAGGAATATTTGAATATTTTTCTATCTTGCTGGGCAAAATGGTCCTCCAAAGGAGGAGTAGAACTGGCAGAAAGGGAGCACCTGAACCGTGGTGTCTTCCAACATAAGTGTGGGAGAGATTTTTCTAATCACCCCTCCTCTGGTGTAAAGACTATTCACAGAGTGCCACAGGTTCCACTGCAGCTGCAGGTGGGAGGGAGGAAGGCACCTGTCAGATTGGGAGGTCAGAAAGAAAGCCCAGGAGGGAGTTTTTTGGGATTTCTTTGACAGAAATCTTCAGCTATCCTGTAATAGGGAGAGGAGCTGGAATGCTGGATTCCCAGAGATGCAGAACATCTCTCCTAAGACATTCTTCTTGCTTGGAAAAGAACTGGGAAAAAAAAAACACAAAAAGAAGAAGAAAGAAAGAAAGATTGGCTTCAGATATTTGCCAGAGATGTTGGAAATTTTGTATTTTTTTTTTCACCTGCACCTGATGCTCTGCAGAGATCCATTGGAGTCCCCTTGCACTGACTCCAGAGAAGGGTTCTGCCTGCATCCCAGTCCAGGAATGATGCTCTGACCCCACCAAAAACCTCCCCAAGGACAAACATTATGCAAAGGGGCAAAACCAACTCTCCCAGAGAGCCTCTTGAGCTGAGGGTTACACCAGTCTCTGGTGAGGTCCCACCACAGGATTTTTATTCTTACACACTGCAAGTTTGGCTGTTGATTTTTCCACTGCGCAGTTCAAACATATTTCCACTTTAATTGGTAAAACTCACATCCCCAGACCCCAAAGAGAGGTGCAGCATTTGCAACCAAGCTCATCATTTTGAGTCTGCAATTGCTTGTTAAACCAAAAAGATGTGGAACTGAGAGCAATATGTTAAACTTAATAACATGAATATTAATTCCCTGAAGAGTTGTGGAATATATCTCTTTCACCAGCACAGGAAAGGTGAACACTCCTCCAGCCCCATAAGAGAAAGGCGGGCACTGAAGAAATAGTTTGCATTTCTCACTAGTTCAGTCTAAGGCATGAGCAGGAACGCTGGGGTTCAGGTGAAGAAGGCAGCAGACATTGCACTGACCACGGAGTGGCTCCAGCAGAGGTTTGGGACCTCCCAGATTTGGCTGGGCACAGCAGGGCAGGGCCACTGATCCCTCACTAAAGAGGGCAGTTCAGAGACAGCCCCTCTGCTGGAATTCCCAGTGTCAGAGGTGTCAGACATCACACACCTCCACTGAGGCCTGAGTGCCCAGATCTGCCTCGTGTGCCATCAGATCCTTTTCTCCTGGGCTCCTTCCCTGCACAAGTACTCCAGTTCTTCCAGGAGAACTCCACTGTGAACTTTTCCCTCTGATTATAGAGGCAACACTTGCTGGGAACACCAATTTTTTCCCAGTCTTGTTATCCATGGTATAAAAATGCCAGCTTCCTCAGAGACCTAAATAAATAAACTCCCCAGGCCATGGGGTTCAGACACCTCTAGATGCAGCTGAGCAGGGGTTTCAGGAAATAACCTTAAGGAAATGGGATCTGCAGCCCTCCCAAACCATCCCTGAAGGGTGTGTTCCTACATTGGACCCGACATCCACAGCCATCAATCAAATTACTTCAGGCACTGAAATATTAGAAAAACCCTCAAATTTGTCTTCTCCCATGGGGGAGAACAGTAAGCTGGAATATTTTCTCCTGTTGCCCAGATCACATTTGGATCTGTCAGCCCACCTCTGACGAGTCGGGCAGGACTTGGTGTGGGAGCTCTTTTCCTCTCTGTTTTATTGCTCCTTGCAGTTCTTCAGCCAAGAGCAGTGCTGGAGAGGAGGACAAAAGTTCACAGCCCGTCCCCCTCGTGCCAGAAGGTCAGCAGCCCTTGCTGGGCACAGACAGTTTGTGACTGCTGTGGCCACGAAACCTTCCAAAAGCAGTGAGGAAAACCACAGTGACAGAGATGAGCAGAAGAGCCATTAAGCATATGCTGGGCTCAAGCTCATAAACACATAAACAACAACAATTGCTGGTTAACCACAGGCGAGAACTTCCGACAAGCCGCAGGTACCAGGCACAAATTGACAATAATGAGGTTTAATGGGGTTGGTTTACAGTCTCCCTGGTTTGCATGTTTTATTGTTTTCTGCAGAATTAGCCAGTAAAATAAAGTCTCTCTGCGCCTGCAAATCTGTTGGGGTGGGTAAGTCCCAGATGTTGGAGGAGTCATCATCAATACAGATCCCCAGGGACCGGGGCTGTTTTTGCTGTTATAGCACTGAGGCCTCAGGCAGAGTGTGAAAAAGCACAGTAACAAGGAGGAAATTTGGATCCAGCCCAGCTAACAAAAAAGTTCTCGAGTCCAAGGAAATAAAGTCAAACTTTAGGTTTTTTTAGTCAAACTTTTAGGGTTTTTTTTAGTCAAACCAGCTTTTCCATTCACATGGAAAGACCTTTGCACTGGAAAAATACAAGAGGCTCCATGCAGAGAGATGTGTGAAACACAGCGAGTGTATTTTCAGCACAAAAGTTGGAGCTTTGATTGCATTAGAAATGGAAACAAACGGAGCTCATTTGGAGAAAAAACACGGCAACTTCCAGCTCGAGCTCCCTGCAGAGACGCACGCAGCCCTCAGAGGCAGCACTCTGCCCGTGGCACAGGGAGCTGGGAATTTCTCAGGACCGAAGCTGAAGGGAACACACCATGGGGGTGGGAGTCGATGCCACAGACAATCATCACTGCTATTTGTGCAGCACCAGGGGTTTGGTTTGTATTCCTCAAACTGCAGCAGAGACTCTGACCCAGAGAGCGGGGCAGAACACACACAAACCCCAGAATACAGAGGTAAGAACAGCGGGGAGGAGAGCAAGATGGAGGAGCAGGTGCTCAGCAGAAGCTCAGGAGATCTCCAGCTGAGTACCTGTTTTATCAGTACGTGTTGAACAGCTTTGCCACCTGAGTGCCCCTGGAAGCAGAAAGACATGTCACAACTGACCCGGTTCCATGGACCAAGGCCAGGTTTCAGGTGGGTCCTTGCTCCAGGCCAACCCCCGTGACCATTAAATGGAGGAGAGCACCAAGGAGCCCCTCTCCCACAGCTGAATAACCTTTTCCCCACCTCCCCCTCCAACTGCTCTGCCCTTTGCTGCCTGATTGCCCCCAGGAACCTCACACAGCACCGTGTGGGGAATTAATTACATCCTCCTTAAAGACTGCTGATTAACATTTCCATCACATGCTAACGAGACACTTCCTGGCTTCAATCTGCTTTCCTTCATTATGGCTTTCTGGAGACAAACTTTATACGTTTATGAGAAGCATTAAATGCACAATAGTCTGACTACAATTTATCACTGTCCTGGCTCTGGGGTGTTTGTGTAAAGACTCAGAATATTACAGTGTGAAATCTGGAAAAGGATGCTTAGAGCACACAGCTGTTCCTTAGGTCACTTTGGAGGTTGCCATCACTGAAAAAAAAACCAGCAACCAAGCCCAGAGTCGTGGATTGATGCACCTGAGAAAATGGAGGGGAAAACCCACTTCAAAAAAACAACAATGAAGAAAAATACCTTTAGGTCATCCAGCAAAAGCACAGGGTGATCCAAATACTAATTGTACCTCTAATTAAAAGAGATTATTGAGGAAAAAAAATTAGAATTGTCATTTTGGGCAACAGTTAAAAAAGAGAGAAAAACAAAAACGCAAAGATGATGGAGTGAAACTTCTAAATATCAGAATGAAGGTGCACACCTGGAATATTTCTTGCATTTAATGCAAGAGAAAGGTTCCAAAGTTTGAATACAATGGCTCACCCTTCATAAAGGGCTTTGCAATCACTGCAATGTTTATAAGCCCTCGAATTCAGCACATACATTCGGCAGCCCAAGCCTCACTCCGATACATAATACAATAAACACACAGGAAGTTTATTGTAATAAATACAACACCACCACAAATGAAATTGTAATTAGAAGCATAATTCAGACAGATTTTAGTTAATACCTGTTTACTAGGAGGTGCTAATCTCCCAAATAAATGTCCTAAGTATACAAAATGTGGCTCTGTGCTCCTGGCTTCCCTCTGTCAAAACCTGTTCACCCCCTAATTGGAATTTTAAAAATTGCCCCATTTTTTGGAGTATGTTGACAGCTTTTGGAAACTAAATGTGGCCAAATCGAACCGTTCAGCACCTCACTTGTGAGAACTGGTGTGTGCAAAGCAATCCATCTCCCCCACCCTGCTCCAGCCAGGCTGGGATCCATAACACCAGAGTTCCTGGATAAAAAATGCTGGCAATCCCACATCATCTTTTCCCGCCTGTTTCCCAGTGTGTGCCCTCTCCCAGCCAGCTCCCTGCAAGCCCAAGGAGCTGGGGAAGATGCAGGGAGACCTGCAGGCTGGAGGGGCCCAGGGCAGCGTGGCAATAACCAGCACTGATCCTCTGCAGGGTGGAGCAGGTGCTCCTCTGCCCGTCCCTGTGCCGGAGAGCTGCACCCCTGCTGGGACTCTGAGGGGCTCAAGCTTTGTGCCTGAGCTCTGTAGTGAGTCTGGGAACTGGTTATAGATTTGGGGTAAGAGGCAGTAGAGAGGAAAATTGTTTATTCAAAGCACAGTGGAACCCAGAGGTCCCAGAGGAGGGAGATGTGGCTGCTCTGCCCCACACCAACAGGCCAGGCAAGGGCAGGGGACAAGGACAAGGACATTCCTTTGCCTCCATCTGCAGAAGGGGAAGGGAACCAAGCCTACATGTCTCACTCAGAGGCACAGATAACCAGCCCATGGCACGCAGGGATGCAGCTCTTCCAAGTTCCAGAACAGGATTCACATCTTCAAATTATTCAAGCCCACAGTGAAGCACTGCTGAGCCAACAAAAATGAGCTGCAGCCTTTGCCCAGGACTTGACCCTTCTTCTCCAGAGGAAAGGTTAAAATGAATAACAAAAAATCACTTTTCTGTCTCCTTTGCAGGTGGCTGTGGTGGCTCTGGAGCCTTGCCCTGGGGCTGAGCACCCAGGGGTGCTGAGGGGACCAGAGGAAGGCTGTGCTGGCGGCAGTGCATTCTTCCCAGTGGGAAGAGAAAAGGAGACCCTAGAAGAGCTTAGCAAAGCTCCTGGACAATGCAGACCCCATGAAAAAGTCCATCAGCCTTATCTTCCGCTCTCAAGATCTAAAAATCCCCAAATCCCTCATGCTGGAGGTGGAGCAGGCTGGGCTGCAGGGAAGTCTCCAGATCCATGGGCAAGTGAGCAGCAGCAATTCCCAGCACCCCTGGAGCTGGACCCAGGAACACCTGCCAACCCCTGATGAAGTTGAAGCACAAAACACCATAAGCATTGACAGCCCAGGATTGATCTGGCCCTGAGGAGACACAAGGGGAAAAGTGGGGAGGGTTTGCCTGCAGAGACCATAATTCTGCAGCCCCAGGCTGTGCATTTGCCGGGCATTCATTTCTCCCTCCATCACTGAGGTCATGTGCAGTAAGGAATTTTATCCTGTGGGGCTGGCAGCCTTTTATTCCAAGCTGTTCATTTTCTCCTTAGAATCCATCTTCTGGCCCAGGACACACTAACTGTGAGCCTGCATTTCTGATAAAGACCATGAGACATAAATATTTTACACTGGTAATGAGATATTTAGCATTGATATAGAGCTCAAAGCCCAGTGCAATTCCAGCTTTGTTAATTATAATGAACTATTGTAGGGCTCGATTTCATCTGCTCCTTATAAATCTGTGTTGCTGGTGCCATGTGCTGGTGGCTCCTTTCCAGGGGGAGGCTGGAGCTCAGCCTGGGCAGGGTTTAATTTGAGGTTGGGGTCCACCAGAGGAGTAGTTCCTGGTGTGAATGGTGTGTGGGTTTTGTGCTGCTGCTTCCTGCTCCTTCCTGGAGATGCAGAGCTGGTCCCGTGCACGGAGCCCACTGGAAACTCTCTGTTCTGTTCCTTGTGTTTTCAAGCAGGGATGGAGGCTGTGAGAATGGTCTTCTACCCCCTAAGCTGCCATGGTTAGCAGGAGAGCAACCCAGCTTTTCTATAATTTCACCTTTGGAAGAGGAGATGGACCTCAGCCATCACAGTTTTAAGTACTTTGGATTCCCTCTGTCAGCTGCCTGCTCTGTCAGATGGGCAGAAGCCTGAGAGCCTTGTCGCTCCTCCCAGAGCCTGTGCTGGGCAGCTCTGTCCCCACCTCCTGCCCTGTAGGAGAAGGGAATACAGGTGACCTCATCCCTAATATGTAATAGCTGTGCTAATTACCCAGTAGAGCCTCACCCCTGATGAGTCATGGTTATACCCAATTGAAATAAATATGATAAAAGGGAGTGGGTTAGCTGGGGTGGGAGAGGACAGGGAGTCATGGAGGAATCTTGAGGGAGAGGGAATTAGACGATCATGAAGAAGGATCCTGGGGAGAGAGAATCACTGCTGTGGGGTCAGTCTGGGTCTGCAGTGAGAGCCTGTTGTTGGAACCTGCAGCCACAGTCTAGCTGGGTAAAAGCTGCAGTCACAGTGTCACCCCAATCCCTGCAGTCACAGTGTCATCCTAATCCCTGCAGTCACAGTCTGCACACTGATCCCTGCAGTCAACAGCTGCACACCAATCCCTGCAGTCACAGTCTCACACCAATCCCTGCAGCCACAGTGTGCACCCCAATCCCTGCAGTCACAGTCTCACACCAATCCCTGCAGCCACAGTCTGCACACCAATCCCTGCAGTCACAGCCTGCACACTGATCCCTGCAGCCACAGTCTGCACACCAATCCCTGCAGTCACAGCCTGCACACTGATCCCTGCAGCCACAGTCTGCACACCAATCCCTGCAGTCACAGCCTGCACACTGATCCCTGCAGCCACAGTCTGCACACCAATCCCTGCAGTCACAGCCTGCACACTGATCCCTGCAGCCACAGTCTGCACACCAATCCCTGCAGTCACAGCCTGCACACTGATCCCTGCAGCCACAGTCTGCACACCAATCCCTGCAGTCACAGCCTGCACACTGATCCCTGCAGCCACAGTCTGCACACCAATCCCTGCAGTCACAGCCTGCACACTGATCCCTGCAGCCACAGTCTGCACACCAATCCCTGCAGTCACAGCCTGCACACTGATCCCTGCAGCCACAGTCTGCACACCAATCCCTGCAGTCACAGCCTGCACACTGATCCCTGCAGCCACAGTCTGCACACCAATCCCTGCAGTCACAGCCTGCACACTGATCCCTGCAGCCACAGTCTGCACACCAATCCCTGCAGTCACAGCCTGCACACTGATCCCTGCAGCCACAGTCTGCACACCAATCCCTGCAGTCACAGCCTGCACACTGATCCCTGCAGCCACAGTCTGCACACCAATCCCTGCAGTCACAGCCTGCACACCGATCCCTGCAGTCACAGTCTGCACACCGATCCCTGCAGTCACAGCCTGCACACCAATCCCTGCAGTCACAGTCTCACACCAATCCCTGCAGTCAACAGCTGCACACCAATCCCTGCAGTCAGAGTCCAGCAGGGAATAACCAGCAGTCAGAGGCTGCAAGGGAAACCCACAGCAGGAGCTGCTGCAGAGTCAGTGAATGGTTGGAGTCAGGATGGCTGAGCTGTAAAGAGGAATAAACCAGGACCCTTTCCATGCTGTGATAAACAAGAAGTCTGTGTCTTGGCTCATTTCTACCCTCTAACAAGAGGGCTGCTGCAACACTGCCCCTGCTGAGGCACCTGGAGCTGGGAGATATCAATGGCAGGCACTGCACCAAGTTAAAACTGTGATGGAGTGTGAAACTGGCGTTGGGAACTGCCATGTGGGAATGGCACGGTTCCGCCTTTATTTAGAATTAGTGGATACTTGAAAAAGTAGCTCAGCATTTTGTCAGATGCTGAACATAAATCTGGATAATAATTCACGCTACACTAGGCTCTTTATAACAGTAGTTTGCTAAAACAAATTGAATTCAAACCTATATTAATTTACTAACTTAATGCTTGACATATCTGTGAATAATTTTTCATAGCATAAAAAAATTCCAGGCACAGGCTTAGTTGGAAAAGGGCAAGGAGATCTAAAATTAATGTACATTAAAGCATAACTGGTACTCTAAGAGCATTTGTTATATGCAGCAAAAACTGCTTTCAGGTTTTTGGATTTTTTTGAGGGAGATGATTGTGTAAGGGCTGAAAGAAGTTTAGATCTGAAAATCCTGGGGTAGAATGAAAAATCAGATGTTCTTATATTTCAAACTGAAGTTGTGTGAATTTGGGAGGAGGGAAAGACCCAAGTAATTTGGCACTTGGGAGATGCAGTGTTATTAATGGAACAACTTAAAGAGAAAATTTGCCTTTTTCTTCTCAAATTGTTGCTGGCAGTGGAGGGAATGAAATTTCTTTGCTTTTGAAGATGTGTTGAAACATCACTTTCTGCCTCAGTTGAAAACATGTGACCTAAAATAAAAAAGTTTCACTTTTATGCATTACATCCCAAACGAGAAACGATTCCAACTTCATCTTGTTTTGAGGGGAATAGGGGAAAAAACCACCAAGTTTTGTTAAAGTGGGGGCTCGTTTCTGCACCATTTGTCCGTAGAGCCCGTGGTGGCAGCCCTGGGGCAGTGATGCCAGGCAAGGTGTGACATCCATGGGTTTGCTGAGCGAGCAGAGCCCTCCCCAGGGCTGCAGCAGGGCTTGGGCAGAGCAGGGCAATTCATCAGGGCCCCCCCACAGCAGGAGGGATGCAAGACACCCCACAGCCACTCCTTTGCTGTCCCTGCCTCCCAGGAGGATTCATATTTCAGGAAGCAAAAGCCCTCCTTGCACACCCATGCGAAGGCTGCCTTACATTTCACCTCTGTGTCATCCCCTCCAGTGCACATTAATATTAATTTCTTTTCCTCCCCCATCCCAATAATGATTTACTTACAGAGGATTTACTGTCACACTTCAGCTGAAGGCAATGCATATAAGCCCCACTCCTGCTGTACAAGAATTAATTTTTAGCATTCTTAATTTATTACCAATTAATTTATTCTAAATTATAGGAGAGACAACC
Organism: Cyanoderma ruficeps; assembly: GCA_008694505.1. Classification (NCBI taxonomy): domain Eukaryota; kingdom Metazoa; phylum Chordata; class Aves; order Passeriformes; family Timaliidae; genus Cyanoderma; species Cyanoderma ruficeps. The sequence continues at coordinate 6,350,926 of VZDJ01000051.1, forward strand.
CGCTGTAGATAACTGTTTCTTTCTAATGCCTTCCTAGAAAATCTCTCATTAATGAGCCCATTAATTTGATGGTGGCAGGGGCAAATCATCCAGAGAGGACCCTTCAGCTGCAATCTGTGTGTCCCGCCCCGAATTCTTGAGAACATGGCAAGAAGAAAGCTGGGTTTGTTTGCAGTAAATGCTGGTATAAAATATGCCTGGATATGTATGTATGCAAATAGCCTGATCTAGCATCATTAAACCTCTTAAGGAAATATGAAGTTTTGAAGGCATTTCCCACTTTAGAGCTCAGGCAATGACTGGAGCATCTGCATTAAATGTTTAATGTTCAGCGGAAGTGCAAATCACCATTTAATTAACTCCTTCCATAAAATATGATACTTTAGTGAAGTGAACACAGATGAATTATCATTATTCAGGAGGATGCTAAATGTGTTGCTGAATACCAGACTTTGCAGAGCTGACAACAGTGGATCAGGAGGTTCCTGGTATCTAAAACAGAGTGGAGGTTTTTTTCCAAGGGAACATTTATTATTCATGAAACTGCATTTTTTCCACAGCAGCCACTGTTATCAGACACAGGCATGTGAATGCACAATTAAAAGCAAAATAACTGCTGCCAACAGCTGGCAAAAATAGCTTCCTTGAGCAACCATTCATTAGCTTCTGAGCTGGAGCCTCTGCAAAGGCACTGTTTGATGCTAAAAATGAGTGTCACTAATGCTGTCTTGAGGGGGAGATCATTTGGGACCTGTCTCTGTGCCTGTGATGAGGGACCAGCCATCCTCCAAAAGCCACTGTCCCTCCAAGAGGGATCACAAGGAAAAGGCCACCACACAGAAAGCAGAGCAGAATTTCCCCTTGGTGCCTGCAGAACGTTGGGTTCCTGCATCAGGCAGAGAGCATAAATGCAGACGTGGTTCCTCTGTGCAGAACCCATAGGGTGAGCCCTTGGGGGGCCAGGATGTACAAATGGGGCCAGGAGCTTTGGCACTGGATTTCCTGGCCCTGCCTGTGCTGGGGGGCAGAGATGTGTCCTGTCCCCTGAGCTCTGCAAAGCACCCCTGAGCACATTCCCCTGCTGCAAGAGCCCCTGTCCCTCCATCAGCTCTAAAGCTAAAGGGTGCTCACTGACTCCTCGCTCAGACTCCGATTTTGTGGAATTCTATTCATCCTCCATGCCATCTGGAAGGGATTAGCCACTTTGAATGGATTAATTTTATCTGACTACTGCCATCCACCACTATGCTACTCATCCATGCCCCTCTACAGCCCGTGAGATGAGGACAAGTCCATTGAGCAGCCTTATCTCAGACATATCTCCTGGTGAGTCACCCCTTGGAATACCTCTCCCTCTCTCTGTTGATTACAGATGAACACCAGCTGCTCATTTTATTTGGAACAGCTATTTTTTTTTTTTTTAATGCTACTGCTGTACTACACACTAACAAACATCCAGGCAGGGCCGTGTCTGGCTTCTGGGGACTGCAGAAGCTTTCCCTACAATATGTCAGTTTAAAAGGCAGCCTGAACGTGAGCTAGTTCAGAGAGTGTCCCTGTGGAATAATGTTCAAAACAGGGGGAAAAAAACCCTGTGTGAAGATGACTTGAGGCAGCTCTGATTGTTTGAGGAGTAATGAAGAGTAATTAAGCCAAATGTTTCAAAGTTGGAGCTCTCCTATTTTATTTCCAGTCTTCCACTAACAGTGATCCTGCACTTCGTCTCTCGGGTTCTGATCTAACTGTGCCTCTGCTTGCTGAAATTTTGTTTTCCCTTTTGATAGATGTTTCCTTGAAACAGCCCTTCTCAATATAAAAACACATTCCGTTTGAGGAGTCACTAAAACTGTCTTCACGTCTCCACTCCTGGCTTGAAGGAAAACCCCGGCCCCAGCCAGGTGATCCTCAGCTCACAGAGGGGTAAATATATCTGTGCCAAAAACCAGCTTCATTTAGGATGGCTTCAGCAATCATTTAGCTCAGGGTGGCTGTCACAAACCATCTCCTCTGCCTTGAATACTCGTGATTAACTTCTCATTGATAACCCTGACCTGTAACAATCGTGGGCTTTTCCCCCTGTGCTTTGCACCAGCCCTGTCCCTTGTCAGTGATGCCCACCAGAGAGGGGTCACACACAGCTGACAGGGGTGACAGGCTGAGAGCTGGCACTCAGCTTTGGCACCATTTTTTGACCATTTTTCATTTTTGACCATTATTTGGATCCTGCTGACATGCTCACACGTGCACACACATTTGTACCCTGCTCCTTGCTGGAGGAGATGTCACCCAGCTGCCCTTTGCCATCTTGAGCTGGGTTGTTTAATCTGAGGTTAGAAATGGTTCCCACTTAGAAAAGGTAGTCAACTGGCACACATGGGGGTACAAAATTCTTGGGGTTTTTTTTTCAGTTTCTGAACAGGAACAGATGTAAAGAGGGTTTTATGCCCAGAAAATAAAGTCTAACAACAAATGTGTGTTTCAGTGCTTAGACAGGAACGTCCCAGAGAACCCTGGATGGAATTTCTATGGGCACACTGGGCACAGGGACATCTGATCTTAGAGGGGATTTAGAGCCCCAGCACACTAAACCAGCTTCCTACTGCCAGACAAAAACTCCAAAATTCAACCAAATGCAAATCAGGGATTCCCTGCCACAGTAATTCCACAACTGACTGTGACCACCAGAATAAAGGGTGTGAATTTTCCACAAACACAGAACAGAACAGTTCCTCAGTAGCCACCAGCTTCAAAGAAGCTCTGAAGATGCCAGAAATGCAATCACCTGAAAGGAGCATGGGAGTGTTTATGCAGGTGGCAGCTTATCAATCGATCATCACTTTCATCAACAGATTTTCATTCCTTGTTCCCATCAATAGGGACATCTCTGAAGGTTCCTTCCGATCAGGGCAGACTAATTGGTACTAGAAAGTTCAGTGTTTGAAGATCGTATGATTAGGGAAATGTACAAATTCAATTTCTTTCAACCAGATTCAATTCTAATCTAATCAGAGAGATAGAAAACTCCAGTGTAATAATGACAAAGAAAATGACTTTGTTTCAGGCCATTTAAATGTCCCTTACTGCAAACATTCCAACAGAAGAGACTGAGTTTGGAGTCACAGATGGGGTATTTGCTTTGAATTCAACAGCAAATGGGCCATTTTCTGTGCCTAAATTAAGATTCTCCCTTTCTGAGAGAGAGAGACAGACACCATCTAAGTCAAATGAACATTTGTGACATTTAATAAAGCAATTATATCTAAAGACCAAGGGCTTGAGATAGAATAGACTGGTTAATATTGTCTGGGAAAAGTTTCCCAATAAAGGAGTGATGCTTCTTTTGCAGGATTCTGCTGACCTTGAGCAGAGTCAAATTGCTACTGGAGAGCATCTTCTAATCAGTGCTAGTGAAACCAAAACCAGACCTGGACAAAATCAGGTTATTGTATATTCCTGGGTAGATATTTCCAAAGAGCCTGAGGGGCTGGGGAGCCTCGTTGGCTGCCAGGCTCTGAAATGTTCCCCGGAGAGCCGAGCCAAGGGTCTGCACCAGCTCTGGTTGTCCTGCTTGGTGCTGGCTGTGTCACAGGGGAGTTTTACACCTTGTACTGAGACCAAAGCTGTGCTGGATAACTCAGTTCTGGCTTTGAGCAGCTCCACAGGTTTGGAGATGGACATTCAGAGCACGCTGAGGTTCTTGGTTGACCACTCTGGAGATCAAACCCCTCGAATTACTGGGAAAACAGGGGCAGAATGGTTACAAAATGAGCTTTAGTTCAGTTCCAGTGCTTTGCTGGGCCTTGAATTTGGGCTGGGTGGAGCAGCCCAAAGCATGAAAAAGATTTTCCTTTAATTCCTGGCCTATCCATGTGCCAAAAGTTTGGCTAACAGGAAACTTGCTGGCCTTATGGGTGACACTGAGGTTTAATTTCAGCCCAGATTTATCCTGTTGGACTCTTGAGTGCATGCAGGGATGTGTGACCCTGCACAGATGTTGTGCAAACACAAGGAAATGATGTCCTGGTCATTTTAATTCAAAACCTTGGCAAAAAAAAAAAAAAAGAAAAAAAAGNAAAAAGAAAAAAAAGAAAAAAAAGAAAAGGCTTTTCCTGGGTGCCCTTGTTACTTGTTTGATGACCTGTGGTCCAGCCCTGCAAATCCCAGCAGCCAGAGGGTTCCATGCTTACCAGAAGAGGCTGAGGCACATTCCTGATCCTAATCTCCGCCAGTGAGTCTCCAGCTGTGGGAGGTTTTTGCAGTTTGGGATGGAGGAGTGAATGCTGTTTCCACACTGGAATTTTCTTCAAAGATCTCCTGATTCAGTGCCATGAAAAAGCCCCTTCCAGTCAGAGGGCAATTTAAATCAATAAATATCACCATCTTTTAATGACACTAAAAAATCATTTCAGAAGAGAAGGTGAGCCAACACCAGCAGTCTTTTAAATTTAATGACCTATGAACAAACCCAGATAGTCTCTGCATTTGACATAATCATTGCTGTTTGATTCTGTTCAATTCTTTGTTAATAAACACAGACCTCACTATTGTAATTTAATACTCTCAAATTATAGGTTAAGGTAGGGGTTACCTCTCTTTTGAGGCATTAAATAATTGGCATTTTGTTTATAGAGGGTTTTATTACCCCAATAATACCATTTTCAGGAGAGGTTTTCATAAGCTTCATTTGCATGTTGATTTTTATAGCAATTATCAGTAAAAGGTCAAATATTTGCTTTATCTATATAATTCAATTTTAGAAATGCCTTTGGGATTCAAATTAACTCCCTTGTAATATCTTCATTGAAAAAGAAGATTAATTATGCTTACAAGAAACCTAATTTGGCTTATCAGACCTTTAATGTTACAGAGATCGTTAATGCATTTAAATTTAGGATTAGTAGAGTGATCTGGTTCCATTATTTTGGTGACTTTAATATTTGTCATTATTTTTATGCATACAGTTGCTTTTCCCTGAAGTGAAATTATAATGTCTATTATAAAGGAAATAAACATTATATATTGACCTTGGTAATTATGCTTCTGGTTTTTAAGGGTGCATAAAAAGATGTATTTGTGACTCACATATAAATTCAGCATTCCTGTGCTCAGTGGAGTCAGGGGGGTAACACTGCCAGGTCCATCTCTGGAGGAGGATTTGGCAGGAGGATTCATGGCACTGTGGCCAGAGGGACCCCCAGGAGGAATTCCTGGGCCCCATCACCTTCATCCCTGCAGGAGCTGCTGCCCACCAGGGCCTGGGGCTCTGGGGTTGCTCTTCATGGAATCCCAGAATGGTTTGGGTTGGGAGGGACCTTAAAGATCATCTTCATCCCACCCCCTGCCATGGCAGGGACGCCTTCCACTGTCCCAGGTTGCTCCAAGCCCCGTCCAACCTGCTCTTGGACATTCCAGGGATCCAGAAGCAGCCACAGCTTCTCTGGGCACCCTGTGCCAGGGCCTCGCCACATGGAAAAATTATTTCCAAATATCTAATCTACACCTGAAGCCATTCACCCTTGTCCTGTCACTGCCCTGACTTTGTTGGGACCACAACCAGAGGAGCAGTGAGTGTTTTGGAGAATACTGCAGGTCTGGGTTCATCCCACCTGCTTAAAAACACCCCGAACCCACCTCTTTTCCTCATTTCCTCCACTGGTTTTTGCTCCCTCCAGAGGTCCCTCCAGCCCAGCACCCTGATTTTGTGGGTGTTCCCTCTGCTGCCTACACAGGCACAGACTGGGACTGCTAAAGCAGTATCAACCCGTGCAGTAATAAACTCCTTTCAACGCTCTTCCACTTGTCCCCTTCCTGCCTTTGCTGTGCTGTGGTCGTTGGTAGGGGATGCAATTTTTCATGCCATGCTGATTGCCAGGATTTGGGGTTATTTACGCCGGGCTAATTGCTGTGGTATCGCAGTGTTCATGCTAAGATAATCACCGTGGTATTGGATTATTCATACGGAGCTCTCTGCTGTGGTGTTGGGTTGTTGCTGTTGAGCTTGTTGCTGGGGCATTGTGTTATTCATGCCTTGCTCGTAGCTGTGGTGTAGGGCTGTTTATCTCCTGCTTATCCCTGTGATATCTGATTAAACTGATTAAACCGGTTGCTCCTTTAGTAGGCGACTCTGCTGTCTGATCTGGTATCAGGGAGGAAAATCAGCCCCTTCTCTGCTCTCCAGACCAGGTTCACATTGAGGTTTTCTTTTGGTTGGCCTCCCACAAAGCCTCCTGACTGCATAAGTCCAGAAGAGAACTTGGATCTGGGCTTTGCACAGGCAGTGGAGTCCTGTCAGAGCAGTCAGGGTTCTTTTGAACCATCTCTGTCTCTCTTCACACACTCGTTGCGTAGCCATTGCCTTCCAAGTCCATTGTGTAAGGGATGACCCTTTGGAGGCCTCTCTGAGAGACCAGGTTGTTACATCCTGCAGAAAATAGACATTTGTCGTGGTCATTCTCCTGCAGCTCTGTAGGTGCAGTGGCTGGAGGGAACATGGCTTTGCTCTTTTGTAAGTGGGAAAATGACTTTGCAGGACTGTGACTGGGAGCTGCCTTGAGATACCTGCACAGGTAACACCAGCCCAAATCACTGTGGCCACCAAAAGCCACTGAACTCCTCCTGGAAGGCACAGATCTCTCCAGTCCTGCCCTCTCCATGGCTTGGAAAGCCTCACTGATTAGCCCCAGCTCGATGCCTGACTTTGGGGAGAGATGGATTTCTTCCCTGATCGATGTGCCCAAGGTCACACAGCAGGATTCAACCCCTGCTATGCTCAGTGTCCCCTCAGCCTCTCACATTCCTGTCCTTTGCCCCAGCTTCCTCTGTGACTGCTCATCTCTGCCAGTTACACGCAAATAAAAATGCTCAGCTTAGTGGCACCTGCCTTTCTTTGTTCCTAGGGTTTATTTTGTGACTCAGTACTATCCATGTTTCAATACTGCAGGCTTTAAAGGTGCTTAATACATCACAAAAAATAAATCACTGCAAGAAACAAGCACTGATGTTAGCTTAGGAGAAAATCTTTAAAGGTGTTTTTTGTTTTGCTACCAGAATGCTGCTATGTATTATTCATTACAGCCTCTGAGATTTAATTATTATTAGTGCTACTGATGATTGCTAGAAAAATAAACGGTAGCAGAAGGTGTCCGTCATTGTGTGAAGGGCATCTATATGTTGTATAACTCACTGTACCCATTTGCATTAATCTCATTAGCTGCTCACAAGGCAGCTCCTGAGCTGGGGAATTGAAGGGAGGGGACACACATGTCCTGCCTGTCCTGCCCTCTGTGCCCACTTGGGCTCTGGAGCACAGAACTGGGTCTATCAGCTCCATCTCTGGCTTTGTGCCCGCAGGTCTCTGTGCCTGGGGTTCCCTCTGTGGGGCTGCTCAATCATATCCAGCCCCCTGGGCTGCCCTGCCCACCCCTCCCAGGCTCACCTGCAGCCCTCAGGGAGGATGAAGATGTTCTGTTAGGAACGACTCTGAGATCTGCCTTGAGGCAAATGCAGGAGAGATTCTGGAGTGAGTTCCAGAGGAAATCTCGATTCAGCAGGAAGCAATGCCTTTAGCCTGCTCTGAACAGGACACACGGGCTGCCAGGTGGAGCATTCAAAGGCTCTGCCATTTCCTGCTCCCTCCCAGCCCCAGTCACTGAGATTCAGAGATGGTCCATGTTTTCCTCTCTTTATTCACTGTAACTCAGTCCAGCCCTGCACAATACCACTCGTCGTCACACCAGCCACACAACCAGCATCCTGCAGCCTTTTCTGGATTACACAGCACGTGGAGAGGTGCTCGTGGCAGGAGCTGTGGGGCTGAGGGAGGGAGAGGCACACCTTTCTCCCTCCCTGGTGTGCTGCAGTTCTGCATCCTCCCCTCTCACTGCCCCCGAGTCCTGTAGGAAGCTGGAAGTCTCTCTGCTGGCACCTAATTTACCCACTGCCTTGGAAATCTCATTAATTGCCTGCTAGATCTTGCAAGGCCTCTCTTAGAGGTGCCTGAACTGTGAATGATCTCTGTGCAAGGGTTTTGACAGAAGGCTGCAGACACTTTGCCTTTCCATTCTGTACCTCTGACATCCCTGGCTCCACGCTTGGGGCTCTCATTAGAGACCAGAGGGAGAGGGAAGAACGTGAGTGTTTTAGGCTGAAATTCAATCTCTGCCCCTTCGCTCTCGAGTAACCTTGCTAAATCATTGGATCTTTTGAAGATTCAATGTCTCCACCTGCTCTGTCAGGACAGAGGGAGCCAGTTATGTCAGGCTGAGCACACCAGAGATGTGAGATCTGCTGTCTCCTCTTAAATCCCCATTTCTTCTCCTTTCTTAAAAGCATGCCCACGAAGGGAACCAAGTGAAGGTTGGGAGAACAGCCAGGAGGCTCCCATGGATCAGGAAACATGATCCCCAAAATGGACATGGAGATGGTAATGGAATAGACACTCTCTGATCACAGAGGGGAAACAATGTCCAGAGCAATCCAGAAACCTACAAGGCTCCAAGGAAGGGAAGCGTGTTCAGGTGACTTGCTTTCCCACTCCTTCTCCTGCTGTCAGATGAATGTTTAACTGCACAGGAGCACATCAGAAGAGAGGAAGCAGGAGCTGAATGTTTCAGAAGAAAACAACAACACAGATCACAGGAGAGCAGGGCAGAATGGAGTCGGGGAGGTGGGTACAGGAGAGGTTTGATGTCCTTCATTTGCAAGAGAGAGCTTGAAGGCAAAGATATGGGTTGAAGTCTTGGCCAGGCCAGTGTCTCTCATGGAAAGCAGACAGAGTTTGGTAGTGCTTATTTTGGGGGGATTATAGATACAAAGTCTCCATGTATCCTGTGTCCTGTGTGCACATGTGGAAGACATAGATTGTCTGTCTCCTGCATTGGCCCAAATATTTGGATTCAGCTTTCCCCTCTCTATACTGTATGTAGGTTGCTGTCTTGGCTGCTCTCTTTGGCCAGCCCAGTGACAATGTAAAATCTTTGCTGGGTTTTACATTTCCCTTACACATACAAACCAGCCACTGTCTTCAGCAAAGGTTGAATGAAGAGGCCAGGATTTAACCCAGCAGTTCTCTACCTGGCTTGGGGGCCCTGCAGTGAGAGGCAGCAGATTTGGGGGTGGTTTTCCAAGGGGAGCACAGGAGGGTGGCTCTCAGTGCTTCCCTGTGGCAGCTACTCTGTCCTCAGAGCCACAATGACCAGGATCCTGCCTGGGATTAGTGTGTTTAAAAGCTGGAGCTAATCTCATAAATGAATGTGTAAAGTGCTGGCCATTTGCTCTTGGATTGTTGAAACCATATGGTCGTGGGCCCACGGAGGGGGTTTCTCTGATTGCAATGCAGAAATATGCATTACATCTAAATTGACACTGAAAACTGACTGGAGCCTGATATTAGAGAAGATTAAATTAACCCCCAGCAATAGCACCATATTACAAAAATGGTTAGATCTTAATAAATTGAAAATGATAACAGTAGCAAAAGCTGTACTGTTTCCCTCGTGTTCCTTTATTGCTGTTACACTTCTTTCCAGTTTGTTGCTTCCGTGGGTTTTATTAGCACATTTCAGTGGAGTAGATTTGCTGTGAAGTGATAAAAGCCGACTGTAATCAGAAAGCTTTATGTTATCTGCAGCAAACAATGGTAAATGCCACCTGAGAAGGGCTCCACTCAATGCCTTCATTACTGTGATTAGTCTAAGATAGCAACAAACTCCAAAGCCGCTGATAACAGACTTTGTTAGGAACACAATAAACACTGAACACCCCGCACTCCAACCCGGGAAAGAGCTCCCAGCAACTCTGGGGCTGTGGGATGTGCAGAGCTGGCAGTGTCACTGTCACCAGGGGTGCTCACCTGTGAGTGTGCATCCATCCAGGACAGGGACCAGTGATCCATCCAGGGCAGGGATCCTGCCCCGTGGGTGGGAATCAAACTCTGATTCTCCAAAGCGCTCGCTTCAGCCCAGCTTTAACCATAATATTTTAATATTATTTTAATTATCAGGGATAATTCTTTTATCCCTGAAATAAAGTATGAAGGATTTCTAAGGAAAGATCCAGGTTGTTTTGGAACCTTACAGTGTCCAGTTTCCTCAAGTAAGAGAAAGTGGACAGGCGTTTCCTCATTCACCTACACAGCTGCTGGCTTGGGAGAAATTATCAGCAAATCCTGGTTTTATTTTGGGGATAATAAAAGCCTTACAGGCTCATCTGTCTTCTTCAAGCCGGTGTTCTAAACTGAATGATACCAAGTCTTAGTTGAAATCTGAGACTTCCAGCAACACAAACTGGTAGGACACACCAGGGCCCTGCCAAACTTACCTTTTTCTGCATATTTCTTTGACATTTTTGATTGCAAACCCCGGATAAAGAGGCCTGTCTTTTGCTCACTCTGAACACAAGGGAGGATGGGGTTTGAGTGCTGCAGGAACGTTACTCTCATCCGCTGAGGAGGGAAAATTTTACACCTGGAGATCAGGTTCAAAATGAAACAAGGTGTTCAACTAATAAATGTTGTTTCTCTTTTTGTAAAATTTTTAATTTTTTAATAGCATGTCAATACTGTAAGGTTTTATGGAGAGCTTTTTCTTGGTGTGTATTTTTTTTTTTCTGAAAGCCACAATTATTCCAGGTGAAAGCATTGTTGTCCTGGTTTATAGCAAGTGTGGTTTGGCTCTGGAGGAAAATAGAAATCAGCAAAAGAAAAGTTCCTGAGTGGACATCCAACCTGCAGGGCCCCTGGGGGCTGTGGCAGAGATGGGAACACCATCCCAGGGTCTGGCATGTGCCATGTGGAAGCCAAGGCTTGGCAGGGGAGCCCTGTGACCACAGGGAGGGAAGAGAAGCCAGCTGGGCTGTCCCTCTCCTTGGCACTGCAACAATCTCCCAGAATAAAAATACTCCAACTTCCAGCGAGGAAAAATTAATTTTGTGCAGAATTTCCAAATACAGAGTTAATATTTCCATAGAGCAGATAAATCTCATTGAAACACGCCTTAGCAAATCCGCAGTCAAAGCCTTTTGGAGAAAAATCAGTTCAGACAGAAATATTGTGCTCAGGCTTAGCTCTGAGCTGCTGGGAAATGTTTTCCCTCAGCCCAGGGAGCAGCATTTTGCTTTCCAGGGGTTTGCACCCTCGCTGAGGGTAGTCAGGGGCTGTGCCTACGTGTCCAGCATGGCACATCACCCCCCCTGAAATACACTCACTTCCCAGTCCTGTTGACAAATGCAAAAGGCAGAAATCTTAAATAGATCCGGGAACAGCAATCCTGCTGCCAAAAGCTTAGTTTTGAAGTGTTTGACATTTTCTACCCGAGCTGAGCAAATAATTTATCTGATTAATTTAGTTTCCTCCCCGTCCACGAGTTGTCCAGGAGCTGTTGCTGAGATTTGCTCCAATTCATTTATCTCAAGTTCCTGCCTGGGTCTGCAGCTTGTTTATGGGCAGCTTGTTATAAACAGCCACCAAATTCAGAGCTGTGCTGATTGCTCTTGATGGGGAATGCGTGGCAGGATATTGTTCTTGCTCTCTGATGGGCTGATCTAACCCTTAGAATTCGACTCCTGATGTGACTGCGAGTGAAATTTGTTGCCTATAAATAATCTTTGCTGTTTGCCTAAAGGTCATTGCAGCTTCAGGCAGCTCCCAAAAACTGCTCAGAGGGGTGGCAAAGGGCTGTTCTGGGAGCCCAATCTGACCATGTCACTGGGCTGCAGGAACAGCATCCCCCCAGCTCCTCATGGACACAGAAACCTCAACCACAGACTCCTTTATAAAACCCCACCCGTGCATTTGAGGACCATGAGCTGGTGGAGAACAATTCTATCCCCTGATGTGGCATTGATAAGTGGGGTCTTGGAAATAAACAGTTGGGGGTTTAAAGTAGTAAATCAGATGAAGAAATATTTAAATTAAAAAAAAAATCAAGTGACCTTTTCAAGGGAGAAAATATTTTTCTAATTTACTCTTCTCCCACATTTTCACAACTACTAATTGATGGGCCAAATCTCTACCCCAAAAATAGTTTTCCATATCAAACTGAGGAGTAATGCCACGTGGGAGGAGGAATCACAGCACTGTACTTGTGTGCATCAAAGTGGGAATAATGAATCTGGGATTTGTATAATTGAGATGTTTTATGCTTGGGCTGGAGGGCTCACCTCGTTGTTCAACACTCAGCAAGCAATTTTATGACATTACATCCATATTTTTCTGCTTTCTAAGGATAATTTCCATGACTTTGTTTATGCTTTCAGTAGCACTTGACATGTCTTGCTGATCTTGTGCATTCCTACAAGGCTCAGTGTAGGGGGGTCTCGGCTGAGGGACTCTGCAACAGAGACAGAAAGGAAAGGGAACTTCTGATCTGTGGAAAATTCTGACATTTTGAAACAAATAACTATTGCAGAGCATGATGAATGGTCACACTTGTGAAGTTCTCTGCCAACTTATTTGTCAGGAGTCTTGGTTCAGTGCCATCAAGACATGTTTTTTCAATAATGCCCAATGGCTTTAGTTTGGTGCTACTAAACCCAAATGAACAAAGTCCAAGGGAAAGCTGCCGAGCTTTTAATTAAGATATGATAGATTATATAAACCCACTGCACTAGCTGCATTGCAATAGGAGTGCGAGGAGAAGGCTACAATGGATTAAAAGCAGGAATGTTTTCCCTTCTGAGAGGTGAGTGGAGTTTGGGTGATGCCTTTAATTGAGGCACCTGAGAGCAGTACCCCTGCCATGTCCCTGTGCCCCAGGTGGGAGCACCTGGATCCCCAGAGCTTCACAGAACCTCATTAGAAGGTAAATTTGTTCTTTTTTTTTCCACCTTTCTTTTTTTTTGTCTTTATTTTTTCAAGGTCCCATTTCTTTGCTTCGCTAACTGATATTTTTCGTGCATTCCCAAGGAACACCACAGGCATTAAAACTTGAATTAAAGCTTCCAAAGACACTGAGGAGCATTTCCCTCTTCCAGGATTCGATGGGATTCATGGAGCCATGGGGCCTTTCCAGAGCAGCTGGGTTTATACCCAGAAAGAGAAAAGGTGTTTCGGGCTGCTCTGGCCACGTGGGGAGGATTTCTGTGAAAAGTCACAGCTGGGCTCATTCTGTAGCAACGACAAGTCCTGCCTGCTGAACAAAAAATCCCAGAGAGCACACAGGGTGTTACATGCACACTGTCCCTCCACCTGCTGGGTGTTACTCTCTCGCTCTGTGATGGCACTAATATCAAGAAATCTCATCTGCAATTTTTTTACTGCTTGTGAGGGGGATGAAAAGATTCCCTTGGATACTCTGGTGGATCAGAGTATTTCATAAAATCAAAGTCACTAGGCATTTAAATAATTTGGCATATATCTTAACTCATATTCACAGTCAATTATACAGAGGAATGGCATTTTATACTTATTGAAATCACCTGACACTTCTCATTAGAAAAACTCTGCTGGCTGTTGATTATAATTTTGCCAAACCTTGGGCTGGAATTTTCTGTGCCACCAGTTTTCCTGAGGCACGTTTGCATCTACTCCTTTTGCTGTAAAATACCAGAAAATACACTTCTGAAATACAAACCAAGCCAATACACCTCTGCTCCTGCCACTCCAGCAAGGAAATCGTGGGTTTTCCTTGTGTGATCATGGCTGTGAGCATCCCAAGGATCTGTGAGTGGCAAAGCAAGAGCCAAGAGCCCAATCCCAGTGTCACATGGAACACAAGGTGTTTGCTTCAGACCACTCAGAGCTTAAGCAGGGCATGCAAAAAGGGTGGGATATTAAAAAATGCCTCTGTTCAGGGGGCACCAGTGCTGGGATTCTGAGGGCAAACAGAGCCTTGCTGGCCTGGTGGGGTGTGAGGTGGTGAGTGACACCTTACCTTTCTGCCTCCCGGGCCTGGTGCTTCTTGTCACACGTGGGGGATGGAGGTGGGTGCAGAGCAAACACCATGAAGGGCCTGAGGGGCTCTTTAGGAAATCAAACCCTTCTGCTTGTCCAAATGCAATTTGAATTTAAAATCTGGCCTACATTTGAAGGGTGGTTGGAACGAAGCACTTGGGAACTGGTTAAATAAGGTTAAATAATGGAAAGCCACAACATTTTGTTTCACTTTGTCTGACTATTCTGGATGGAAATATTTAAATCTTGCCTTCAAAAACAAAATAACTCCTTCCCCCAAAAATACCAACCCCCCAAAAAAACCAACCAAAAACCCTAACCCCAGAGCACTGTCTCGATTTCTCTTGTTTCCCTGCTCTTTTCAGTTCCCCTTGCCTGCCTGACTCCCCTCTGCCTGTTTCTGGACTGGCTTTATCAAGCCAAGAGGCTCAGCCTCTTCCCTTTGAGGTCTTCATTGCCTCCTCGTTGAGCACACTTGGAACAATAGTTCTCTAATTTCTCTTCAGAGAAAATTCCTGAACAACTTGGAAGGGCCCTCTAGCTGTCTCAGGGGAAAGGGACTGTCCTCAGCAAAGGCTGTGTTTCAGCACCGGGGAATTGTTTCTCTGGGAGCCGTCTGTGTCAGTGGCAGCCTCGCCATCCCCAGGATGTGCAGCTCCTAAAACAGCCCTCGTGGAGCCACCACGGCTGGGGATTGCCAGAGGGAGAAGATGCCACGTTTTCCTTCAGCTGACCTTGGAATTGTTAAGTGAAGGCACTCAGGAGGATATCCCGGGCACAGGATGCTCTCCTTTGATCGGGACATGAAAGGACGCCGTCGTCTCTCTGGTGTCTGATCAATCATCCCCACGCAGATTGAGAAGTGCCACTCTTGTTTCATCACCTTTGTCTGACCTTGGAGAACTCCTCTTAAGTGCTGAGAGGAAATGTCACGGCGTGGCTGTCATTAGAGTTCTGTGATTAGGTGACCAAATCAAAAGGAAAAGGGTTTTCGGATGGCAAAACTGAAATGAACCGTCTTCAGCAATTTCCTGCAGTGGAAAAGGGGAGTTAAAATTCCTCCTCAATCAATTAAAAAACCCCTCAGGCTGATTGATTTTGGAAAGCTCCATTTAATACCTGCATATTTAAATTTAAAGTTGATGAGGCTAGACTTAGACTGGAGACGTTATTCCAAACAAATCCCCTTACAGTATTTTAACATATTAATCCTAAGTATACAGTAATCTGTAATAAATTCCCTGATCCTTATATGAATTTGGTGCCTCTATAAAGCTCAAAACAAGGCAAGTTTTGGCTTCAGAGGGCTGCGAAAAAGCCTCTGCCACCGGAATATTTCTCCCAGTTCCACTGGAGGTCAGTGCAGCCCTACAGTTCTGCTGGCACCACTGGCCTTTTCACTCCGCTCTTGTGCTGCAGCTGAACACAAACCCCTGTAGAGCTGTTTTTAAACTAGATTTGTGTAGTAATAAATACAGGCTTAAGAACCGTGTTTCGTGGTTATATTTGGAACATCCTAGCAGGGATGTGAGAATCGCAACTCGTTTGGGTGTTGGTGGGGCTTTTTTTCCCTTTCTTGTTATTGTGGCAGTTGTTTTTCAAGAGCTCGGGGTGATTTTTTTTTTTCCTGTAAAAGTAAAATTACTTGGAATGCAAAAGTAGAAGATTTTGTGTCATGTTTTCATAGCTCCAGAGAAAAACACATCCTTGAGTTCCCAGCCTGTCAGAGGAGTAAGATAAGTGTGGTCCAGCATGTGTCCTGTGCACTCAGGGGCTCTGGATCACATTTTTTGTAGGATTTGAGTGTGAACTTGCTCAGGTTGATGCCTTTCTTTTCCTTTCTGATCTTTGTCCCCTTTTCTGGTGTAGGGCATTCACACATCACCCTCACCCCTCCTGACTGTGCAGGTTCACCTCAGTGAGCTCCAAATCACCCCCTGTGGGAGAAGGTGAGTGAAAAAAACCCAAAAGCAACCAACAAAACCCGGGCCAAGTGGTTTAAAGTTACTTCAGACAGGCTGTTGGGGTTGTGGGTGAGCCCCCAGGCCTTGCTGCGTGCCTGACTCTGCGGGGAACACACGCTGCTCCTCTGTCATGAGCACAGAATTCCAGGCACACTGCGGATGTCCAGTCAAAATCCTAATCCTGCAGCCCTGCAGGACAGGACATCACAGGCAGACCCGCCAAAACAGGAGGGCAAAGGGGAACCAAGAAGGGAAATGTGAGCGCTGGGCACCACAGCAGAAGTTTTGTCTGCGTGGTCGGTGTGTGTGGGCTGTGTCACAGGAGGGAGGGTGACAACACCGAGCAGGTATCACAACAGAACCCCGAGTCAAAGGCTGCGGGGTCCCCAAATCCCTGCTCCAAACAGGGACTGGTGTGGCCCAGTTCAGCCAGCTGGGCCAGCTCTGCCTCAGAAAATCCCAGTCATGTCCAGGGGGGTGACAGGGACCAGGGTCCCCTGTGACAGCCACAGTCAGTGGTGTGCCCTCGGGCTGTCTGCCGGCTGCCCAGGCACGGAGGAGGAGGAAGGTGGAAGGTTTATCCCATTCTCTGCTCTCAGAGGCTGGCTGGGAGCAGCCTGGGCACGGCCTGTGGGATTGGCTGCAAAAGCAGAGTGCAAAGAGCAGGATGTTTCTGCCCTTGGGGTCTCCAGGCTGGTCCCCAATCCAAAGTTGGATGTTTCTGTTCCAGGTACTTTGTTCCTGCTCATTGATTTACTTTCCAGCTGTACTGGCCAGAGAGCTCATTAGGAGAAGGGGCTGCAAACCTCAATTCCTCCCCCTCCAGGCAAGGGAATAACTCAAATCTTCACATTTGCATCCTTCCTTCCTTCCCTGGAGGAGTATTGAGGTGGAAGCTCTCTCTGGCTGAGTTGGCCATAGAGGACACTGTGTCCAGGATGTTTAGGTCTCAGTTTAATTCAGGGTACATTTAGCTGAGTCAAAGCAATGTTGGCAGAGCACGAGCTGATCAGGCTCAGCCTCCTTTATACACTCAAACACAGAGATTTCCAAACACGCTGCTTCGGCTGTGGAGGATTTCTTGTGTAGGAGCAATCTCATAAAGGAAATGCTGACAGCTGTATCCACTGGTTAATTTAAAACTCAGCTGGAACAAGACCTGGGCAAAATATTATTGTGAAGTGATTCTCATTCGCCGTTGTTCCATTACTGAAGCAACAAGTTTTACCACAGGCTGCCCTCCCCGTGTCCTTGTACCCTGACTTAATTTCCCTCTTGGCTCCTGCAGTAATGTCCTTCTGCACCAGAAGGTCACAGCCCTGTCCCCCCTCCTGCTCTGAGCTTGCTCTTGCTCGTGTATTTTGCATACACAGAGTCTTTCCCTCAGGAGGGCTGTGGGATGCCTCGGGAGGGTTTTTTGTACACCTGATTTTGGCAGCTCCCTTGTATCCCCACCCTCCCAGCCCATGGTGGGTGGAAAAAAAAAGCTCACAGCAACTTCTCCTGCTTTTCCTGCCCAGCAGTGAGGCTCAGCTCTCCTCTGTCCACAGCTGGGTTTGGGCTCTTTGGGGAGCAATTGAGAGGGTTCCCAACCCCATTCCCAACCCCATTCCCAACCCCATTCCTTACCCCTTCACTCCCTATCTCCCTAGAACCATCCCACCTACCAGGGTCATATTTCCCCAAAATAAAGGAACCTCTGCTGAGTGAAAGAGATCTCCTCTCCCAGTCCTCCAGGTCTCTGCAGCAGCTGATTAACATAACAGCATTTTCTCTTCTAAATCCTATGATTTCCACGTCTTTCTCCTGCTTTCATTCAGGAAAAAACACTCTTTATAGGCCTAGGAAAGCTGGAAACTTTGCCTTTGTTTTTAGAATTAACAAGTCTTTCTTCCAAGTGATTTTGTTCAGTATATGCTTTATAGTTCTCTACCCCCTCCATGACTTATTTTGTGCTAATAGTTCCCTAAGTATTATTAATTAGATTTTTTTTAAGTCAGAGAAAGTTCTTGAAAGTTAATTAAAAGTTCCACGCGGTAATTGTGCAAAAGTAGCTTTTCCGTTCTAAAAATTAAACCTCCATAATTAAAATCCGATATTCATTTAAAGATTCAAATGGGGTGTTTATGACTCATTTGTTTTTATTTATTTTAATTTTTTTTTTTTTTTTTTNNTTTGGAAGTGTAATTGCTCCAGCAGAGAAAAATCAATTCCAGCCCTGGTGCTTCCATGCCTTCTGTCCCCTCTCTGGGAAATGGGACACTCCCCTCACCCCGTTATGTCACCCAGGGAGTGACTGAGTCAGCAGTGGAGGGACAGGGACTCGTGTTTGCACATATCTTGATCTCTTCCCCTAACAGCCTGTCACATTTTTCTCTTTCCCTAGGATGTAAAAAAATTTGTTGTCTTGTTATCTCAGGGCTGGAATATAGATCTCAGAAGCTTATCAGCATCTCATATTTGCCAGCAAGAGGCTACTTACTGCACATTCAAATAACAGCCAGGCTGGAAATCCACACGTAACAGCTTGGCAGGTCCAAAGGAGTATTGGGGGGAGAGTTTGGGTGTTGGTGTAAATTCCAAGGGGCTCCCTGCACCACAGTGTGTCTGTCAGGGGGAGGTTTGGATCCTTCCCTTGGCCCTGGTGCTCTGGATGGATGGAGAGGGAGAAAACCCCATGGCCAAGGCTGTGTTTGTGTGTTGTCTCCACCACTGGAGTGCTCAAAGAGGTGCGGAAGAAGGAGGATCAAACTTTTCAAAGGGGCATTTTGTGTAATGATCCAACTTCAGACACCAGCAGGGAACGTGATTTTCCTACTTTGCATTTCTTGCACACCAAGGCTGCTCAAGGAAGCTCAGG
This sequence comes from Cyanoderma ruficeps, assembly GCA_008694505.1. Lineage (NCBI taxonomy): Eukaryota > Metazoa > Chordata > Aves > Passeriformes > Timaliidae > Cyanoderma > Cyanoderma ruficeps. Next base: position 6,369,638 of record VZDJ01000051.1, read on the forward strand.
TGGCCGTGCATGCCCAGGGGTATCTTTGGAATCCCTCAAAAGTCCAAGTGTGACACCACACTGCAAAAATCCAAGAGGTCCAAGCCTGGGCAACGTCCTCTAATTAATGGTGACTTTTTATCACCTTCCTCCTTTGGCTCTAGAAGTGTCCCAAAGTCACCCCTTCATGAACAGAGCAAGGTGAGAACCAGCTCAAGTCTTCCTTGTGTGTTCCAGAGCTCAGTGCTGAGTAGATGTAGATCATTATCATCGAGATATTAATTATTGTGCTCAGCAGATATCACCCATCCCTCTTGGAATGGCTTTTGCCTCTCTGAAATGCTCAGCATGCCAATAGAACAAGAGAGTGGTGCAATAACCGGCACATAATTAATAATTATCAATAACGAGTGCATAATCAAGAGAGAACACCTCGTGCTGTGTTTAGGAAATGGCTGGGCCCCTCTTTGGGCCACAGGGTTATTAAGAGCTATTTTTACTGAACAACTATTTTGGGAGCATCAGAGTCACAAGAAGGAGAAGGAAATTTTCCTTAAAATCTAAAAGGAGTCAATAGGAATTAAATGAAAACTTATAAAACCTGGAAACATTTAGGTCAACTGCACAAACAGAGGCTGCAGCAGCAGAGAGAGTGCTGTGAGCAAACAGCAAACTCCAGTCATACAAGTGTCACCCACAGAAATAATCAAGAATAAACAAGATCCTTGTTGAATTAGCACAGAGGGAGAGCTCATTTGTCCTTGGGCTGGACAAGAGGAGGAATTTTTCCAAGGATATTACTGCTACATGGCAGCAGAGCAGCACACTGAGGCCCTCATCAAGATGAGGGCTGTTCTTGTGGCAGCTTTCTTGTACAGGATGTGAGAGATCTGCAGGAGACACCCAGGGGAAGGAGCCCACAGTCACAGCAGAGTTCAGAGCTGGGACCTCCCACCTGAGCTGCAGGTGACAGCGGGACCCAGCTCCTGGCCCAGGAAAACACAAACCACACCATCCTCCTGGTGCCTTTGGGGGCTGCCTAAACACAGAGGGCAGACAACATTAAGGGAATAAAACCCAGGTATATTTATTCAAGGGCCTTCAGGTACACTTTGGGGAGACAAAACTCCCCAGGGCCTACACCCAAAATGCATGACAGGTCATAGGTTTTCCTACTTTTATCACTTTGGTCCATTTGCACTTTGGGGGTTCATCTCCCAGTTACAGCTTCTGCTAATGAAGTCATTTACCCCAGGTTTGCTGCCCCCAACTCACTTTAGTTTCCATCTCTGGGGCCTGAGGCAGTGAGGTGTCCTTGATTGCCAGGCCTGGAGAGGAATTGTTGTGTCTGCCCAAAATGGGGAAGCAGCAGCTCCCACTGTGTGTGGAGTTCAGAGTTATACACTAAAGAACTCCAGGATTACAAATACATGAAATATATAAAAGCTAAAATCCCATTCTACTCCTGGGGAGGTGCACAGCACCCCCAGCATCACCCCAGGCTGGCACAGGAGCCCTGTGCCCGCTGCAGCCCCGAGGTGTCTGTCATGTGCCACCTCGGCTCTGCTGGTGGCTGGAAATGGGCTGGACCCATCAGGGCAATGGCAGAGGCATTTTAGCCCAAATCAGGGGCAAATCTCTCCAGCAGAACCCAGAGAGGTGCACTGGGACTTACTACAGCCAACTTCAGCCCTTTCAAGGCTGCATTTGCCTCCAGAAATGCCTGCAGAGAGTGGCAGCTGTCCCCAGAAAGAGCCTGCAGAGGTACTTCAGGGCCAGGCACTGATTTTTGAGCATCACATTTAGGTCTGTTGAATTTCAGCCTTAAAATCCTTCCCTAGGTGATTTTGGAGAAGTCGCTTCACAGCCCCAGACCTCAGGACGTCTCAGTGAGGTTGATATTTCTAAATTTTGAAAGAGATAATAACCGTTCCTGAATATTAACCACTGTGCACCAAGGAGTCTGATAAAGACAGTTACAGAAATAAACCACTAGTTGATAACCAAATGCAAAGAGAAGAAGGAAAAAAGAAGTCATTATTCCCCCAGCATTATCTCTGCGCTCGGCACTAGTGCATTTTAAGGCAATCTCAGCTGAAAAGATGAAGACATAGCCATCCTTATAAACAAGGATATTTCAGTCAATAGAGAGAAAGCTCTAAAGGGTTCCAGCTTTGCTGAAGCACCGAGAGGCTGAAGATTGAAAGAGGTGGGGAGAATTAATTAGACTTCTGATATTATCCTGGTAAATAAAAGTAATAAGCGAATCTCCGAAAAGGAAGACCTGATTCATATTCAAACATTTACAGAATAAACAGCTGCTGATTCTCCTATCTAGCCCAGCCCTTATCCTTTAAGGCTGCAATAAGTGACCTCTTAATCCCAGGCAAAAGACTGCATGAGCATCTGGAATTGAAAAAGAAAGCATATTTCCTTCACTATTCCAATTTCCACTCAATTTCAGTATAAAGTTGTTTGTGTCTCTTTTTTTTTTTTTAATTTTTTTTTTTTGGTCCTTCCAGCGATGAGCTTTGGATGATGAGATTTTTGTGCATCTGAACACTTTTTTTGCAGCTTTTTTTTTTTTTTTTCCTCCCCCTTCTCTAAATAGTAGCACTGCAGTCCTTCAGCTGGGTTATATCTCCATTGTACTGGCCATGCTCTTAAAGCACTTACAGCAGTAATTTCTGGGCATGATGGACAGACTCAGCAATAACCTGATCCTGCAATGCACTGAATAAACCCTTTAGCATTTAGCACATGGACGCTAATGTGCTGGGAAGTAATTGCTTAGAGGTTCCCAGCTCCAATATAATAATGCAGGGATTGCATTTATATAGCAGGCAGCAGAGGAAAAAAGAAATTATTATTGGTCAAACTTCCTCTCTCCCGTTTTTATTAGCACAGTAGGAGAGAGGTGAAGGTAAACTCGAGGTGATCCCAGGTTCCCTCTATCCCCTGAGCACCAGGGGTTGTGTGTGGATGCTTAAAACATGGAGAAATTCCACTGACTCCAGCCCATTTACTCTGATTTTACACCAGCATCCCTGAGAGAAAGGCCCAGCCATTAATATCCTCCTTCACTACAGCAAATGCTGGAACGAGTGAAAGATTAAAAAGCCAATGCTGGCTTGGCAANAAAAAAAAGTTAAAAAAAAGAGAAGCTTTACAGTAAATACATAAACATGCAGGCAGCAATTCCCTGTGTGAGCTCAGCTTATAAAAAGCTCTGTGGAGTTAGCAGGAGGACAAACTGTGTAGAAGCACCAAAGTTTTGTATTTCCACTTATGCCAGTAATTACTCCAGCCCTCATCAACACTTCTCTGCCTAAATAGCCTTTATAAATTAAAGAGGCCTAAACTTTAAACGAAAACTAATTTAGGTGTTTATTATTAAAAACTTTTTTCCCTGGACACTCTGGGCTCATAAATGATTATTAAACAGTTTTTGCTATATTTTTGCCATCCCTTTTCCCCTTTCCTAAGCACTGCAAATGACTCCTTAGCAGCACACAGAGTGGGACCACCTTTAGGATACAGAAATGCTGCTTGAAGACAATTTCTTTTTAAAATACTTGATTTTAGAGCTACCGAGAAAAAAAAAAAAGAATTATTCAGAGGGCCAAAATAAAATAAAAAGAACAGCTTTCCCAATCTATTATTAATACCAATAAATGGGAGCTGGCAGATTTAAAAGCCAAGATGTAATGCATTTTCCTGGAGCAGTGAGCCTTTAAACAAGTTCGAGTTATTGAGATTGTGTAGTAAAAACTGGTAAAACGAAATATCTTTTCAGATAGGATAATAAAGATGGGGTATATTAACATCCCCTCCCTGGGAACCACGGGGACAGAGGTGCTGTTGGCTGCTCTGCTTTATGGCCTGGGCTGGGGAAGGCTGGCAGGTGACTGCACAACTTCATCCTTGAAACTCCCTGCTGCAGCCTGGGAATTTGGGGATGGGAATGAGGGAGAGCCACGGCCCTGCTCCTGGAAGGTCTCTCTCAGGAGGCTTTTTTATCCACTGCCTCCAAGTGGGATATTTCCTCTGCCTGGATGGTGGGCTGAGCCTTCCCTTGATGCCTTGGGATTTTAGCTTTTATATATTTCATATATTTGTAATGCTTCAATCCTTTAGTGTAGTAAACTCCACACACAGTGGTAGCTGCTGCTTCCCCATTTTGGGCAGACACAACAATTCCTCTCCAGGCCTGGGGATCAAGGACACCTCACTGCCTCAGGCCTGAGAGATGGAAACAGAAGTGAGTTTTGGGGGCAGCAAACTTGGGGTAAATGACTTCATTAGCTGAAGCTGTAATTGGAAGATTAAGCCCCAATATGCAAGTAGATCAAAGTGATAAAAGTATGAAAACCCATGACCTGTCATGCATTTTGGGTGTAGCCCCTGGGGAGTTTTGTCTACCCAAAATGTACTTGAAGGCCCTTGAATAATTATACCTGCTTTTTATTCCCTTAATTTTGCCTGGCCTCTGTGTTTTTAGGTAGTTCCAAAAAAGCACGGCCCTGGTGCTTCAGCAGGGTTGCGATGTGGCGTCAGTGCCTGCTGCTCCCAGAGGAATGGGAGCAGCACCTTGAAGGAACTGAGGGAATGGGGAACAAAGGAGCCAGAGATCCTGCTGCTCCCACCCTCCCAGAGCCCGGCCCTGCTCCTGGGCCCTGCCACAAAACAAGAGCTCAGCCTGGCACTGCCTCCCCGGGGAAACTGAGGCCAAGGATCAGGGCACTGGGGCGCTCCAAAGACTTTGAATTAAACTCTTGTTAACCCAAAAGCCGCCAGAAGGCCCGAGGTTGGGGGAAATGCTGCCAGACCTGCCCGAGGAATGACTGCAGGATGGCAGAGGATGGTGTGAGCCAGGCAAGAAGGTGCCAGTGGTGGGATGGGAAGGGACTGCCCAGCTGTCAGTCACAGCAGCCTGTGCTTGTCACTCAATACCTCTGCCTTGTCACACACCCAAATGCAAACTCCCCGTTTGCCAATGTCCCCAAGTCTCTTGGCATCGTAATTTCTTATTCTCAAGTTTGTTAGTTCAACTGTAATTTATCTCTAAGAACATCTTTAATTTTAACTCCTGCACCCCTCCATATCTTCCTGACTCTCACCTCAGTAAAGACTGCTGCAACTCACTTTCCTGCTGGCCTCACCAGGGAACCTAAATTCAGATTTGTTGTTTCAGCAGAGGACAAACAATCTGTCCTAGCTGAAGTGTCCAGGTGAGAATGACCCTCTCCCTCTTTGGGCATGTGTGAACCTGAGACAATCAGGTAAAGGGAGGCACCAAACATAAGCATCTGAAGTTTGGTAAGAAGTGCCCACCAGTGTCCCTGTGAAAGTGAGACACCTGCTCTGAAATGTGACTGCTTGGAGCACTTGTGAAAATCTTACCTGTGATTGCACAGGGAGCCTTCCTGCTGGCTCTGAGAAAATGAAATCCGTGCCTCTGACTTTAAGGACTGTCTTTGGATCAATTTCCTCATTTATTAATTTTTATTTTTATTATTATTAATTTTAGTACCCTTTATAAAGTGTCCTGCTGCTGGTTTCCCCTCCTCCTCGGGCAGATGCAGCCCCACTGCACTTGGTGGTGCTCAAGGCAGAGGGTCAGCTCAGCTGCAGCAGCTCCTTCAGCTGCATCCAGGATGTGGAGTTTGCCACGAGCATCCTCCCCCTGCTTCCCGAGCTGCTCAGCTGCATGTTAAGAGCAAAACCAGCAATAATACATCTGTAACTGCTCGGGGAAAGAGCGTTTTAAAGGTAAAGAAAGAGATTTAAGGAAGCGAAAAAAAATGAGCAGAGATAAGGCTGAGACAGTGCCAAAGAGATGGAATATACATCTCAGAGAAAATCTAAAAGCAGATCATTACCCAAAAAAATACTAGCTGTAAGCAACGGTTTGTAGTGCAGAAGGAATATTTACCCACCAAGCTTTTGATAGTCTTTCTGCCTCTTTCTTTTTCTTCCACCCAGCAATGTTTTTATTCAGCGGATGGAGGTGGGGGTTTGGAGGTGGCGGTGGCTGGATCTGGGGTCTGATCCTAATCCTGCCCCTGCCCTGCTCTCTCTCATTAACCCCTCCGTGCCTGGGGGGCTGGGGGCTGCTGTGCCGGGAGCTGCACACCCCCGAGGCGGGGAGGGCTTGAGCCAAAGGGTTTGTGCACTCATGGGAAATCATTTGGATAAGCACAGACCAGCTGTTCGGGGTCACACTCCAAGTCTCTTTGAGCATCTCCTCCCCAACAGTGGGTGCTTTGAGCAGGGTATTTACTGAGTGCTCCCACTACTGCCTCGGCCCTTCGCTGCTCAGGGGCCTCTCTGACCCAGAAAGAGGATTTTTCTGTTAAAAAAGCAAGAGATGGGCTGTGAATTTCAATTCTGTGGCATCTTTTCTTTTGCAGTCGGCGTGCCTCATTCCTGTCTAGTTTAGCTTACTTTCAAGCAGATTAAACTAAACTGGTACACAGCACTCTTATTATAGGATAAGTGCTCACAGAGAGAGCTATTCGGGAATAATTATTCTGATTTAAACATTTCTGAATAATTCTATGCAAAGGCAAGTCCTGAACAGAGAGACAGTGGGTGGATGTGACACACAGATGGGGGAGCACAAGGAGCTGTAATTCAGTGTACGAGTGTTCGTGCTGGAGTCCATCTTCCAAATGTTGATTCACTCAATCAGGAGCAGAAACCCTCCAGGTGATCAATATATCCAATGAAAACTGAGGTGATCACACTGAATTCTGACCACTCAATATGCCCAGCTAACTCCTCCTGAACGAGGCACAGAGCAAACACTCCCTTAAAATAATTTAGCAAATGGGTTTGAATAATAAGCACAATCCAGAGAAATCTGCTCATGGACAATTTGCAAACAGAAAGAAAGAAAGAGCAGCATTCTTTTAAAGAGTGATCCATTATTAATTATTCACACAGCTCTAATTAACATTAAGATTCCTAATTTTTCCAGGAAGCCTTACTGTAAGGATACTTTATGTTTCCTTTGCATTTTCCACCCCCTCTGAGCTCTTCCAGACATTCAGGAAGAAACCCCCACCAGCCTCCTTTGGAAGTGTCTTCATTTGGCAGGGGACGAAATGAAGACACAGCAAATAAATTGGTGTTTTTCACCTCCCACTCATTCACAGCAAAGTGCACGTCAGCCTCTGCCACTGTCGTCTGTGATAATTTGGGCAGTTTTTACACTGATGCAAAGCAGCTCTGCAGGTGAGTGAAAGTGATGGTTTAGAGTGTGCTCGAGTGTCACAGGGACATGAGATTTGTCCTTCGTATCTTGTTTGGTGGTGGATTTCTTTAGCTGTAATGGCAAAATGACCACTGTAATGTTCAAGTCCAAATTTTCGATGATATTTTGGGGCTGGAAAATACAAAATAGATGCCCAAATGGCTGTGGCAACATAACACGCTCACAGAGTTGAAAATAAGTTCAAGGGAAAATAGAAGTTTCCCAATTTTTGTGTACACAAAACATAACGAAAAGTGTATCCACCTATATTCTTTTTACCACTTTCCTGCAAACACAGAAGTCTCAGCGTGTAACAAATTCTCTCTTTTTGCAAATATTTAACTAAAGCAGTGCTACCTTTTTAGTGACAATATTCCCAACAATGGGAGCTGCACATTTTTGGTCTGGAATTACAGCGAGAGTTATGAGTCAGCATTATCCACTTATTACGGGTGGGAGGAGGCTCCTACATTGCTATTTGAGCACAAAGATTTACACCACAGCCAAAATCAAATATATAGAGAACGCCGGGGTTAAAGACAGCCTTAATTCTGGCTTCATGGAAATTAAATGTTAGGGGTTTTCATTACAGACGAGCTGGGCTAAAAATGAATCCTCATTAACAGAACGCTGTGATATGTGGTTACATCTTCCTTGTTGGCCAGAATGTGCCGTCTCTGAATTTAGCTCAACAATTTCAGATGGCATTTTCCTGCTCCCTCCTCCTCCTTCGCAGTTCAAGAACAGGAATAGCTCTTACAGAAGGACAGGAGTTGTTTTTTCATTAAAGTATCATAGTTTAGGGGGAAAAAAAACCCAGCCTGATCCATCTCCTCTCCCTGCATGTCATTAAACACGCTCAGCGTGCGGCATCTCGGGCGCCTCACAGGTGACGTCCTCACCATCTTCAGAATCAAGCTTGCTGCTTCCCACAGCTCTCAGCTCCTGGCTCCACGGCACTTCCCTCCCGCCTTCTCATTTCCAAATCAAACACATCTTTATTAACCTCTGACTTTCCAGAGTAAAGCCCGAGGTTTCCCTGGGGAAATAAAAATGAAAGCCACGCCACTATTGAAGAAAGATGTACAGCTGGTTAAAATGAAAGCACAGTCTTGGAGAAAACCAAGGAGAAAAGGTCAGAAAAGTTTAAAACCTGGGTGTGCACAGAGCCAGAGTGTACCTGAATAACAGCCTTATTTCACACGGCAGCCTGACAGGGAAGGTGATTAATTCTGTGAGATTGGATGGAGCCTGAAGGTTATGATTTGTAACGATCAAACACCTATCCATGTAATTCTTTATTTGGAAACAATGTTTTTTTATCTCTTGGCAAATCTGGGGCTCTACCCTTGCTGGGGACTTTGAGCACAGTTGTGATGCAGCTGTGTGAACGGTACCAATTAAGAAACAAAAGACTTCCCAGAAGACAAAGTACTTAGAGACCCAAAACAATTCAGAGAGAAGTCTTTTCCCTGGGCTACTGAGGCAGAGTCATCAGGAGATTGCATTCCAGCCTTACCTGGAAATTGAAATTATATAAAACCACAGTCCTTCCCCCAAGACTTAGAAACAGCACAAGGGCAGAATGTAGTTGTCAAGGATGGAAACTTTTTCATATTGTTGTCATCTTCATGGATACTCATGTATGAAATTCAGGCAAGGCACTGGCTGTGCAGCCTCTGCTGCCTTTTCATCATGCTGGGATTTTTAGGTGAATGTGGAGAGCCTCCATCCCTCACCTGTAGCACATCTGTTGTGGTCCAGTTTTTGACTGGCAATGTCCCAATTAAGGTGCACACAAGACCAAAGTCAATAGTATGGATTTTATTTGATAGTAAATATCAAAGAAAGAGAGAGAAAAAGCAGGAGAAAGAGAAAAGAGGTGGGGTGGACAGAAAGAGAGTGACAGAGACAGATTAAAGGGAATATCACCACTCTGCAGAGCCCACTGGTGTCCTGGATCCTCTCCAGCTGGTCTTGGTGATGAGGGTGCCCTGAAAAGCAAGGAATCCAATGGATTAATGTCTGCTCAGGCCAGGTGGGGATGCCCAGGTACCTCCCACAGTGGGGGACAGTTGGACACTGTCTCTTGCAGCAGACTTTGGGTCTGCTGCATCACGTTGTGTCACATGCAGTCCTGTGGGGCAAGGCCTCAGGAGTGAGTCTGGAGAGCACTTTGGGGGGTTTTTCATGGATTATGGCACCCCTATGTGAGTGTCCCATGGATGTTACAGGGGGTTTAGGGGTTTCAGAGCTGGGCTGGTGTAAGGGAGGTGGGTGTTCAGTGCCTCTGACCAGAGGTTACACCACACACCTGAAACCTCTGCACAGTCTGTGCAAACCTGGCCTCTGTGGGCTCCCCCACCCCAAACCCAGCCAGGGATGATTGTCAGCACAGCTGCTGGGTCTGGCTTTCCAGTGGATGCATTCTTCTCCCTCAGCCTGAGATGACTGAACAACAATGTCCCCTTTATCTTATCTGGGTGGCTTCACTCACAGTCCGAGGTTCCAGTCAGGCCCCTTCAAGGAGGGGTGGGCTTCTGTGGGTGTAGTTTTCACGCAGCTTTTGCTGTAATGGGCAGAACTCCTTCATGACAATGTTTAAGTCATGAAGCATTTCAGTCCCTGACAAATTGTAACAAGGAAGGCAAAGCATGAATCCAACATCTTAACTTCAGTACCCGTCAGTGTTTCCAGCTGGGCAAGCCTTTATTGCTCACTCTGGGACCAAAGACCACAGGGCTCAGGCCAGTGCACATGGGCAGATGCCTTTTACAGCACTGGGGTTGTTTTAATTCCTTCCCATTTTGCTGGGATATTCCAACAGCCGATGTTGGGAGGCACTGGTGTCTCTGCTGCCAGGTGTCCCCTTGCTGTAATTCTGCAGGGAGGGACAGCTGACAGAAGCTGGGCTCTGAGGGCCTGTCACCCACGGCAAGCCCAGGACTGGCACCTGCACTGATCTGGATGAGTGGCTTGTCCAAAACCGCCCAGCGAGGACAGACTCCTCCAGGGCAGACTCCTCCAGGACAGATTCCTCCAGGACAGATTCTTCCAGGACAGATTCCTCCAGGGCAGACTCCTCCAGGACAGATTCTTTCAGGACAGACTCCTCCAGGACAGACTCCTCCAGGACAGACTCCTCCAGGACAGCATCCCTCCTGTCCTGCGCTCAGATGCCAACACGACCCGATGTCCCCCTGCTCACACGCTGCAGTGGTGCAGTGGCAGTGTCCCGGTGTTCCCATATCCTAGTTCCTGTGGCTGTGATCTGATTGCAGGTGAAGGGGAAGGATTCTCCCCCGGGTCCCCGTGCCCAGCTCCTGCCCTGGGTGCGAGGCCGGCCGGTCCCGGCGCTCCCGCGCTGCCCGGCTGAGCCCCGGCTGAGCCTCTCCTGCCGCCTGAACTGCCGTGGTAAATCAGGATTAAACTACGGTCTCTGCTGCATCATAAACCCTTTAGCTCTTTAGCACCGGTGGAGAGGCAATCCCACTCTCAGCCTCATCAGGAATGGTTTCCTCTTACAGATGTTCAGTGACCGTAACTCCCCAGAGCCTCTTCCCTCCCCTGCCCGCTGCAGACAGCCAGCGCTGCACTCCGAGGACAAGTGATGCTAGAATGAAGAGATTGGGTTTTTTTTTTTCCTTTTTTAAATAAAACAGACAACAGCCCATAAATCCAGTCCTCCTGCCTGATCATTGCTCACCTCTGTTTCCCTCTGGCATTGTCAGAAAGTGGCTCTTGGAACAACCTCTTAAAAATGTACCGGCGAGGAGAAGGGAAATTGTTCTCAGCGACAACGATGCCGTACACATATTTGTATATTTATTCTGAAGATCAAATTGATAACAACAGGTCCCTTCATGGCTGCTGATTTATCTGCTGAGCAGGTATCTGTGCCGTCTGCAGTGCATGGCCATAACTGTCATGGCTGATACAGGGATAAGATGAATAACCTCTACAGATTTCAGGTACAAGTAGGAAAATGTAATCATAACTCACTTTAGAACCAAGTGATACATATTTATACTTTGCCTATCACAGACTAGCAAGCCTTTCCCTTTTATTTTGCATTCATGGGCCTGTGATGCACATCAATCTTTTTTTCAGTTTGTTAATACTGTTGTCACTCAACGGAAATTTATTGTCACATGACTTATGATTGGGAGACAGTTTCATCTGAGGAATATTCACTTAATTTTCCATATTCAAATTTCCTCTCCTGGCTTGACTCCGCAACACAAAGACTTTGGTCGGCTCTAACCTATTTTCCCAAACTAGCAGCAGTAAATGTCACAATATTTATAAACTGAACAAGAGCAGAAGTCAAAGTAGCAAAACATGGATATAAAATCCTAATCAGCCTCAGATGCTTTAATGAATGGCCTCAAATGCCTGTGGGCTGATTTCTCATGGGAGACCTGGCCTCGAAGGACCCTGTTTGGGTCATGATTTGCTTCCTCATGGTAAAAAGACACCGAGAAGTGCAGCAGCCCTGCTCAAAGGCTGTTAGAAAAGCAGCTTTGCCTACTTTGGCAATTTTTTTTTTACTTTAAATGCCTCTTGCACTTCCAGTCTCTCCAGGTGTCCTCTGGATTTGATGCCTGAGTGTAGCAGCAGTGGGGCTGGGCATGGGGACACCCCTCTGTCACCGTGGCCAAGCTGGCAGGGCCGGGCTCTCTGCACCCTCCTGATTTTTGGGTGATTTTGGGTAGGGGGAGGCCATTTCTGCTGTGCCAGCACAAGGGCAGACCTGTCTGTTGCAGAGAAGTCTCCCCTGTCAAACTTCACTGAGGAAAGAATTTAACTTTTCTTTTCTTTCCATCTTTTTTTAGAGGTCATAAATATTTATGAAGAACCTGTCAGTCATCTTTAGGGTTTCTGACTGAGTGTGTCACAAGAGAAGGGCTTTTATGATGATTTATAGTAAATTGCAGTAAATTGCTTTCCTGTCAGGGAGCACAGAGGAGTTACACCATGCCAGGGGATGCAGGCAAGGTGCCCAGGATGGCAGAGATGCTCTGGGGGGAAATGTTCCCTGCACAGGGGACACTGTGAAGCCTGGGCACTTCCCAAGTGTCACTTCAATCCTCAAACTGCAGCGAGGCATGGCTGGGAGAAACTCCCTCTTCTTGGGTAGAAATCACAGCAAATGTTCCTAATCTGGCAGGTCAATCCACTTTCCTGGATTTCTGCACAGCTAAACATTCCCTGCACACAGAAGGGCTTGTTCCCTCAGGTGTCACACACTGCTCCAGCCCTCCTCTGGCTGCATCCAACAGGAAACACTCACAGATTCTCACACCAGCAGGATTTGGGGCCTTGAAGGGATGTAGAAGTGGGCCTCGCATATCAATGTAACAGCAAGTGTTTAAGAGACACTTTCTGCACGAAAAAGCAAATCAAGACAAAGCCAGGGGTGCTTTGATGCAGGTGTTTGAAGAGTTTTCTGTAGAATCACACAATAAATGGACCTTAAAGACTCCATTTCAACCCCCTCTAGTAATGAAAGACCCTCTCTCACAAGCCACATCCCTGTTGCCCCAATGCATAACCTGCTCTTCCTCACCATCTCCCAATGACTCAGTCCTGGCCAGTCTGAAACAAGTAAAAAAGCCAAGTGCAATATTTTTTAGATGTGCCCCAATTCCATCTGATTTTGCTGCTCGTTATTAGGGCTACAAAAGACTGAGGGAAAACTGATGGCATCCCAAGACTGGAGCAAATCCTCCATGGATCCCAGCACATCAACATGGAGCACACCCTGCATTGCCATCCCCACTCCAGAGCCATGCCATCATTCTTTGGCTGATTCCATCACTTTATATTTTACTCATTAAAGTGGGGCAAGAATGTCAAGTTCACATTTTGCCCAACAAGTAAGAACTGTGAAGATGGGAACTGCTTTTGCATTAATTGAATCAAGGATGACAGTGCAAGCAGCTTTAAGCCCCATAAATCTAGACAGGCTCCTGTCAGATAAAGTATCAATGTGCTTTATCAAACTTTGTCCATGGATTTATAGAGTGCTCAGGCCACAGATCTGTAGTTCCTCACTGTAATCACTTCAGCATTTTCTAGCTATGGTAGGCAAGCTCCATGTGAAATAATGGAATTTATTGACAGAGAAGCAGGCTCTGCAATTTTGCTGTTGTTTAGAAAAATTGCCCATCAATGAAGTGCTGGTGGAGAAAGACAAAAGACATTACAGTGAGATGACTATCTCCTGACTCCTGCTGAATTGGTAGATGAGCCATTAGCTTCCAAGGAGGGAAAGGAGTGGCCACTCTTCCAGACAACTGCTCTGGCTTGTACGCAGAAATTGTGCTGCTCCAAGATGATAAAAAAAACCAAATAAAATCAAACCCCAAACTCTAGACTTGTTCCAGTCTGCTGAATTGCTTCAGTCACGGGTTGCAAGTCAGAAGTCTGGGTTTTGTCAGGGTTGTTTTGGTTCAGCTATCACAATATTTAACCTTGTAATTACACAGGTTTGTCTTTGCACGATTTCTGTTCACATTTCACTGTCTGTTAAAATGTGTACCTACCACTGATCACATGAGGAAACGGTGCATCAAGTTCCTTGCAGCACTGGAGGATACAGAGTGTGTGAATTCAGGAAGGGCTGTTGAAATGAGGCTGAATACAACCTCTTTTTTTTTTTTTTTTTTNTTTTTTTTTTTTTTTTTTTGCTCTGCTCTAAGTCCTCTGACTTAGAGGACTTGCTTTAAGGAAGGAAACAGAGGACTCTTGCCAGGAATTCTTAACAGAAGAGGGTTTATAATTACCTCAGGTAGTGGGAATGCATGTACACGTGGGCATCAATTTATAATGCACTGTGCTCTTGAAGCATCCTTTTCGGAGATGGCTGCAGGAGCTGGCACATGGTCCAATGCTCTGGGAGCAGGAATTTGGGATCTTGCTGTGCTGAAGGTGACTGCAGGACGGGACTGCCAATGTTCCTCCAGATCACCTTGATTCCAGCAATTAGCATGACCTCCCTCTGTAGCGACTGTCCTCGAAGAGCGCTCAGACTGTCTTGGACTCTTTCCTTAAAGAATTTCTATTTTCCACCTGTCAACACCTGAGAGTGTGTTATGATTGAATGATGGCTAGTGCTCCAGCCAGAGGAAGAGCCCCCCCAAGAACACACCTATGCTGTTGTAGAAAAGCCCTGATCATGCCATCAGCACATAATGATGCAGCCCATCTCCCTCTGGGTTCTATTAATCCTGCTTCCTCAGCATCCTTTGATGCCTCTCCTTGCTCCGTTTCCTAGTGCAAGCTGCTCAGACAGGTCCATGGCTGTGCTGCTGGATGGACACCTTGGGACTCCAGACAAGACTCTTCCTCCTTTATTTCCAAAACTACAGGGCTGATGCACAGGAACTGAAAGGCACCCCTGGTAAGCAGACGTGTCTCATCCCTCATTCTCCCATGACAATGACAGCAAGGCAGTGTCACTTGCTCATTAACTTCGTCCTACTGCCAAATCACTTTGTGGGACCCAGAGGTGGGAATCAGCTCTTTCTTCTGTGCTGCAGTAGCTCAAGCCCCCAATGAAATCAGGGCTCTGTCGCTCCAGGCAAGAAAACTTGCTTGGAAATAGTCCTGGCCTTGAGCACACACTGTTCAGGCAAAGGAAGGGAAGGTGGGAGGGAAAGCAGAAATCCTAAAGAAAGAAGTGACTTGCCTCAGGCTACAGGGGAGGTCAGTGGCACAGGCAGGGCCCAGGGAGCTTTCTGAATGCTGTCCTGCTGCCTTGACCTGAGAGATAATCGTGAATGGGGTGTAAGCAGTCTCAAGCCTGTGTCTCTGGGCTGGGATGGATTCCTTACTTTGATACCACATTTTAAACTGCACGAAATTCTTGGCCTTCTCCTCGTGCCTCAGTGACCCTGAGGGAGCAGAGATGGATGTACAGCAAAGGGCAGCCCACGTGAAGGAGGCAGGCAGGGACATAAAACGCTAGAACAAAGCATTGTGGTTTCATGTCATCAGCAAAACCCCAAATTCCAGCCCAGCCACACGTGAGACATTCAGTCGCAGACAATAAATAGCAGAGAGCAGCACTGTGGAGGAGTGGGACAGGTGCCCCACACAGACAGGATGATTTCAGGCAGATAGCTCCTGTTGGGAGAGAATGTCTGGCTTGTAACATACCCCTGGAAATGGACATTTCCCTGCTGGGAGGCCTCTCGGAAGCACGCTTGTCCTGGCGCTGTAGGATGTCGTGCTTAAAAAGACGTGGTGCAGCCAGGGCTGGGAGAGCTGCTCCAGCACTCACAAGGAAAGCCTGTTCTCACAAGGATTCCAGTCAAGCTGAATTCTCCCACGGTTCAGGGAATGTGATCACAATCAAACTCTGTGGATGTAAGGACAAGGCACAAGTGTCCTCCTGTGACCCTGCTGGGCTGGGCTGCTGTGCTCTAGTTCTGCCCTAAGGGGATGGACAGACCCTCACCAGTGTTTTAATAAGAGCAATTAAAAACCTGTTATGGACCTTCTCAGGTGAGCTGCTATATCTGATTGCAGGACAACTCTTTGTGTCCCTGTAAAAGTCCCACAGACTTTGGCAGTGGAAGTGTCCAGCTGTGGAGCTGATAACACTCTCAGCCGGGACCTTGTGCTAGTCTGGCTGTATCACAATTTCCTTTATATCAAGAATCATAATTTCCTTTAAAACAACATTTTTTCCTCCATTTGCAATAAGTCAGCTTGTTCTCCTGCTTCAGTACCAGCTGTAAACTCCAGCCTTCCTCCTGCCTGAGCCGAGCAGCCACAGTGTGACATCCTGGGGGTGCTCAGCACAGCCCTGCAGGCACCACGCCAGCCCCAGGCAGTGTCAGGACCCAGCTCTGAGTGACAGAGTGTCCTACAGCTCAGGAGATATTTGCCATTTGGCCACACTTGCTGTGCTTTCCCTGATCACTCCTGTTCCTGGCCTGGCAGCAGTGTGAGCAGAGTGTGTGTGGTGCTCAGGCTTGAGAGAAAAATCAGCAGCAAATGCCTGGACGTGCAGCTGAGTCATATTGTGCCTCAGTATTCCTGCTCAATGTGCCTGACTGCTGGGAAAAGGCACTGCTGAAGCTTTTACCAGGAAATCCACCCATTCTGATACTATTCTGGTCAAAATGGATTTACTTCACCTCTCCCCCACCAAAGATGGAGCAAATCAAAGACATTCCTACTTCTCCCCTTCCCGTGGCTTTGCTGAGTGGCACTGTGTAACTCCAGGAGGATTTTGTTTCTGTTTTTTCCCCATCTGCAAAGATGGTGCTGGTGATGTTGGCATGTGGCCATGCCACAGCGTGTGAACCACAACTGAGACATTGCCAGCAGGATATTTATGCAAAGAAACAAGGAGAGAAGATGCATCTGGGGAGAAATATGGAGAGAAACAATATGGAACAAGTTAACAAAATTCTGATAAAGGCACTTACCTTTGTTCCTTACCAGACAGGAGGGTGCAATGTGGTTCCAGATGTTACTGTTACTGTCTTGTTTTCCAAGGTCTGGATTATCTTTGTCAAACAAAAGCTTAGCCAGAACTGCTTCCCCTGTGGATAGTCCCGATAAAGAACCCAAATTCCAAGAAGGGGAGCAAATATTTTCTGAAGCGCTGCTAGCCCGGGACAGCTCAAACCCACATTTGAGTATCACAGGAGAAACTGTGCCACTTATCTCTACGTGTTAAAGCTCCTTAAAATAAGGAGTGGCCAACTCATGTCCATTCATTAGCCCAACATTCACTGAGCACATAAATTAATGTGAGGAAGTTGTGCAGTAGGAGTTAATTTATCGATTTAGCTCCAGTGTATAAAGTGCTTCTCACACTTAATGGACTTAAAAGGCAGAGTCCAAAATACATATTGCAAAGAGCTCGTGCAGAACACAGGCAGTGCTGCCAGGCACATGCACAGACTCATTCAAACGTGCAGCAGCTCCCTTCTGCTTTGTCATGACCCCAAATTAATTTCTACATTAACCGTGCGCTCCTTCCTAACCAGTCCAGCCTCTTAAAAGATTTACTCCTGGCTGATGGGGGCAACTCTGCTTCCTAACCCTTCTCCATGCCTGGAATTTCCATCTGGATCTGTCCATCACTGTGTCCAAATCCGTGATGCCTCTTGCTCTGCTTCAGCACAAACTGGGGTTAAGCATGGTCCAAACAAAACAAGAAGTGTGCAAAGATCACTGGTTGGGACAGTGCAGAGAGGTTTGAGTTGGAAGACTCAAAGCTGATGTTGGAATAATATTCAAAAGCTGAGGTCCCTTTCAACTTCATTTGTAAGTTTGCAGCAGTGGAGATGAGTTGTTAATTCACCCCTGACAACTTCATTCAACAATCAATGTATAGTCCTTGAAAATGAAATAATGAGGACCAGTGATGTCTTGTATTTGTTTTTAAGGGTATGAAAGACATCAGCCATCACCCATTAGAGAAACGGAGAGTTTTCTGTCATCAGAGACACGAGGAGAAACAACCAGATCCCCTGATGGGGTAGGAACCCCTCAGAGCTCAACTGAGAGATCTGTTGTCTAACAGGGAAAACTGGCAATTCTGCAGGACTGCCTGAGCCCAAAGCTGCTGGAAAGAAGCTGTGGAAAACACTACAGTGCTCATCGAAAATGTAATATTAACACCTTGGCCAGTGGAAAGCCCTGCTCCTCCTCTCACAGAGGTTCTACCTCAATATGGTATTGGCAGAGCAGTGTGGAAACTGGTGGCCATGATGGGAAAAACAGGGCACAGTGCTCCGAGCTCTCCATGGGATCTGATCTCTGGTATGAAATAATCTCTGAGCCTAACACAGTCCTCTAACTCCCTGGACTCTCTGTCAAACGAATATTAGCACATCTTCCCACAGGAAAGTTCCCCTCTCCCATATAACAGTTCTGGGATAAATTTTACCTCATCCTCAATTAGCCATCCAATTTTGGAGAACAAAAATAGAGTGAAATTTTATTTCTGTCTGTGAGGCTCTGCTCTGCCACTGCCTGCTGTAGATATCTCTGATATGCTCCAGAGAACTCGTGGTATTTGTTTTAATGTCCATGACATCATGGCATTGTACATGGAACAGCCACGTGTGCCAAGGAAAAAGCTCAGGAGAAAGAAGAGTCTGTGAGATGGGGAAGGAAGGGTGGTAATGTAGATTTAGCAGAGGTGTGATTCAGAAGAGCAAGTTGCAAATGAACTAATATTAAAGAAGGAAGGTTAATTAGTGACAGCTAGGCTGACCCTTTCATCCTAAGTCACAACGTGTTCTTAATGTCACGCTCTCTTCCACAGAGCAGATCAGGCAGGCTGGGTCTGCTGACCCACAGAGACACGTGGATTAAAGCAGAGTGATTTCCATTAAAAATTTCAAAAGAGGTAAAAAAAAAGGAAACAAAAGAAAGGACATGACTTTAAAAGGATTGGATGGCTCAGGGTCTGTTAATAGTTGTTCACCTTTCAAGGTCTCTGGTCTGATTGCAGACCAGGTCAATAGGGAGAGAGAAAGCCATTGCCTTTAATGGCTGGGTAGTGATGGATGTGAAATGAATTGATGGTCTCAATCCAGGTCAGAGCAGACTTCACAAAAATACATTAACCTGTCTTGGTCTTTTTTTTTTTTTTTTTTTTTTAATAGAAATATAGACTTTTGAAGAAGGAAAACCAAAGACGATTAAAATGCCCATCTGAGGCATCTCTTAGTCTGTTCCTACCTCTGCTCTGCAACTTCTCTCATCTCTGGCAAGTCACCTGGTCCCTCATAATCTCAGCTCTCTTTGTGTAAAACAAAGGTGACATTTGAGTGTCTGTAGTTAAAGCTAAACACCTCAACGCTGTGACCAGGATATGGCAGGTTTGGGTACCCCCTGCATCCCCAGGGGATCCCTGTCTCCTGTGCCCCTCTGCCTCCATAGATCACCCATTTTCCTGGAGCTCAGGCAGCAGAACAATGTTTCTGGGTGCTGCTTCAGAAAGCCTCAGTCCTCCAGGCCATCAATCAATCACCTTTCTCAAGCACTAAATTAGTTTAAGAGAGGGAAAAATAAAAAGTGGAGCAAAGAAAGAAGTAGATTTCATCATGGGGGAAGACTGTGAGGGGGAGTTTGCCTTTGAAGTGCCTACAAGGGAATCTAATCAAGGCATTTACTATAAACAGAGAAAATCGATCACAGAACATTTTTAACATTTAAAACATGTCTCTGTTTGGACAGCTGAGATATCCCATTACTGTGAATGACACCGCTGGATCAAGGGTCTGCACAGTCTGAGAGAGCTGTAAATCAGCCCCAGACCTCTGGGCACAAAACCACTCACAGAATTGCTTTAAATTATTTGCAAATAAAGGGCCAAATTCAGCCCTGGGCAGAGCATGTCTTACCTTACCTCAGGGCTGAGCTGAGCAGCTGGGACCTGGTACAGGTGGGGCACAGGGGGTTTGGAGGTGACCCCTGCCTTAGGGGGGCTCACATCCCCCAGCTGAGCAGGACCTGCCAGTGGCATTTGTACCAAGACAAAATTTGCCCAAAAGCCACGGGGTGAATGCAAGCGGGGGCAGCGAGAGCTCTGTGTGTTACATCCACTTGTCCAAAGATTTGATGGACTAAAGGCAAAGATAACAGAGCAGGGGAAAATGGACAGGCTGGTTAATGAGGGTGAGTTTGAGGGCATGAAAGGTTGGATTTCACCAACACGGGTGGACTCTTCACTCCCTGAGTGCCAGCTCACAGTGATGCTGGAAGCAGCTGGTGCCTCCCTTGCTCCCAGCACCTGGTGGAGAGCTCCTCACCAGGCTGACAACGTTTAAAGGATCACAGCCATAAAGAAACCAACACATAATTTGTACCTAGGGAAACGTTTTTTTGAGGGGGTGGATAGAAAATAAACACTTTAGAAAGAAATCCTCCTATTGCAGCAGTGGCAAAAATCAAACCCAGCTCAGTTCTGTCCAGGAAAACTGGGCCATGCGTTTCTTGCCTCAGGGGATGGGTTTGTCAGTGGTCAGCTTGAGAAGTTTGTTGTACATAGTTACGCTGATGGCGCAGTCCCCATCCCTGGAGGTGTCCAAGGAACTCCTGGATGTGGCACTCACTGCTCTGGGTGGGGTGATCAGTCACAGGGTTGGACTCAATGACCTCAGAAGTCTTTTCTCACCTAAATGATTCTGTGATTCCATGGCTCTGTGATTTTCAGACTCTAAACAGATGGTTGGCAATAGGGTATAAAGTGTCTTAGAGTGCTCACGAAGGGAAGCGGGATCATTTGAGGAAGCTGTCATTATTAATTAGCTATTTCCAGATCAGAGGTGCATAAGTGACCTGCACCACTTACCCAGTGCACAAAACCTCACAAAAGTTCTCAAAACATAAGGTTAACCTGATGCCTTAGGATTTTAGCTTTTATATATTTCACATATTTGTAATCCTGGAGTTCTTTAGTGTATAACTCTAAACTCCACGCACAGTGGGAGCTGCTGCTTCCCCATTTTGGGCAGACACAACAATTCCTCTCCAGGCCTGGCAATCAAGGACACCTCACTGCCTCAGGCCTGAGAGATGGAAACAAAAGTGAGTTGGGGGCAGCAAACTTGGGGTAAATGACTTCATTAGCTGAAGCTGTAATTGGAAGATTAAGCTCCAATCTGCAAACGGACCAAAGTGATAAAAGTGTGGAAACCCATGACCCTTTGTCCATTTTTGGGTGCAGCCCCTGGGGGGCTTTGTCTGCCTGAAATGTACCTGAAGGCCCTTTAATAAATATATGGGCTTTTTATTCCCTTAATGTTGTCTGGCCTCTGTTTTTAGGCAGTCCCAAAAGGCATAAAAACCAATAATGAAGCAATACAGGAACACGGCACATCACAGCGCAGGGTCTGTTGGGCTCCTGAACCAGCTGGGTCCTCATGGAAGGACCTCAGGAGTCCTCATGGAACAGGTTACATGGTGGAGGTGGCAAGGAAGGAATCCTGTGCAAATAATTGCTCCCAAACACATTTAGCACTTTCCTTAGCTGATACTCAGGGTTATGTGAATAAAACTGGGGGTAATCAACCTCCTCAGGATGCTCCCATTAATTTGTGTGGCTGAACTCAGGCTGCAGATCTGGCCAAAGTAGAAGGTCATTAGAACAGACAGGGAGCCAGGGTAAAACGAGAGGGACAGGGCCTGGACTGGACTTTGTCCACCATGGTGCTTTAGCAAGGGTTTTCTCTCTCTGAGTCCCTTGGTAAAGATTTGCTGAACAGGTGATGGAGAAAAGCAGCAATTTGAGCATTAATTAGTGCCGGGTGACACAGGGCAGGTGTAGGATGCCAGCCTGCCATCAGCCCAGCACCCAGCACAGCTCTACCTCCTTCCTCAGGAACGGAAAAATCCTTTTCCTCCTCCACACCTCTTGGAGGAAACTTTCCAGCAATTGCTCAAGCTTTGCTATTGACCCCGTTGGGCCCCTCCCCAGAGATCCACGACATCCCCCAGGAAAACCTTGTGCAGCACCCTGGAACAGTCACTCCTTCCTCCCAGGAGCTGATGGAGCATCCCCACAGAGATCTCCCTGTGCTCCTGAGCTGCCCCCTGGGGCTGTCCTCACCTCAGAGGGGGACTGGAAAGCCCCACACGGGTTTGGAACCAGCCCAGGCTGCAATCCCTGATGCATTAATGAACCGCTATAAAGAGGATTCCCAGTTACTAAAAGAACCCCACTCTGCACCCCGCTTTCCTCCTACGAATGAAACACACGGCCATTGGTGGCCAGAGACAAAGCCCTTCCAAAAAAACCCCCATTTATAACCTGACAGCTGGCACCAGCTGCACACCAAAAGGCAGTTTAGACTTAGTCAAGGATTATGATGCTGTCAGAGGAAAAAGGCTTTGTTGTTTTAGAGTCTTAACCTTGTCTCAAGACAAAATTAACAAAAAAAGAGCGAGAGAGAAAGAGAGAATAAAGAAAATCAATAAATCTAAAATTGTATTCAGCTGGGACAGATGGCAATGATATTAAATATTTTGGCTTTTAGCCAAGTGCACTTTTAATGCAAAAATTGATGTCAGCGAAATAACCTTTTCTCCTTTTAAAAGCCCTCTCCAAGATGATTATTATCCACTAAAAAAAAAAAGAAAGAAAGAAAGAAAGAAAGAAAGAAAGAAAGAAAGAAAGAAAGAAAGAAAGAAAGAAAGAAAGAAAGAAAGAAAGAAAGAAAAGAAAAGGAAGAAAGGAAATAAAGGATATCTAGCTCAGAGATACATTAACAGATCACTCTGAGTAACAACCCAGCAGAGTTTATGGCACAAAACATGAAGCTAATTTAGAAAGCATTTGGTTGGGGTTGATAATGCACAGCATCTCCAGAGAGGCTGCACTGCCTGTGCCTGAGCTGTCTCCCATCTCCTCCTAATTTAGTGTACAATTAAGACAATGTCTGTGAGATCTAAAGCAAGTACCTACTTCCAGGGGGCTACTCTAGATCTCGTTACTGCCATGCCAGCAATGATCTCTCTTCCCAAATAACCACCCAGGCCCTGCTGAGAGTCTCCTGATAAAAGGCACAGTCCTGCCATGTGTGAGGACCTCCAGTCCCCAGGAAATTCACTGGAGGATGAAGGTTCTTCTTGCACTGAGAAGGTGCCCAAAGCCCAACAGTCAGAGCTCAGCATCCCTCAGGATCTGCTCCAAAGCACAATTCCATTCAGAATTAACAGCAAGATAATTTTTTTTCTTTTTTTATTACAAGTGAACCAAATAAATGGACTGAGAGTTATTTCTCCCTTGAATATTTCTCGTGCTTTTGAAAGATTCCCATGGCAGACTGATTGCTCAGGAATATTTATTTAATTTGCTTATTCTCTAAATTTATGCTGTGTGTTCCACCACTACTCTCTAGGTACACAGATGAGAAAAATATATACATATCTTGTTTTTAAAATATAGCATGTCACAGATGTAGCCAAAGGACGATGTGAAGGTGGAGAGGAGGCTGAAAGGAAAGGCTGAGATACAAAGCCAGCAATGCTGGGATCTCTCCCCTGCTCAGAAAATGGGGTCAGTATAGAAGACCTTCCATTACCTGTGGAGAAATGAGGCACAGAGCAAGGCCACAACCTCCCCAACATCTCTGGGCATTTGGAGCAGCATTAAGAGTACAGTCAAAGGGTTTCTACTCCGGAGTGATGCCCCAAACCTTGTTTTCCCCACCCATTAGAAGCTGTGATCAGCTCCTGGAAATTCTCTGTGGCCAGCCCAGAAATTATCAACCTTTTCCAGAGCTCTATTACCAAATTGCTTTAAAAATTGAGCTATCTTTTAATTTTGCATCTGCTATAAAATGTATAAATCATACAGCTGCACGTTTTTTGGCTTTGTAGCATAATTAAGTCCATTGATGTTTAAAATTTATGCTTGTGCCAATCATTGATTGTCAAAAAAGAAAGAAAAGCAGGCTAGTTTGGCTATCTAAATATTTCTCCCTCATTAAAAAAAAAAAAAGAGAGAATCTTTAAAAACAGCCTTCAAGAACTACTCAATTTAATTCTCCAGTAAATTTTCCTTTTTTCCGGATAAAATTAGCCACGCGCCTATCGATCTTTGTGTAGCTGGGAATGCATAGGTAGAGCTAAAAGAAGGGTAAATAAAACATGATGGACTCTCAGGGTTAGAGAAAGAAAGTGCTTATAAATGCAGAAATCCAGGAGCAGAACAGAAGCCGTGCAGGGTTCAGGCAGGAGGCCAAGGAGGCGACTGCACACCGCGAGCTGTTATTTGTGTCCAAAATCTCCAGGAACCGACCGAGTCTGAGCTTCCTTGAGCAAGACCTTCCGCCAAGATCTGTACAGTTACAGTCATCCCACACCATTAACATCACAGGAATTGCCCTAAATAGCGCCTTGATCCTGCCCTGCAAACAGAGGCACCAGCTGCCCGCGGGCAGTTTAGGCAAATTGGGTGACACAATGTGATGCTGTTGGTTTAAGTGGTCTCGGATCAATGGCGTTGGTGGAAACAGCTGAGTTTTTTTTGTCCTTAATGCCAGGAGGTGTTTTAGCACTCGGGCAGTTTTGAAATCAGGGGAGTGAGTCCAAGAAAATCAATATGAAAAGGAAACTCTTCCAAGTTCATCGTGGAACTCACAAAAGATGTCAGGCAAAACGATCGAAACATCAACAAAAGCTGGGACTCCTTGGCTCTGCTGCACTATCACCTATTCCTTCCTCCTGTGGAAGGGGACAGCCCACCTCTCTTTCCACTTCAGTTTTCCCACCTTCAAGGCTGATTTAAGAAATCAGATGACCTGCACCAGGGTGACATTCAACACCTGAAGTTGTCCCAAACACGAAGAGTGTTAAAGATCTGAATCGTCAACGTACACCAAAAACAACACTGTTAAAATCGTATAGCTGTTTAAATATGCATGTGTATGTATATAAAAACTGTAAGCTTCATCCCAGCTGACAGAAGGAGAGAGCTGACTGTGGCAGAGAGCTCTCGTGGATCAATGCTGCCTTGACCTTCACGTGTCACGTTTTGATGCTGACACGTTTTCCACACAGTCAGAAAAGCCCCTGCTCCTGCAGAGGAATCTTCTCTATCTCAGTGATGCAGCCTGCATGGAGTTTAACCTTCAGCTCCCATTCAAATGGGGTGTGCAGGCCTGTTCCTGGGCTGCTGGGCCTGGGATAATTTCCACCTCTCCAAAGGGGACAGGGCAGATCCTGCATGGAGAGAACTGCAGAGTCAGTGCACAAAGAGCAGCACGAGCTGTAATGCAGAGACATTTGGTAAACGAACAGTTGAAAACGTGATGTTAGAGTCACATCATGAAATAAATCCCCTCTTCCATTAAGCCAGGATGCCAGCAGCTGGAATTCCATGGCTTAGTTGGTGCTGTGGGATATGGGAGCACAGGGCTGTGTACCAGGCTCTCAGCACTGAGGGCATCACTGCTCTGCTCCCCCTTGTCCCCTTGTCCTGGACCATCAGAGGCCTCTTGGGGCACAGACTGTGCCCAGACAGGACCACATGAAGGACGCTTTGAGGTGGGTCCATTTTTGGGACTCTAGTGGCCACTGCCATGCAAATAATGGTTAAGACCATGAATAAAGGTGAACTCAAGCAGAAAGCTGAAGTGGGCAGGGGTTTGGTCCTGCATTTTGCCCTCGGTGTGCTGCAGACTCATGGAGTGATGCCGTACACGCTCATTCAGATGCCTCAGCTGTCACATCTGCAATGAGGAGATAACCACACCGAGCAGCAGGCCCTAAATACTTTGAGATGTAAGCGTTAGGGAAGTCAAGATGTAAAATTTGTACAGTATACTGCAGTATTATTCACCACCTAGACATAATCAGCAAGAAGGATGACTCAGATATGGCTCTCATTGCTCCAGAGCCATAAAAAATATCTTCCACCATAAATTTTAAAAATTAGTTTGTGTCTTTTCTGAGTTACTGGAAAAGTAACTTTGCTTGTTCTGTTCTTATAAATAAAATGTCATCGTATTATCAAAAGCAGCATGAAACATGATGTTCAGCAGAGACAATCCATAGCAAAGAGGTTTTTTTGTGTCCACAGATTTGACTGTGTGGTGCCACAACTCACCTGTGAATGGAACCACTTGCAATCAAGTTCATCCTGTTATAATCAATTGCTATTAAATTCACCCATCAAAAGCATTTCCTTATGCAGAGTATCAAGTGTTTAATCTCAGACCAGAACAACAGCACCAGAAGGTTTTATTTATCAAATCAAGTCACAGTGTGTAAGTGTCAAAAGAAAGAGTAAAAATAAGGTTTTAAGAGTACCAGGAGAAATTGGAGCGTTCCAGGTACAAATGGAGAAACACAGGCTGTCTGTCACATGGCTAGCAGCAGAGAGAAATGCAATCTCCAGGAACAGCACTGCTTTCTCTTTATTTTCACTTGGCTCAAAGGGCACATTTTCATCCTCACTTCCCAGCGTGGTGGGTGGCAGCTGTGACACGGCCTCAGGAGTCACACCCAGAAGGAATCTGTCACAGCCCAGGTTCAGCTCAGGGGACCCAGGCTCACTTAGGGGCTGGCACGTGACTCCACCTGGCCTGAAGCAATTTACACCTATTTCAGGAATAAAAATAATAAAAAAACGCAGCATTCTTGCAGGGAAATCTGCATGAGCCAAGGTTGGGCTACTACAGCTGGGCTGTCCCATGTGAGACCTTGGGCTTTTTGTGGCCCCACAGGAGGGATTGGCCCCTGAGTCCAGTGGGGAATTGTCCCAAAGGCAGATCAGTTGTGGTTCTGGACACTTAAATATGTTCATTTATTCCCTCTGTTTCATCTATTCGTTCTTATCACAGGAGGGAAGACAGAGTTATATCCACGAATGTTCACCCTTGGGTGCTGGGACTGATTTTCCTACCAGGTCAGGATTTAAAGAGACCATTTCCCACCATGCTGTGCTCCCCTGCCAATATTTAATAAAAAAAGCACGTGGGGCAAACTGGCTGCCTGGCAGTCCTGGCACTTGCCCCAGCTCTGCCCGTTGCTCCACAGTGGAAGCTGCTGCAGATTCAGCTCATTCCAAAGGCCAGGATGGAACATTTTATATTTTTTTTAAGTTATGCATGACTTTCAAGCTGAAGCTACTGTTTGGTTTGTAAGGACAGAAATAGGACTGTGGATATTAACTGCTAACAAATAATTGTCTGATACAACAAAGCAGATCATCACCTCCTGCCTTTGCAAACTTTTCTTTTTCTGCCATTGAAAGTAGATTTTCCCCCCCTATTTTTGACAATGCAGCAGAGAAGACTAAAGATTTGCTTTCCTAGGGTGGATTCCAGAATCCATTTACACCTGTAGGGAGTGGGGTGCTGGAAGCTGCTGATCAATTTGAATTAGCAGGCACTTTAATTCTGAATTTGCAATTTATTTGCTGTGCAATCAGGGCAAGAACATAAGTGGAATGAATTAAAAATTGAGGTCTCAACTCAACAGTATTCGGTAGTAGATTACCCATGGTTATGTGCATAATTTTCAATTCCTTATCTGTCTTTCCCAGACAGGTGACCCAGAGTTATTAGCACTGTTTATATCATTAACTACTGGGCTGGGATTGTGGTCCAAGTGACTGCACAACACTGGATGTGAAATTCAGATCTCCTGAGCACCTGCTAATCAAGTTCATTTGGGCTGATCTTCCATCTCTAGCCCTGGCTAATCTAGGATTTGATAACAAAAAAAAGCAAGCAGCCTTCTCTAACTCCTTCACAGTTTAATCTGCGTGTGCAAAGATCATCCAAAGGAAGATGACACCGTGAGGGAAAGGGAAACACCCCCGAGAGCCAGGCCAGGCTGTGAGACAGCACAGATCCACCTCACCACCTCTGTTAGGAATATTTCCAGTGTGATGGAACTCCAGTGGAGGCAGAAAAGCATACAAACCCCCCGGGGTGCAGGGAAAATGCTCTCTCCAAGCAAAGCAGAGCAGCAAGGCGTCATTTTGTACGTCTGGATTATCTGCTGGAGGCCAGGCTAAACAGGTAAATAGTGCTGATCAGCAGAGCCTCGTTAACGCCTTGTCCCTGCTGCCACCGAGGCTCCCAGCGCTTGGGATTGTCCCCAAGTCACACAGGAGCAAATATTTGCAGTGTGGGAGGAGATGGGAGAGGTTTGCTCTCAGCAGGGTGTGCTGTGGCACTGGTGCTGCTCCCAGAGCTGTCCTTGGCTCTGTCTGCTGCAGCCCATCCCTGGGGACAGGGGACAGGGAAGAGCCTTCCTGCCACTGAGGCACCTGCACAGGGTGGGAGGTCAAGAGAGCAGGGAGCAGACTCTTGGTTCCTACTTTAGACAGGTAAATGTGGTTCCTTTTCTGCTTTTACAACCAATGGCATCACCTTTGGGCAATAAATGCCCTGACTTGCTCACAGATCCTTGGAGCTGTGTTGTGGCACGTGGATAATTCTGGTTTGGTGACCACAAAAAGCACTTTGGACTTCTCCAGGCACCACATCCCTGATCACTCCGTGCTGGACCACCACCAGCCTGTCGTATGGATAGCACCACTGCTTTCCTTGCACAGGACAATTAGTTCTCTTTCTGTTGTGAATAAATCCCCCAGCTAGCAGCTATCTTCCTCTATGTCATGCAGAGATTAATTAAAAATAAACATAATACTACTGTTACTATAGTAATACACCAACATAAAAAATAGAACAGAGCATTGATATGCTTATTTAAGGAGGGGGAAAAAAAATCTGTATTTACTAACCAATGAAATGTCAACTAACATATTTTTCCAGCAAGTCTGGGATATTCCAGTTCAACCTGCTGGGGCACTCCTGGACCCTGCTGCTCCCCCAGCAGCACCTCAGGCATTTCAGGAGTGATGCTTTTTCCCCCCCTTTATAATAAGAACTGACCATTCCCCATTTTGTTTCAGGAAAAAGAAAATCCCTGCCAAAACATTTTCAGTATTAATTTGTAAAAAAATGTTGAATAAACATTTCCTATGACAAAGATGGGGGGAAAAGAAATCTAACCCAGCTTTTTTTAACCCACTCCAGCACAGACAGACAAATAATCTCCTCCTTATGCCAAACCAGGTGCACGAGGGGTTTGAGGGGCAGGTGAGCCAGGCACAAACATGCAGAGGGGATGGATGTTGGCTAAATAAAAAGAAGTGCAAGGCTCAGCTGAAGATGGACACGTAGGGAAGAAATTCAATTCCCTCCTCCCTTTCTTATCTCTGAAGTTAAATAAATAAACCCTTGTTCTTGCCTGAGGCAGGTTTCTGCTCCGTGTGTAGCCAAAACCTTCCCAGTGATTCACTTAACAGTTGTGAGTATGATAATAACAACAACAAAAACACCCAAACAAACAGCACCGGAACACCACAGGGGTTTGCAAGACCTCAGAGCTGAGTGCTCCGAGTGACTGACACGCCATTGCATTTTCTTGCTTGGTTTTTAGGGAGGGGTGAGATGGGAAGAAGTGGCTTATTTCATTCCTATTCTCCTACTTATTTGACATTGTTTTGATTAGAAAAGGGGAGCTATTGGCACCAGGTATAATAGGTTTTATACCTCTCCTCAGTGTCAATATTTTCAAGGCGGAATTCTCTCACCTACCAGCACAAATTGCTCTAACTCACTGAAAAGAAAAAAAAAATCCCAAAAAACTAGCCATTTTGGTAGAAATATTGCTGACTTCAAAGTTATTCTTTATGGATATTGAAAAAACATCTTCATTTATGCAGCAAACTCCAAACCTACAAAGACTTCCAACTGGAAGCACTAGAAAGCAGCCAGTCTACAGCCAGTGTGATGTGTCAAGTTCCTCCCTGAAGAATCCAGATACTCCCATTCCTTAAGAAAAGAGTTAAAGCTGGAAGCTTTAATTATCATTTAATCATCATTCCATAAGAGGTCAGTGAAATGTGAGAGGGGAGTGTGCAGAGAGCCTTGGGGAGGTGGCTACAGGCTGTGAGACCTCTCGTATTGCTTTTGGGGATGATGGTGAATGCCAAGTCCCCTGCTCTCTGCCCCTGTTTGGCCATTTGGGTTTGCTTCCCAGAAGGACCCTATTCAGGGGTTTTCCTTCCAAATTTACCCTAAACCAGGAGAACCTTGCCATTTTTACAGCTGCATTGGAAACACCTGACCTGGCAGGATTTGTTTCATTCTTCATGAATGCTGACACCTTCCCGGGGTGGTCTTTGAGTGAGGCAGATGAATGAATCCTGGGTCTCCACCACAGCCAGGGCTCATCTCCCAGCCCTCCTCTCCCTGGGTGTGAGCATCACTGTTGTGGTGCACCCCCAAACTCGTGCAGATGTTTCCACATCAGGAAAAGAGTTTGTTACATGCCTGGAACTTTTAAGGAAGAACTAGAAACTTCTGTGCTTCTCTCCTTGTAATTGTCCCGGTGCCAGCACGGAGGAACCTGTTGGATGTTTGGAATGTACCTCAAGGCCTGTGGCTGTTTCTATTGGGCAACTTGCCAAAAAAACCCTCCTTAATTGTTGAATACCTAAGAAAGAGCACAAAGTCTCTCAGCGCTTTTTGGGGTGTCTCAGCAAGTGCAAGGGACTTCCCTGCATTGTGCACAGCTTTGCTCTTTTGTTTTATATATTTTGTTATTTTCTCTTTAATTAAAACCTTCTCGATTTGTCAAAACACACCCAATCAGCCATCTCACTAATTAATTATTCTTAATCCATTTCTAAAAGGTTGCTGGTTAACCCTGAAATCTCACTCAGGTGGGTGCTCAAACACAGGTGACCAACGGGAACCCCTTTGTGAGCTGCCAGTGCAGATCAGAGGCAATCAAAGCCCCAGGAGCTCCAAAGCAGGGATGTGGAGATGCAATCCCCACACCTCCAGCAGGTGCTTCCAAAAAGGGAAAGAGTCTCAGTTTACCTTGAGACATTTTAGGGAGTTTAGCTGGAAAGTTCTGTGGGTTTCTCATTGTAATTGGCTCGGAGCCAGCCCAGAAGTGTGGATTGGGCTCCAAGGATGTAACTCAAAGTCTGTTGTTCATCTCATTGGGCCAAAGGCCAAAAAGCCCACCTTGGCTGTTAAGTACTAAAGAGAGAACAAAGGAACTCCACGCTTTTCGAGTTTTGTCTCTGTGCTGTGCTCAGCCTTGTTTTGTTTTTTTGTATTATTTTCCTTCTTTATTAAAACCTTTCTGATTTTTCAAGGCACACTCAATCATGCTGTCTTGCTAATTAATATTAGCCCCGTTTCTGCCAGGCTGGCCCTCAGAAGTGTGGGTCAAACCCATACAGGGAGAGTTACCAGGCATGGCAGTGGGAAAGAGCCCTAAAAGTAATGGTGCTGAGGGGGCCACGGTACCTTGTTGTACTTGTGCTGGGAACACGACTAGTTTTAAAGGCAATTTGCATAATATAGATTCTCCACTCTTGGAATAGCAAATTAACAGTTCATTTTACGGCTCTACCAATCAACACCTATAGCCCATTAAATTTAACAACAAACTTGCCTTCTGAAGGAGGTTGCAGCTGAGCTTTTCAACAAGCACTCCCTATCATTTATTCTTGGCCCTGAATTGTGTGTTGCTTTGTTTTATAAACCAGCATTTCTATTTTCTCATTAGCAAGTGGCATGCTAAATTAATTCCAGGTGTTAATTTACACACTGGGTGCTCAATTCAAAACTCAGCTCTGCTTGGTGTCAGTGGGGACTAACCTTGCTGTATCTTTTTATTCTCCAGAATAAATCCAGAGCAGCCCAGAGCACTGCTCACAGGTGCTCCAGGTCTCAGGTAAAACTACCTTGCACTCTGCTGCTGCAGGAAAACAAACAGAGTAGATCCACTAACCCCATTCTGTCCCCAGTTGGTGCAGTGTAATTTGAGAGCAACTTCACAGAATGGGAAAAAAAAAAAATCCTCAGTGTGAACACTGGATATAACGGGAGGCAAAAATTGGCACAAGAACTGAAAATAGGGGAAAGCTTATTTAACAGGTTCAGTTTCAGAACCAGCTCTGAGCACGGGGTCACTTCAGTAAACAACGAACCTGCTGCTAATTGAGGGGAACGCCACGTCACATGGCTCCGTTTGCAAAGCTATTTAGAAGGAATAATCAATATTTTATAAATATGTTAAGGTGGTTATAAAAGATGCATGATGTAGTGTGTAGGTAGGAGCCCTTCTGGAAGGAAATGAAGGGAATTATAGATAACCTTGATATGTCGGAGTGATGCAGCTGGAATGGTTAAGGGGAAGGACTTTTGAGATGCTTTAAGTTAGGAAAGTGATACGAATTCTTTAAAGGAACCGTGTCACTTCCTTTATATTTAAAATCTGCTTTGCCAGTAGGGGAATGTTTGTCTCAGCTCTCAGACAGACACGTTTCACCCCTGAACTTTTGGTAGGGGTGTTCCCACTGCATTCCACCCTTCACTCACACGAAACTAAATAATTTGTGCTTCTTGCAAAACCTGTCCAAAAGTATTCAGACAAAATTCTGCTTAGCCCAAAGACTGGATGGAGTGAGATTAAAAACACAGCAACAGTTGCACTTATGGGCAGAGAAACTGTTTCCAGTCTTCTTTTCTCAAAAAAATGGGAATGAGCATGATTTCTGTGGCACAGGACAGACTTACAGTGGGCCCTTGTGAACTACAACCCAGGTTAGAGCAGCTACTCAATGTCAGAACCACAGTGGGGGAAAATGGATGAAAAGTGATGCTTTTTTTCCCCCTTTATAATAAGAACTAGCCATTCCCCATTTTGTTTCAGGAAAAAGAAACACCCTACCAAAACGTTTCCAGTATTAATTTGTAAAAAAATATTGAAGAAACCTTTCCTCTGACAAAAATGGGGGGGGAAAAAAAATCTAACCCAGCTTTTTTTAACCCACACCAGCACAGACAAATAATCTCTTCCTTATGCCAAAGCCAGGGCTCCTGCTCCATGGAAAAAATGCTGCGAGTGTTGTGGAAGAGATGATGCAAACAAGCACAATTAAGTGACTCTGTATCACACAGCAGGGGGCCCTGGTAAATACACACCAGCCAATTTGTAACCACGCTTATGTTTAAACATTTTATGGGTCTTGGAGATCCCAGCTTTAATTTAAACAAACACAAACTTCAGTGTATGGAGATAAATAAAAACAGAACGAGAGCTTTCAGTCTGACAGGGCCCAAATGTGAGACACAGTCTGCATTATATGAAAGAATTATTTACATAGGTACAAAAATATGGTTTGGTTCCCTCTCTGTGTGCTGGCAATTCTTTCCATCACTTAGTTTTTTGTGATTTTTATTTTTCTAAATTCTGAGATAAACAATCTGTAAGGAAAGATAAGAGGAAGGACATGTGTTGTATATTGTAAATTTGGGACTAAAATGCTTGACATCTCTAAAAATGAGGGCTGTGTCCCAAGTATATTTCCCATAATAATTT
This sequence comes from Cyanoderma ruficeps, assembly GCA_008694505.1. Taxonomy (NCBI): domain Eukaryota; kingdom Metazoa; phylum Chordata; class Aves; order Passeriformes; family Timaliidae; genus Cyanoderma; species Cyanoderma ruficeps. The sequence continues at coordinate 6,402,780 of VZDJ01000051.1, forward strand.
TTCAGCATCCTTGAGGCAGATATTTCTTTTCCTCGAGGAAAAACCAAACTCCTGTTGCCACTCTGCATCTATTACTGGCAAATAGTGACTTTAAAATGTTGTTGCTGTGTTGGGCACCCTTCCAACAAGGTGGCAGGGATTATACATTTCCCCCTCAATTTTTTTTAAGTCCCTAAATATTGCTGGATGATTTCCCTGTGCACAATTAACTACCCTGGATCTGCTGTGAAGGATGAAATGGCAAAGTAAGGGAGTCCTCCAGGACACAGGATAATGCTGACCAGGTATTAAATTCATGCAAAACACACACCGACCTAGAGATTAGAAACTGAGGCACTGAACCAGGAAAAGTGCTGAGGAGCAGAACAGGCACCTCAGAGCCAAAATCAAAACAAAACCCACAACAAAAAATGCTGCACTAAAAAAAAAAAAAAAANAAAAAAAAATAAACAGAAGGAAATAAAACCCCCAAACAAAATCCTCTAAAATTATATAAGACAGCTTTGGAATGTTTCAGCATTTGCCTGTCTATATATAATAAATCCATAACGGGAACACTGACATGCCTGCAGTATGGAATCCTTCCCTCCCTAGCAGACAAGGTTCCCTCCATGCTGGATGCTCACATTTCACAGGATCTTATGGAATTCCAGGGCCAAGTTGTCCCTTTCTGCAGTGCTTCAAGCAAAGGTTTGGGTTTGCTTTGCAGTTTTCCATGAGCTGCCACAGCCCCTGTTTCCCACGGGTGTGGTAGAGCAGGAGTCACTCAGAGCAGGGCGCCTGGGGCAGGACCTCCCTCCAGCCTCATTTTACACCGGGAGTTTCAGAGGTTTTGGGAGTATCCAAACAGTGATAAAATAGGTGAGAGATTCTTGGGCCTGTAGAGCTTTTCTTTTTGAAGAAGGATCTTCGGCAACTTCTTCTCTTTTCGTGGGTTCCTAAAATGAGGACTGAATGCGTTTGGGGGTTCTCTGGAGCATTTTGGGAGGGGGACAGGTAGGAGCCAAAGAAGGAACTGTGTTCTTTGGCCTTTATCCTTATCAAAGGCAAGAACAAAAAAGTGAGTGTATTTCTAATTATAGCATTGCAAAACTGTGTATTTCAGAAAAAAAATATATTAAGGACAGCATTCAGCCCTTTTTTTGACTTACTACTTCTACAAAGGACTTTTCCTGGAGTCCAGATTCTGCTGCAGCTAAAATCCCCAATTATAGTAAGAGGTGCTTGCAATACAGGTTATTTTGATGGACATAATACCCAAAACTAAGCTTTCTGCCATCTGTTTGTCCCTAAAATTTGAAAGCAAAGAGAACATATTTCACCACTGCGTCAGTGAAAAGTAAGATAAATGCTATTTAAATGCATGTGCAGCATATGTTCTTTCTTCTATGACACGTTCATCTGTAAGGTTTTACTCATTTCTCTGGAGCCACGTATCAGCAGAAAAAAAAGAAAAAAAAAAGACACCGACCTTCCACCCCAAGCAATCCCTCCCCAAACCCAGGTTTTCTGGGCACAGGTAGGTTTGTGGGACATGTGAGTGCTGGTCAAACTGCAGGTGATGCTGGGCTTTACACATTACAAAATTAATTTATTCCCCTCTCCAGTTCCCTCCCCTGGTAGCTTCAATGACACGAGTTGGTGGATCTGTGGGGCTGGGGAATCACAAGAAGGTAAAGCTGTGATGGGGTGGGAGGGTTTGTGTTGTATATTTGAGCAGAAAGCTGGAAATGTGTTCTCTCAGCAGCTCCTTTGGCGTGTCCAGCAGTCGGTAGACACAAAGCAGAAGGGAAATCACCACCAGAGTTGTCACTCTGTCACAGTGACTGGGACACAAGACTGCCTTTGCCCCAGAGAGAACAGAGTTAAATACCTGAAAACCATTTGGGGACATTGGCCTTGCATCTCCCTGGTGCATCTTCACCTCTCTTTGCAGTGGCTGCCCCACAGGAAGGGGAACCCTTGTTCCCCCCTGGTTCCAAGGCTTTCAGATCTCTCTGCAGACAGGGCCCTGTGTCTGGGTGGGTGTGAGGAGGTGGTGGGTGCCTGGCTCAGGGGGTGGGCAGGCACCTGAAAAGCAAATCCTGCTAGAGCAGAGCAACCACGGCACAAAGACAGAGCCAGGAATCCCCTCACGCCTTCAAGGGGGTCCCTGTAGCCTTGGCCAGTTTACTACTCTCACCCCAAACACAACTTTGTTTCAGAATTGGAAACAAAAAGGGAAATTGGCATGTCAAAAGAGGTCATGTACTGAATTTGATGAAAATTGATGACATGAAGAGTGTTACATAATCTCTGTACATTTGACAGTGTTTAACACCCCTGTGCTGCTGGTCAAGGACTCTCTTGAGAGTGCAGTGAGCCCTATCCACAATGGATTGCCCCGTTGGGGAGTGGGGTATGCCAGTGCCTTATTCATCACTGTTTCCCCTGTTCTAGCCTCTTTCTCTCCTAATTCAGCAGGTGGGGCTGGTGTCAGGGCCACGGGGAGCCCTGGGAGAGGCACAAGAGCTGTTTGCAGGGAGCATGGGCTGCTCTGCAAGTGTCCTTAGCAGGTTTGTCCTTGAGACACTCCTCCTTCAGGCTATGGGTTTGATGAAGCATTAGCAGCCCAAAGAAATTGCCAGTTGTTGATAAGGTGTTAAGATGGAGGTTGATAAGATGAAGGAATTTGGTCACTGCCTGGTGTGGAAGCAGGAGTCTCTGTGTCCTGCCCGTTTTCCCCCAAAATCTGCAGACTCATCATCCATGAGCAATGGCTTTGCCGTGAGCTTTGAAGCAGCCACCTCCTGGCTACTCTCACAAATACACAGAGAGATTTCTGCACAGGGTTTGGTGGTGCTGCAGCAAACCTTGCTTGGCTCATGCAGGAATCCTCTGCTTTCAGTTCCTGCTGCTTTCCCACTCCCCAGGAAGCTGATCCAGCCACACACAAAGCCTGGATCAGCCTCAAGGCTTACACACAGGAGAAGACTTGGAGCTCCAGCTGCCTGAGCCTGGTGGAACGTTCCTGGTGTCCCAGTGAAATGCCCAACACTCCATGAGTTGGGTCTTTCTTTCAGCTGTTGGCTCCAACTGACAAAAATCTGTTTGTGTGCAGCAGATCAGGACTCTGCTGGTTTGAAAGGAATGGGAAGAAGAGAACGCAAGGCAGATAAGGGCTTGCAAGGAAAAACTTTTTTTTTTCCCCCAAAAAAGAGAATTTTTCATAAAAGAAATCTAACACGATTATATATTTCTAGCTCCTCTTCCCATCTGTTCACCTTCCAAAGTGACATTTAAGGAAAAGAGTTTATGATGCTGGAGGCATCAACAGCACTGGATTGAGTGGATCAGATCCAGGCTGGCTCTAAAGCTACTCAAACCTTGCCTAAAGCTCAGCCCTTATTTGCTTTCCTACAACAGAGGTACCTTGATCTCTGGCAATACTGGCATCTGCCCTTTTCTTCTTTGCATCCCTTTCTGCTGAGAGCATTATCTGCCTTTTTCCAGCACGTGACTTGGCAGAACTGCTCCAACCCCCTGACGTGCCTTTGGGTGAGGAGAAAGGCAGCTCTGAGGCAGTGTCTGGAGTTCAGAAGCCACACATCAGCACAGTGGAGGAGTTTCAGGGCTGCTCTCCTCTCTGTCACACAGACAGGTGTGCTCCAGCACATCGCTGAGAGTCAATGACCACAAAAAGGTTTATTTTGGGAGGAGCCTGGGCTCCTTCAGCTTCTGAAATGTTGGTTTCCGATGCAAAATGGGAAACATTCTGACGCTGTTTTACACCACAACGACACAGAGACTCCAACTTCAGAAGGCTGAAAATGACTCCTCTATTTTTGGGATGTGTCTCCCTGATATACTGTTCTACACAGAACAATTTGATTGGTGAAACAAAGACAAACCTCTTCACTCACATTGGTCAGACCAGAGGGACATCAAGAAGAAGTCCCTCCTAGGGAAAAAATGTAAACCAAGTTTACAGCTACCAAAACATTTCTCTTGTTTACAGAGAATTCTCTGGGAAAGGAATTACAGAAACCAAAACACGTCAGGTATGAACCAGGTCTGCAACATTCCCCTACTCTGTGGTGCAAGCAGGCAGAGCAGAGCAGCAGCTGGTATGACCAAGGCAAAATTTCCTCAAAAACTAAAACCAGCCGCTGGCATGGGTGTTAACTGTCCCGGCAGCACAAAGATCCACCTCAGATTTCAGCCAAGGAGTGAGAAGGAATGGATGCCTGAGGAAGGCAGAAAGCTCTCAGGCAGTAAAAAATGTGGGAAGAGGGAATACATCTGGATAAACTGGTGCTCAGCACAGGAGGAGAAACAGCCACATGAGGACATCGACAGCAAGAGGAAGTGTCGCCCTGAATTTTCTGCCTTCTGTCTTTGTGCTGCGGATTCTCACGCAGCTTCATGTAAACAATGTGTATTTTTAGAATGTTTACATATTTCTCCTCTGAGAGAAGAGATGATTGATGGTGATGTCACCATCCAGGTTGAGAGGTGCCAACCTCTGTAGCCAATCTCTTGACTTTCATACAAATGTATATAAATGGAGTCAGATTTTGGAATTAAAGAGTTTGTTCCCTTGAGCTGCTGCTGGTGGCCTCATCTTTCTGTCCCTGAAGTTGGGACACTCCCAGCCTCGGCGATCACAAGGAAGAACATCTTTACACGTAGCAAATACAAGGGCTGAGGAGCAGAAATTCTCCTTCCTCAGACAGCCTGACTCCACAGGAGAGGATTCAGCCAGTTTTCCATTGGGAAACTGCTGATTCCACTTCTACCACCTCCCTTTCCTCTCCAGTCAAACAAGAGGCTCGTCCTGTGCAGTTTTTGGAAAGCTCTGGAGGCTGCAGGCACGGAGCTCTCCCCGGGTGTGTATCCTAATCCTACAACTACCTCTACAAAGTTTTGGGTTTATTGGCTAAGGGCACAATTAGGGGAAGAAAGGAACCAGCCGCCCACACTGCTTCTGTCTCTCTGTTCTTCTGTCTCCCACAGAGGAAAGGCTCTGGCAATATTTATAGGCCTGTAATTTCCTGGAAGTTTATATAGCATGAAAGTAGAAGAAGTGATAAAATATGCAGTTTAATTGCAAAAACCCCATGTACTAATCTCACTAATGTGCTAGATTAAAACTGTAAATGTGTGAGGCTTCAAGGTGATTACACATATTTAAAACAAATTTTCCTTCTAAGTGTCTCTAACCAAACTCATATTTTATGGTATCCTGGACCTTACAATTGAATTTTATTTGTTTTATTTTTTATGAATGATATTGGAAGTATAATATTGTCACAAGGGATTCTCTTCCTCTGTGGATTGTTTCATGATGCAGGATTTCTATTAACTTCTCTCAGAATTTTTGTCACACTAGGCTGCTTTAGTGGCTGCAAGCTCTATTGTACCACACTGGGCTGTGTTAATCACTCAAGATTGAGTTTACCCTTTGTGTGGAGGGACAGGACAAGGACTGGACATGTTGAAAATCTCCTAAAATTCTGTTTGGAGAACTTGGTGCCACCTGAAGACTCTGTGAGCTGCCAGCAACCCACATCACATTTCCTCACGTTCTGGGGTTTTTCTGTCCATGTAAAGACATTTGTCACAATGTTCTCTAAGCCCTATTTCCTAAAGGGAATTAATAAATTAATCTACAAGCAAGCAGTGGCTGAAGGGGCTCTGCTAAAAGAAGAGACCACAAAAGTTAACTCCAGTCCCAGAGGATTCTCTGACTGTTTCAATATCATGTACTGCAAACTGGAATTTTAGTGGACTGCTTACAGCTCACTGCAAATCTGCTAAAATGCTGATTAAACAGCTCCTCTGGAGGACACTGGACTCTCTTTGAACAGTATTTGTTTTACAGATCTGCTGTTTATTTTCTTTGGGGAGGAGCAGGTTGATCCTTCTCTCCTCACAGCTGCCTCTTTATAACTCCAGTAGAGTAATTTCAGAATTTGGGATGGACAAATCCCCAAAGCTAGATTGCTGCTAGATTAGATTATTAGCTAGACTGTTGCTAGGCTCCAGGTTTGTCTCAGTCTGGGATTAGGGTCCTCCAAAGAGTCCCTGGCTCAAGGGAGCAGAACAAGAGGCCCCTTGACACATACTCAGCACTAGCCAGTGGCACAGAATCATTTAATGGGAAAAGACCCCCAGGATCATCGAGTCTCACTTGGCTTGGCTGAGAACCCAGGGCAAAACCTGTCCTCCCACGGGCAGGGAAAGCCTGTCCAGGCACACACAGAGCAGCCCTGGAGCCTGAGCTCACCTCAGCGTCACTGCTGGGGGCTGGAGGACACCCCTGAGCTGTCTTGTTCCAGGAATGAGGGCCACTGATCCTCAAAAATCCCACCAGAAAGCTGAATCATTGCCTAAAAATCCCCCAAATCTACAAACCCCCAAACTGCAGCACCCCACAGGCCCCTCCACTGGGGACTCACTTTGTGCATCCCCAGGCAGGACGCGCTGAGCTGGCAGGAGCATTGACTTTGGGACCTGGGAGTCCTCCACAGCCCACTCACATTCACTGTGCACCCGTTGTATTTAATGCTAGGAAGGGAAAATAATCTAAACATCATTTTGCAAATGGTAAGCTATTAAACTAGCAAATGATTTGAGACAAGAGCAACTTCACGGGGTCAGCTTCTCTTTCAAACACTCTCAGGGTACATTGTGTGTAGCTTTGCCTCATGTAAATACCATGGCCTTGAGGTTTTTCCTTGTGGCTTTGTTCTTTCTCTCATTTCTGCAAGGAGGCAGAAGGAATAAATAGATGTTTTTATCACCACTTTTTTGCTTTCAGAAAGTTCACATATTGCATTTTTGACATTATGTAAATTAAAAATCACCATGGCATTACCTGAAATAAACTATTATATCACTCCTTTCACGCTACTTCAGTTAAGATACTGTCAGCACTTCCATTACTAGCCCTTATTTCAAGGAGTTTCAGACTTAGCTGGTAAAAAGGTGGGGAATTCTATTTATTTATTATTTTTAAAGGGAAACTTCCAACACTTTGCCATCTTGGGGAAGAATTTAATTTTCTTCAGATTTTATGAAAAAATGTCTTGTCCATTTTGTTGTTCAGATGCCATGAGGGTATTAACCCACTCACAGTTTGAGCATCAGGTTGAGGATATCCCAGTTCCGTGACCAATTCCCTTCTCCCTTCAGGGTTACATTGTCCCAGCCAAAAAAAATTCAAAACCCAGCCCAGCTCTGGTGTTGGGGCACAACTGTGGACACCTGGAGGGACAAGGGGAGTGCTGGCACACAAATCTGTCACCACTGCCCTTCAGAAGGAGTGTCCCTGTTCCCCCTGGCAGGCTGAACTCCACACACATCTTCAGGGACATGCCTGCTTTCAGGAAGTTGTGCAGAAAGGAGAATAAATTTGGTCTCCATGTCAGGTAGAACAAGGAATAATGGCCTTAAATTACAGCCAGGGAGATCCAGACCAGATATTAAGATAAACTTTCTAACAGCAAGGGTAGTTAAACTCCAGAAAAGATAGCCCAGGGAGGGTGTGAAATCCCTACCCGGGGAGGTTCTGAGTACAGATTAGACAAATGCTTGACAGAAGTGACAATTTTGATGTTCCTTTGGGGCAGGGGATTATATCTTGATTTCCTTTCCAGCCCCGTTTCCTGCAGTGCTTTGGAAATCATTTAGGAATCAGAGGATACATATTTTGACGGCTTCCATCCCAGCCTGTGCCGTGCTGTGCTGTGGGACTCCTCCCTGCAGAATCTCCTTGGGATCCCTGTGTAAATGCCACCAGCTCTCCCAGCCTGCCACCTCCCCCGTGCTGTGCCACCCTCCTTGGCAAACAGCACCAGGGCTGGGCTGGAAAGGGTTATCCTCAGTGGCATCTGTCAGGTAACAGGTTGCACCAGCCACCACCAGGAGCCAAAAAAAGGCTTTTTTCTTCTTTTTTTTAAAATTGATAAAGCCTTTAGCAGGTGAATCCCAGCCCCTTTCTGGTGGCTGCAGCCAAGAGCTCTACCGAGCTCTGCTAATGCGTCTGCCTTCCCTGGCAGCGCGGGGATGAGAGTCCAATTTGTGAGCCACAGGAAATTTCACAGGCAAAATGCAAACAGCCAATTTCAAGCTTTGTTTAGAAATATTTTCCGTGTTTCCTGCTGCTGCAAGAAACCAAGAAGGGGGGTGAAAAAAAAAAACCCAAACAAGAATTCGCTCAGCCTCTTCAGTGCCACTCATTTTTCCGCCCCAGTAAAGCAAAATGCGAGCTGTAAACCTGGAGGGAGGCACAGGGTAAAGAGGGAAGAGCTGCTGCTTTGCTCTGCAGCCTCCTCCTCTTTCTCTTTCCAAGGTCTTCATGCCCCTTTCTTTCACCTGTCCTTTTTCACCTCCCACATTATCCCAGCCCTGTCTTCCCCCAGCTGCTGACCTCCTCCCCAGTTTAAACTCTTCAGGACCAAGCTTTGCCTTGCTCCCTGTGCAATTCATTCTCTGGGTCTCCAGCAGGGCTTCTTGTTGGCTCTCATGTCTGATCGAAGAAAATCAGGTGATATCCCCCCTTTTCCCAGCCTAGGCTGGAATTCCTAGTTCAGTAACTGCCGAGACAGTGTTGGCTTGTTGCAGCATTTCCCAAGGTACGTTCCTGCAGTCACATATTGCCTGGCTCAGAACACGCAGGGACGGCCACAACAGCAAATATCACAGAGAACCATATGCTTTAATTTCAGTTGGGGCAACTCCTTGGATTGTGAATCTGTCCATGCCTTTGGACCTGTAACTCACCTTTCTAACCCCCCAAAAAGCAAACAGCATTTTCTTCTCCCACTATCAAGCCCCATCTTCACACATATTGAAGTTATAACCATCTCTACACCTTCAAGCTGCTTATACACAGATTTCATGTTCAGAATACAGACTCAGTTTTCCATAGTCATCTTTCCTATTTTTTAATCATCCTTAACCATAATGCTGGCAAGTACAGGGACAGACAAAAGGGACTCAAGGCTTCTAAAAAATATATGTATGTAGGCACATATATATTTTTCATTTTTGGATGTTTCCCTTAATCATATCTTGAATTAATGCAGGGCTTGTTCATTCGGAGCTCTCATTACCCTCTTAATTAACTGTGCACAGATGGAAAAAGTCGGAATTGCTTCACTCGAGTTGTTCTGCTAGTTTTAAAATGAGATGGCAGATGGAGGACAAGGCAGAAAGGGCTCAGCTCAGAGGTAGGAAACAAGTTTTCAAGCTGTCACAGAAACGTCAACAAACACTCCATCTGTTTATGAGGTGTACCAGGCAGAGGCAGTTTTAAGTGCCATCCTCAGACGTGAGTTCAAAGAATTCCAAACAATTAGCAGCAAAACGAAAGTTGCAGTTTTGGTTTGAGGTGTAGCAGGACGCTGTCAGTCTCGGTTGCTGACACTGGAGCAGCCAGCACAGCACTCCAGGAAGGTTCTCAGCACACTCAGGGTGTGGGTTGGCACGCTAAGACTCCATCCCCAAAGCTCTGCAGACAGACCCAGAGAAAGGACAGAGGTTGCCAAGGGCCCCAAAATAAGACAACCTCTTGAAAGTGATAAATAACACGCAAAGAAGCAGCTGTGGGATTGTTCCTATGAGCACGAGCCCACAGAAAGGAAGGGTCCTCAGCTGAGGGCCCCAAATGCAGACAATACAACTTTCTAGGAAAAAATTTCAACTCTCCAGAAGTTCTCTATAGCTGGATGAATTTCTGGAACTAATCAGTGTTAGAGTTTTGGAAGTAGAGACCGTCAATGGTAACTGAAGGCAGGTAGACGAGGCCATCAAGGTAAGAAAAAATAAAATCCTATCCTCTCCTTTCTCACAATACCCCTGGTTGAACTGCTCCAATGGGAAGTCAGATTGTTCTCCTGCTGGAAATGATCCCAATGATGGAGGGCACAGCATTTCAGAGAAGCAACAGCGCAGAGTTATTGTGATTTTAGAGAAACAAATAACCGTGTCGGGGCAGTAACACGTTTGCTTTGGGTATTTAAATAACCAAGGAAGCCTGTGAGGAGCACATCTGCTTCCTGCCCCTGCAGCCAGCCCCTGAGAGCAGGGCACAGCTGTGCCCAGGCTCTGTGGGTTTATAGATGGGTGGCAGACATGGTTATTGGAAACTGAATTGCGCCCTTGTGGTTTCCACCTGGGCGGAGATGCTGAAAGAAATACACACACAAAGCACTTCGGCACAGCTTCTTCTGATATACTTGCTAATTCTTTTTCCAGTACGTTGAGCTGTTTTTTTGTGGGCAACACCATATGTTGCACTGATGGGAAGATCCAGGATGCCATCCATATACTCTCATTTCGAAACCAAAACTATGGACTTGACTTTCCCTCAAATTCAGAGGTATCTGGATGTGTCACAGGTCCAACACTTTCCATACCTTTTTATTTACAATGAACAATTTCCAGACACAAGTTAAAAACTACTCATCTGACACATGTTTACAAACAACATCCCCGGCAAAAGCTGCAATAGAAGGTTTTCTATCTCCTCTTGATATGGCACATATGTTTTTATTTATATGGAACCCCCAACTGCTTTTCCTAACTCTTCTCTAGCTCTCCACATGGCTCTACACTATACAGTTAATTTTGTTTAGACCCAGCAGATATTTAGTTATTTTTGACCCAACTGGAAGGAACACATGTGAGCTGTGAATTCTATCCATTCTGGGGGTGCACTGAGTATTATCTCCCAGCTGGGAGAGAAGCAGACCAGGCTGCTCGGGCCTGTCCAGAGCCCTGCCAAAATTTGCTCTGCAGGTTCAGGCAATTTCATGTTGCTTTTGTGTGTGTGCAGCTACAGCAGCATTTTCAGACCAAGAGTGCATGTTTTGAGTATCAAAACTTCCTCTTTATTACACTTCAGTTCACATGGCAGAGCAGACTTGGTGCTCAGAAACTGAACTGCTTTTGGGTAAAACGCTCTTAATTCACTGATAACAGTCAGACCTCGGGACCAGACCAGAGACAGCCCAAAATAATTCCCTTTAAATGATTGTACCACGGACACTGCTCCTTTACACCAAATATTTTGTTGTCCACAGATACCACACTGCTTGGTAAACACAGACTCTGCCTCTGCTCTGCATTAGTCAGTTTTTCCTCATGGGAATAATAGAAAGTGTGCCTTGTGATGGAAGGGAATATTTGAAATGTGATGAGATATAGGAGAAGTGGGATGCAGCTGGAGGGGTCTGTGGAGGAGCTGGGCAGCTGACAAGGCAATTTGGGTCATATGGCCTGGAATGCAAGTGCTTTATTTGGTTTTTGGACAGGGAGAGGTTTTGGAGAGTTAACCCCCGTCTGAACAGAAGCATTGAAGGCCTTTTCAGCAGAGTGTGAAGATCCACGTGCCCAGGGGGAAACCATGATGTCAGTTTTGCCTTCAGTGCTGCTGGTACGGCGTGTGCTCAGACCCCTGAGCACTGCCAGCCCATCAAATGGTGCTGGGGCTGCAGAGCTGATGGCCACTGGGAACAGGAGAGCTGAGCCAGAACGTTTTGTCACAGCAGAACCACCACAGGTGACACTGGGACACCAAGGCTGCCCTCAGGGCATCGGGGAGGGACCCAGAAATATTCGAGGTCCTGTCAGAAAAAGGATGTGAAAGTGATTTTCTCCAGGCTGCAGCAAAAAAAAAACCTCTCAAAGCTTTTTTTTTCTGTAGAAATAAGGAGGGGGGGGGAAAAAAAAAACGGAGGAAGAAATAAAGGAGAAACTGAGATAAGAGCAGCAGCTCATCTCTGTGCACGTTCTCTGCCTGACAGGAGAGTACCCTTCCCAGGGGCTTCTTATCAGAGCCTCAGCTCCCTCAAGGTCACAGATCAGGGTAATTACACTCTGATAAGCACAGTCCTTGCTCATTTGCAGTTACATACCATGGCTCCTCATTTTCTGCTCTGAATGCGGGGACAGAATCAACACCCCGCAGCACCTGCAATAGTCTGCACTCCTGACTGGTTGCAGTTCAAAGGAACAATGTGTAATTCTGGCATGTACACCTCAAAAGGTCCTTTAGGAGCTAAATAAAAGCAGGCAATGCCAGTGTTGAGTAGTCCAAGACTATCCAAGGCTTCTTGTGGGCCCATCAGGGTAAATACTACAATCCAGATTATGGAAAAAGCCACCATCCCCTGTAATAATTTTTTTTTTTTTTGGTATTACAAAAATCCTGAAGTAACCACACGGAAACACCGGCAGTGACTGGAAAGGGAAGGGATGTGTTCATCCCCTGGGAGCCCTGCAGTGAGCTGAGGGATTCATAATCCAGGATCCTCCATCTCGGGCTGCTCATATTTTAGCAGCTTCCCGTGCAGCTTACAAATTGCTCCACCAAAGTGAATCCTCAATAACAAGTCCTGGGAAAGGCTGCTGTGTCCTCCCTAAATACAGGACAACCCCATGGGAATCCTACAGCAGACAGCTCTTCTGCCCCTTGGAGCACACAGAGGTCGAGGCAAAGGACAGGGTCCTCTCCTTAACCATCAGCAGCCCCCCCAGTTCAGCAAATATTCTCCCAAAGGAGTCTGAGCAGCCCTGGGAGAAGCTGATCCCTGCTCTCAGCACGGCCCCAGAGTCCTGCAGCCTGCCTGGCCTGGAGGATGGGCAAGGAAAACTCCCTGAGGCATTGCTGGGTCATGAATTTATTTAATGACTGAGCAGAGGACGGTTTTAGTTTTAGAATATTTCCCCCCATGCAAACACCTTTACTTTTTTCTCCTTTCTAAAAGTGGTGCTTAAATCATCCCAATGAATAATAAGGATGCTTGCCAACCCAATTTAAGGCAATTTCCATTTCAGTCCCAATATTGTCCTCAAACATACTTTTCCCTTTATCTGTGGAATGGCCTGTTCTGCACAGCACCTTAAATAGAAAGTGCTATGCCAGCTAAATGCTGCCTTTCAACTATTACAATAAATATCTGACAGTGAGGAAAATAAGAAAAGAGGCAGGAGGGGACTGATCTGCTTTGTCACACGCTCCTGACTTGGCACCCAAAGCTGTGTCAGTCCATTAGCTGCTCTTAATTTCCTTGTTCTTCGTGGCAAAGGTGGCCATAATTGGTGGAGCTGCTGGAAATATCACATAAATGGGGTGGTTCACGCTCAGGAACTGTCACTGTAATAAAATCCCATTTAGAAAATGTCCCCATCACCCAAGGGAAAAAGCCAACTCCCCCTGTTTGCTCCTGTAGGGATGAGTGACCCATCAGCACCAGCCAGAACAGACCTGTCCATCTCTGAGGGCTGGTCAGAATTTGAAAGGGACATCAATTGTGATAGCCTGTAATCAGTTCACACACAACAGCTCTTATTTTGATTGGTTTTTTGGAGTTTTTTTGGTGGGACTTTTCAGACTGGACAGAAGCCAAGGAAACAGAGATAAATATAAAACGGAAACCCCGCTCTTGCTGTGATCAGTATCGTTAATGTGTGTGTGCCTGAGGGAGTGATAGATGTGAAAAGAAATAAGCAGAGCTGCCCTGGGGAGACTTGGCACAGCAGGAGCCTGGTCACTGTCCTGAGCAGTGCTCTCTCACATTCAGACTCTCAAACTCATCTTCTCACCCGTGAGATGGAAAGAATTGGAGGGACACCTTAACTGGAGTGTGGTACAGCCCTTTAATATATGTGGAACTTATATAAAGTTTTGAGTCTGAGAAGCAGCAATTTTAATTTTGAATACACTCCAAGTTTCATATGGAAAACAGCCTAATGATTTACTTTTGGACAGATCTTTTCATCTCACTCTCAGGAACCCTTCTATACTTATAATCCAGATGCTGAAACACCTCCCCAAACTGCTCTACTCTAAATTCCATGGGCTCTTGGGAAAAAATGCAGCTCATTTTAACAACGAGGCTTGTCGTTCTTTAATAACTTTCCATTAACCAGCAAGAACAAGCCGCACAGGTATTGCCAAATGTTTTCAGTGGATTAAGTTGACATTTTCAGCATGCCAGGATTAATCCCAACCTGACACCAAGCCTGGGGGTGGATGTCCAGATCTTGCCCATTTTCGGACCTTTTTTTGCCCAATTTGGTTCAGAAGGACAATACAAAATTCTGAGCATGCACTGAGTATTTCTTAAAAGGATAACAAGGAGGATTTGTGGTCAAGGGTTTGGTGTTTTGGACCAGGCTGGTTAGGTGAGGCTTGTCACTGAAAGGGCTGGATTAGGAGTGTTTTGCAGCTGTGCTTCCTAAAATATTTACTCAGTGTCCACTGGAGCAGTTTGCAAAGCCATCAGCACTCAGTCTAATCTTCCTGAGCAGCCTGAGTGAGCAGTGAAATGAAAGACTTCAGCGAAGTCCTCAAATATCTGGTGAGATTAATCTTGTCAATTATAAACACCTCTTGACTCTGAAGTGGGTTGGCATGGGCAATTTGAGACCGGTGTCCTTTTTTGACAGAAGCACAAAAGCCATTTCCCCCAATTATCACAGAAGAAAAGAAAAGCTGCCTGGATGACTCAATAGGAAAATCTGTAATGTCAGGGAGAAACAGCCTGCAGACCTGGGGTGGTGACAGGCACAATGTGTGGTAGCTCTCCACTCAAGCAGGAATGACTTCAGTGGGGAAAAGCTCTCCTGGAAAACAGGACGTGCAGGGTAAGGTCTCTGATCTCCCAAAGGCTTCTACCTGCTCCTCAGCCAGGAGGTTTTGTGGGGATATGGATGGACAATGACATTTTCTTGGTTACAGAAGAAAACAGAGGAGGAACATCCTGCCTTTTGCCCACACGATTCCAACAAAGGCTGATCCAATAACCCGAGGAACTGTGTTCCATTTTTTAACCCTCTAATGAGTTCAGTCTTGTTATAGCCTTGCCAATCCACCGAGTGCCTGGAACTCATCTCCAAGCCAGGAGCAAGGCTAATTACCAAGAGCACCAGGTCCAGAGAAACGAGTAACAGACTCCAGACCAGCAGGTCAATCCAGCAGAGCACTTGAGCACACGGAACCAGAACTCATCAACCCAAAACATTTCCAGTTAAGGATGTGCAGGATGTCACCCAGGGGCACTGTGATCAGGGAATATCATCTGACCCAACCAACTCTATCAACCTGACACTTGGGTGCCTCCCTCCTCCCCTGGAGCCTTGCAAGACACAGTAAATTAAGAAGTCAGAGCGACACCAGGGAATACAAAGCCCTGAAGTGAATCAGGACAGCAGCTCCAGGCTCTCAGCATTGCCTGCACCAGACAAATAAGCACCTCAACATCTCTCACAAGCAACATCCTGAACTGGGGCTGTAAGCACAGCCTGAACAGTTGGTGCCAACCTATTGTGATAGTTGGGATGAGCCAAGGAGAGCAGGAATCTGGCTTGAAACCAAGCACAGGTTCTGAAGATTAAGACATTTTAGATAATGAGGAGGTGTAGCAGAGGGAGCAAGAGAAAGGTACAGAAGCAGCAGAATGGAAAAAAAAGGCAGTGGGATGTGAGCCTTCACAGCAACTCACAACAGGACAGGCCGTGGTGGTTTCTGTGCTCTATTGTAAAGGGCCACAGCAGGAGCAGCAGCAGAGGGAAACTCTCCTTTGCAGCATCGTTGACCTCCCTTCCATGAAATATTCCCCTTCCAGCCCAGATGCCTCTGGCTGGAACACTGTGGTTCGTTTGTGCCTCCTTTGCAAATCGTTATGTCTTTGTGATGGCCTGAGTCAAATAAGGAGCCTCACACTACCAATCATCCCATTTCTCTGCGGGATGACACGATCTAAATAGCACAGTTGGGTCCCATGGTCTCCGTGTCAAAATTGTAGTACTGTCAGTAGTGTTGCAAATTTTTTTTAGTTGTTCTAAAATATTTGTTACTTTAGCACCCCCTCCTCCTATGCAAGGGGTAGCTACCATCACAAGTGGTGTCACTGGTACTCTGTGCTGCTTTCAACCTTTAGCACACACATGAAACCAGGTCCCCCAAACCTCACTAATCTCATCCAAAGGTGTTTTCTCCTTTAGAAAAACTTATAAGATATCACCGAGTTTTACTCACACAGATGCCTGTCCCTCCCATCTTAAAAGCAAATTGCTATTCAGGGCTGCTAGAAAGTAGCAGATGAAGAGGACAGTGATGGATGATGTGCTATGAAACACATTCCAGCACAGAACCTTTGTTCCCCTGCTCCCCCTCCCACCCCAGCACAGTGTGCAATAATCCACAGCACGTCTTTGTGCAATTTGAGTTTTCCACTGGCTCTCACTGCCTTTTGCAGTATTTCTGCAACAGAAGACAAGCATGGCTTCAGGACAGAGGCAAATAGAAGAAATGTAATATTATGGAGTAATTGAAGCTGGAAGGACCTTTGCGGGTCAGCTGGTACCACCCCTGACTCAAAGCAAGGCCAGCTTCAAAGTTACATCAGATAAACTGGGAATAGTGATTATTTAGGACCCCTGTGGTCTGTTTGCATAAAGTCAGCTCAGGCTGGCTTGTTTTATTCTGCCCTTAGCCTTGCTGAAGTCAGAGCACCTCTTCATCCCAGAGGGCTCCTTCTTGTCTCTAAGCTGAGACACTCTCAGCTCCAAAGGAACACCATTTCCTAAAGGACTCCGAATTCAGAGAGTCTGTTCAGAGCAGGGGAAAAAAACAACCCCAAAGCATCAACAAAGGGAGGAAGACTCAGCCAAAGCCAGCAGGCAGGACCAGAGTGGAATCAAGACTTTGTGCAGCTCCCAGTTTGCCAGCAGCTCAACACACATCCTTCTCTCCCGGCAACACCCAGCTCCATAAAACACCAACATTCCAGCAGAGAGAGCCTTTCCACTGACCAGAAAGCTTTGCAGACTCACAAAAACTGTAAGCCCGTTTCCTCTGGTTGTAGTTTTTGGCCTCCACCAGCCCAGGGCAGACCCGAGCAAGGCACTCCCAGATGAGAAGGTCTGCACCCAACTGCAAGGCTCCCCTCGCTGCTGGCAGCACTCGGTGCCTCCCCCCTCACAGGAAAGGAGATAATCTAATTAGCACCTGAAAACAGCAGAAAGGAGGTCACTTGCTTCCTGTGTAAAGCTTGATTTTGTATAATTTATTTTTTACATTTTCTAATTGAATGAATATTAATTAACTGGAGTTTAATGCAGAAGATGAAGACATTAAACTCTCATTAACAAACACCGAGTCCTATTCATCCCCAAACACTTCACATCTGCAGCATTAAGTTATCAAAGGAAAAATCTGCCATGATTTATGTCATTTTCTGGTGGAGAAGGGGAGGCAATAGACCTGGCTTATCAGCTAATTATCTGCAGGGTGACACACGGCACTCTGGGCACCCAGGGATGGCACGTGGGGCCCAGTGAGGCACTGGCAGGCAAAGCCCTGTGGTTTTCTTGCCTGCAGCACCATCCATGGAGCTCCAAATGACCTGGAACAGGGAGTTGGAAAACAAACCTGGGAAACCTGTGGCAGCACATGGAGCTCACTGGAATGGGCACCGGGGAGGTGAACACAGCAAGGTTTCAGAGGTGGTGGGAGTGTGGATCGTCTCTGCCACAGGCAGTGAGCCTCACTGGAGGGCGGGGAACAAGGAACTTTTCTGGCCTTAGCCTGGGGAATTTGAGGAGGCTTTATTTGTTATTCCACAAATTATTACTTTCAAATGTTGTTATTCATGGATTTTGTTGTTAACCACGTGCTGTGATCAAAATGTCACCCCTTGGTGGACCATCCATTCATTAGGCACGAGGTTGTTTCTCCTCCAGCATGAGGATGATGAGGGGCAGTAACTCTTTCCCCACTTGCAGAAGGGTCCCCCTGCCTGCTAAATCAGCTGCAGATATTCTGGCCAGAGCTCCTGAGCAGGGAGCTGAGGGATGAGCCCAGGCTGCTGGCAGAGACTCCCACAGCTCACCCAGTTTCTCCTGAGGGGAGATGTGTCAGATCCTTCACTGGCTCAATTTACTTTAAACACAAACACTGGGAGATGTCGCTGCACTTCGGAAAGTGGAGCAGAGACGGAACGCACTAAAAGTGTCCCAAAAAGTTATTCAGTGATTTTTAAAGGTGTTTCTTCCTTGTCATGTCATTTATAATTTAATTAGTGGCAGGTTGTCACGCAATAACTATAAACCATAGATTTATGCACTGGAGAAAAATAGCGACCTCATTCTTAAAGCAGCGGAGCTTGCTCCCCCTGAGCTGGTGGATTTGCCATCTGCTGATAGTTCCCTGGAATGTCACCTGTTCAGTTAAGTATATTTATATAAATGAAACAGTATATCTTCATCACTTCCCTCCCCCCCCACTATGATTTATTTCAGCAGGTTTTACATTTCAATAGCGTTTTCATTTCTCCAATAGAAATCTTTTGTGCTTGTGAAACCTGATTTTATATCTGCAAGTAGACGTTACAGTAAAAAAGTGGCAACAGCAATCAACTATAAATCATGGAAATAGCCTAGAGAAGTAAGTCTGAGAACCAAAACAAGAGGTGACAGTGGAGACATTTAAAAGCTCAGAGAGAAAAACAAGTCTTGTGAAGCCTTTTCCACATCAACAGGAATTCAGTGAGGCAGTGGAGAGGCAAGGAAGGGAAATCTGGAAATGTGGTTAAAAAGCAAAGCAAAGGCAGCCCAGCCTTTGTGCCCTGCCAACCCAGGTCAGTTGAGGCAGAAAATGGAGCTGTTGATGACAAATAGGAGAATGGCACACAAACAATGTCCTACCTTGACACTTGGGAACCTGAAAAAGCAAAATTCCTCTGCTGCACTGCTTTGGGGAGGACAAAACACAGAAGTGATTTAACCAGACTCCCTGACGGATCTGTTGTCAACCCCCAACTTGTGAGAAATACACCCAGCACTAACACACAGTGGGAGCCCTGAGGACACAGCAGGCTGGTGGTGGGACTGAAAACATCCAGATCCTGGAGGGAATGATTTTCCTTGGTGTGGGCACAGCAAGAAAGCCAAAAGGCACTTTTACACACCAAACCTACATTTTATTTGAACCCCATGGAATTTTTAGAGTTGGAGTGAGCTTAAAATAAGTTGGAATCTGGCTTCCTTAAGGTTCCCTCACTGTCAGGAACTTTATCAGCTGCTGCCAACTCCACTCAGACCAGTTTTTACTGGGCAGTGTCCCTGCAGCTTTTGGGCTCCTCTCACACATGGCAAACCATGTTGCCCTAGTGGGCAGTACAGTTTTCATTGGAAAAGAATTAAATTTAGTATTAAACTCAGAAAAAGTCATCCCTTCTTGGTCAAAATGAAAAATCCTGACTAGATGCACACATGTATTGAAAGGGGTCTAAAAAAATGACACCAGGGGACATCATCCCCCCCTGAATGTGTTTTCCTCTAAAGGAAGTTTCCCATGAACACGCAGCCCCTGCCCAGCTCCCCCTGCTCTGTGCCCAGTGCTGTGACACGACACTGAGCAGTGGTTCCCCCACCTCTCTCTGCTTGGCTTTAATGAAATATGAACAGCCTGAAAAGAGCCTGTTAGCTCTGGCAACGTAATCCCTGCTCCTAAAAACCACATCAAAGTGACTGTGCACTTGGGCTTGCCATCCCCTGCCTGGATGCAAACACAGGCTGGTGCTTCCCTCTGTCAGGATTTCACAGGACATCTCAAGGATGTTGCTGCTGAACTGAAAGGCGGTGAAGAAAATAATTAAAAAAAAAAAAAGATATTCGCTGCTGTAGTCTCACAAAGGCAATTGTATGATTCAAGGACTCAGTGAAGGTCAGCTGCTGTGAAAAAGACCTGCTAGGAAAAGCAAGCTAAAATCCCATCATCAAATGGACAATTTGCCATCTACAAAGCCACCAGCCCACTCTGGAGTTTTGGTGATAGATGTGCAGGATTAGGATAAGAGACAGAGGTTTGTGGTCTTCCCAAGGTGGGAGTCCTCCAAGAGCCACTACCAAGCAGAGTTTTATTTCTGTGGGTGGATGAGTGGTGTGGAGCAGGGCCAGCAAAGGAGCCACCAAGTCCCTCAGGACTGGAGAGCAGAGAGGAAAGGGTCAATGAGGAGTTTGCTGAAGGCAACCAAAGGATGCACAGATCTCCTCTAGTTGAAAAAACAGGGGTTGGAAGGACTTTGACAAAGCCTGTGAAAGAAGACCAGGGGATGAACCCAAGGCAGTGAAAACACACTTGATGGGTGTGAATATATGACATGGTGCCTGGTGTCAGGGCTGCACCAAATGTGGAATTATTGCAAGAGGAGAGGTTGTTTTTTAATATGGTGAGTGTAATTCCAGGAAAATATATATTTTTAAAGACAAATGGAACATGTGATCTTTTTTAAAATAGGGTTTAATAAACAATTCTGCAGCTGAGTCTTCAAGAGATGAAAAGAAATTCTGAAATTCAAGATTCAATTCAAACGACAGAGTAAACCCAGTTTCGTGTTTTCACAGAAAACCTTTTTCTTTCAGCAGGAGGGGGAGTTTTGAAAAACTTTTTATTTCAATGTCTCTGCCATTAAAATGGAGTATTAAAAAGAAGAATTAACAGCACATCTGTTAATCATGACACCTTGAACGTTTCCTTATCTCATTTTGGTTTTTTCATAGTACATCTCTTTGCCTCTAAATTTCATCTGATTTTTCTGCCTGGGCTGTAAACTCTTCACAGCAGGGACTGTTTTCTTATAATGCATTTGTCCAGCACCTCAAATGTTGTGAACATAATGCGATGTGAATAATATATGGCACTCCTCTCCTGAGCAGAAGATAAAACTCAGAAGCAAAACCAGATGATGATGGCTTTGCGATAGTGAAACGAAAATTCAAGACAAACCTCACTGCAGCATGAGGTCTCCATTGTGGCTCATGAAAGTAAACGCCAAATGGGCTTGACTGTAACAGAGATGATCTCTAAATCATTGCAGGCTATGCAATTGCTGCACATAATGCTCCTAAAAAACCCAACCCAAACTCTCCTCCATCTACAAAGCGGAGATCAAAATTTTATTGGCGTTACCTCCTGCCAAGAATAGCAGAGAGCAGCCTGCACACAGCATCTGCTCATGGAGAAGAGAGCAAAAACGTCTGGGAACAGGAGCTCACACCTCCACCTGCCTCACCTGTGATAATCCTCGACAAAGGAGGGGATAACACAGGTTTTATTGGAATGTCTCTGTCCCTGGAAACAGGATTTCCTCTCAGGCACCACATTCTGAGGAAAAAGAAGGGAAACTTCACCTGTGTGGGATTTTCTCTGTTCCCACCTCCTTGTGCCTTTCCCCCCTCCCTTCATGGTTGCTCTTGTGTGACATGTTTTCCATCGTGAGCAGCCAGTCTGGCTCCCCACAGCTCTGTCGTCTCTTTAGAGAGCAAAGTACCCCCAAGAATCAGGAGAGGTACTGCTCCATCTTCCTCTGCCTAGGGATCAGCCTTGCTCCTGCTCCTACAAAATCACACCTTGCTGTCCAGCCCATCCCTTTATGTTTAAAAGGAAATACAAGCGAGACAGACTCAGAATTGTTGCAGGGGACTTTGTTGCAAAAGGCAACGACAGCCATGGACAGAATTTTTAACAAAAGATGGAGGACAAAACAGATCTCCAAATGCAGCACAGGGCTGTCATTTAGCAAGGATAAATGACTTCATGATACCTTGAATTTTTTCTGTTGTCTAATTCTGAAAAAAATCCGGATGACAGCCGTTCTAGAATCAGCGTTTGGAAATATACAACAAAAGCAAAAAGCGTTATTAGCACTGGAAGTGTACTCTTAGCTCGGATTTCCTTTTCAACACCCAGCTTGTTCATCTCACAGCTCAATGAACTGTTAACAGCACATATTTCTTCTGTTCCAGCAGCAAGTCCAGTTACTTTGGTTCCTGCTAACTGCAGACAGATGAGAGTCAGCCTTCCTGGGGGGACAGGAGGGGCAGAGGGGAAGGGAGCTGGAGGAAGGGAAAGAGAGGCACGAGATCTCAGCAGAGAACTGGCAACGTTGGTGAGTTACAGGTTGGACTTGGAGGTGTTTTTGAGCCAAATGCTGCAGCTTTTCTGGTCTTATGTGAACCTTTCTGCATTCAGGTGTTTTCAAACTGAGCCAATCCCTCAGCATTCAGTAAGGTCGGAGAGCACTGTGCCAGGAGCTAAATTGTGGGATGCTGCTGTGGGTTTTGTATCCTGAACCAGACATATTTCCCTGTCCTTCAATAGCCCAATCCTGCCTCCTTTCTGGACACCAGGAAATGTCTTTGTCCAGTTGTGTGTAAATACAAAAGCAACACCACCCATAAAAAAATTCAGATTCCCCCAAGTTAAAATGGAGTCCAATATTCTGTAAATAAACAAGAAGTTACAGCTGCAAACTACAGCTGTAAGTAAAAAGTTCACAGTTTAAGTAAAGATGTAAGGGCAGACACTTGTATTATCTGTATTCCCTAATAATTTTATCATGCTTTTATCTTCCATCCTTTGCCACAATGTCCTGTGTTACTTGTGTGTCTGAGCAATGAGAACATGGAGAAATTACCCCTCTAGACAGGTGGAGGAAGAGGAGCAAGGGAGGTGTCCTGGAGGGTGAACTTTCACATCCCCCCCTTGTCTGGAATGGTTCCAAAAACAGCAGATCTGGGGGAAATCTGCTTTGTTTCAGGAATGCCACTTGTGGATTTAGGCTCTGGCCTCTGTTCTTAGGCAGAAAGAAAATCCAAAGGGCTGAACATGAGAAAAAGGACCAGGAATCTGGGGTGCCTTCTAGCAGTAACGCAGATTTTTTTCAGTGCAAACTAATCCGTTTGACAAGAAGTGCTTGCAGTACACAAATGGGGGGTAAGTACAGAAGATCTGAGCTGACCTTGAAGGGATTCACAGGTGTAGTCAGCCTCTGGCTCTGATCCCATCTTCTAACCCTCCCTAATTTCCTGTCAAAACATTTGCCTTCTGCACCCTAATCTGGGAGTGTTATTTATGGGAAAATATGAATGAACTTTTATTTTTTTAAATGACAGCTTCGGTCATGATCCACTGAACTGTCTTCTCTTTGTCAACACAGTCTGCCTTTTCCTTTCATAGGCCAATTCCATGGGTTTTATGTCACTAGGCTGGGAAAGAGGTGGCTAATCTTCTATTTTTGATCACTGAGCTGAAAGGATATGTTGCTAACACCCTATCCCTCTGTTACAGTGACCTTTGACTGCAGCTCTGTGCAGATGATGGGATTCAGCCTCGTGTGGGAATTGGGAAAGTTAATATTTTTTTCCTAAACATTAATTCCTCACACATTTCCCCCAGGAAGAGAGAGAGAAAAACGAAGAGCCACTTAGCATTCAGGAGTGGAAAAAAAAAAAAAGAAGAGAAAAAGATGAAATCTAATGAATTCTTTTCCCTCTCAGGGGTTAGAGAACAGTTCAACATTTCTGATTAAGGACAAGAGAAAGGTGGCCTTGTGCAGTGGTGCTGCCCTTCTCACACAGGAGTGTTCAACATGCTGGAGGATAATCAAGAGAATAACAACAGTAGCAGCAGGCAAGAGGGTTGGACTTGTCATCTGCCTCGGCTCCATGCAGTTAGGTCTCAGTGAAGATGACTTGTTAAAAATCTAACTAACGTATCAGGGCTCATTGGGTTTCGCTAAGCTCCTACCTCTGTAATCACCATTTACCAAATTAGAATAGGGGGAAAATGAGCCACTTCATCTCTGTGTCATATAATGAACTTTTTTGTGTGTACCAGAGAGGGTGATTGCCGCTAGGTATAATTATTATAATAAAGATCGGTACAAACTCGAGTTAAAAAGGAATTGTAGTTCTCGAGGCCACCAGTGTGACTCAAATGGAACCAGTCCCTGTGTCGTGCACAGATGAGTCCAATCCACTGATCTCAACCATTTTAACATCCCAGGAAAGGCAGAGCAATGATCCTGTCCAGTGTTTGCTCATCTGTCTAATGTAATTCGGATTATTGATTCTATTTGATGTGAAATCCACTGATTTCGCTCCATGTAATCAAATCAATTAATCCCATCAACTCCAGCCCAATCCATGTGCACAATCTAGTACGTCTGACAGTGATCAGCTGGCAGGCAGAGAACAAGACAGGCATAGAGATAAATAATAAAAATCAATAGTTTTATAAATAGCACCTACAGTGCGCTGGGTGTTTTGCACACAACAGTAAAAAGCAAGCAGCTTGATGTTCAGCCCCCATGCATTTTGAAGCTACACCAAAATCAGAGGCTGATTTGTTCATATTTTGGTTGGCTGGGGTGCCTTTCCCTGAGTTTTTAGGCTATGGCTGGTTGGGGCAGCTCAAAATGGCCTTTGGGGTAAATTTTGAAAATAATCCTTATATGATCCATAAAGGATTTTGATATGGACCCGTGAAAGGAACTGAGTAAAGCTCATGTTGTCCAAGTTCTCGTGCCCTTTAACACAGATGAACATCTTCTTCCTCAGCATTAATGGGAAATCCTTTATTTCAGAACAGAACATTTCACAGATGAAGGGAGAATGGTGTTTTATAACAGACTTGAGGAGTTCATTGGAACAGGCTGTGGCTTTATTCTAATTGAGGAGAGGAAAGCAACCCCAGTTAAAGAGATCTACCACTCATCTCTCCCCTGCTTCCTGGACACGTGAGACTCTCAAACACAAGCACCATAAACAACCAAATAAAAAACCTCAGAGGAGCCTTTTAAAGTTGGTAGGGTCAGCAAGGTCTATCTGTTGTGCTGCAAACTGACCTGGCTGAAGTCCCTGGCTCCACATACTGCTTAAAAAATTATTCCATATAAAAATAGGGTCTCAATTAAAAAAAAAAAAAAAGGACAGAAGACACCAGAAAAGCCACAGTATAAACCAGTCACAATTCCATTAGAAGCCTATTCTCTTGTCCCTTTGAGAGTATTTTTCCTTTAACTCTGTGATTAATAATATTATGTGCTGATAAAAGATCAGGGAAGTGGCAGCTGCAGTCCAGCTTCTAACCTGCTCAGAAGGTTTTGATGCTGCTGCTGCTGGTATTGTGCCCGTTCTCTCATGTTTGTTCCATGCTGCAGCGCTGGAGATATTTGAGGTTAACATCTCAGATAACCTACAAGAACATGGGAAAAAAGAATCCTGTCCATGTGCAATGCAGGAGAGCAGGCCAGGATTTGCTTCGGGCAAAATCCAAATGAAAGGCTCCCAAGGGACAGAAAATAAAGTGAAGGCTGCCTGGTTCAAATCTTCTGTCACCTGTTTGGCTCCACTGAAAAACCCTGGGCTTGACAGACCTGCTGTAATTTTCAGATCCAAGACTCCCAAAAATCCGTTGTCCTTCGGTTCCTTTGTGTGTCCTTCAGTTTTCCTGTTTTACCCATGTGGACATGCAGCGTTTTTTCCTCATGTTTTTTTAATTATATTTTATAATAAGGTCAAGAAATTATGTATTCTGGCCTTGATGGGAAGAGTGTCTCAGACTCATTGTTGCAAATTGTTGTGAATTAGGGTGATACCAATGCTAATTGTCTTTTCCTTGCTTCACTGACTCTTTAAATAATTGCCCTCCTCCTCGGCCACTTTTTTCCTTGCACCTCTGAGAAATTTGCACCTCAACTCTTATCAGTCTCCTTCCACCCAACCAATGTAAAGTACATTGTGGCCACTGAATCCAATTAATCCTCCCAGCACTCCCCAGTGAATAAAATTAGCTACATTTTCCAGCTGGGTGGTCAGGGGTGCAGGCAGCTTTCCCAGCAGTGGCCGCATTATCTCTCCTCCTCTGAAAACCTGACCTGCCTCGTGAGCAGTTGGGTCTTTGGAGAAATGAGGGACTTCAGCTGCAGGGAAACTCAGGGTGAGGGATGGAATTGGCATATCACGGGGAAAAAATAAGTGTTTTGGTGACGCCCAGGGCTGAGCTGGGTTTGACTGAGTAATTCTGTCCCCTGTGAGGGCTGATGGGATCCATCCACATCCCATCTTCAAACACGCACACAGAGCACCCACCTGCAAGGGCCAGCTCAAAAAATAAACACAAAAGATCCCTTTTATCTATCACTCCCATTTTTATAATAATGTCGCTCTATCATTTTCCGCAGGACTGCACATCCTTTGCAAGATGAGTGGAAAATGAGGTGTTGAGCCTTCATTCAAACAACTGGCTTTGCTCATTTCAGATCCTCAATATTGGATGAAATAGCTGCTTGCGAGTGAGTTGAAGGAGCTCTTTTTTTTTTCTCCTTAAAAAATAAAAGTTAGTCCCCATGACCTGCAGACAACTTTCTCAGTTTCTGTGTCTTGAGTATATTCACGTTTGATTTTTAAAAACTCTCCCAAGCGATTAGAAGTCATTGTGGGCTAATCAGCCAAGAAATTTAAACATAAAGTTTGCTGAAATCTCTCCTTAAAGTACAGCCAGAGCATATTTCACTTTTATTGCTCTGAAATATTTACGTATATTTGAAGCACAAAGATCCAGACTCTCTGCTGGCACAAATCTAGATGATGTTTCTGCCTTTATTATGATACACAACTTGAGGGCTTGGCTCTCTATTTTATGGTCTGTCCTCTTTTATCACAATATTCTCTATTTTTTGCACAAATCTTCCAGTGAATGAAAGGGATGGGAGATGGCTCAATACAACCCAGTGAGGTTTGCAGATCCCCTGGGTGTGTTATTATGTTATGATTACTTTTATGTTTGGAAAGCTAAGTGAACTAAATGCATGAACTCCAGAAAGGGGGAACTTTGGCTTTGGAGATATTTAACCTACTGGAACCCATTCCAGTCTCACTGAATCAAATATGACTTTATAATGGATAAATGCTTGCAGGGTACATAACAGCTTCTGTTGTACGGCATGGGAAAAAAGGGAAAAGGTGCTTTTGATACCTTTGTGACAACTTCACTTCAAGCAAGGAATGCTCTGCGTCACCCAGCACAAATTTCTAACTCAACCATGCACTGGACCATGCCGATAAAACAATTACATGGGAAGCGTTCATGCGTGGAAATTTTGCTCAACAAAATCAGCAAAGGAATTTGACTGGGCTCGTGGAAGGTGGAGAAGTGTTGCTCCAGGTAATGCACTGCCCAGCTCATGTGTTCATTAGCCTTAATGGGAAGGAAAAACAGAAATTAAGTGGGAATGGAATGGCCTAACAAAAGTGCCTTTCTGTTCTTCATCTCCCTGTGCACGGATGGAGTCACCCTGTCCATGTGGAGCCGTTGTGCTCCAGGTGGGGGCTCAGGATTTTTGGGAACACAGCGGCACGTGGAGCACTGTCAGCCTCCAAAGGGCTTTATTTATGTTGTTCATGCATTAAATGATCCCCTACTAACCTAGGAAGAGTTTTGGGGGCTTCAGGGCATGCATAATTTATTTGTAGCCAAAGCCCAAAGGGAATGGTAAGAAGATGGATGAGAGCTCTTTCAGGGCATTAGCATGGATTTGTTCAGTTGTTACTGAAACATCCCATGAAGCTTCATCTCAGCTAAACGCTTGGCTCCAGGCACATGGGACACAGGAACACTGCACTGCACGTGCTACGATCCATAAAACATTTTCTGGCATTTGAAAACTAAATCCTATAGTTCAAAAGGCCAAAATCCACAAAACCTTCAATTTGTCAGGGGAAGAAAAGCGGATGAGGCTGAGGCAATCAGCAGGTTCTTAGATTTCTGCCACAAAAGGAGAGAACAAGTTATTTCTTTTGCTTCGGGAGGAGCAATTCCCATGTTTTAAATTAAGCCTGCAATTAAATAATTCATTGGCCTGATCTTCGCTTTCCATCACCACAAATGGACAGGTGCTCAGAGATCTGTTTTCAGGAAAAACACAATATTATGAGGAAAACCACAATATTAAGAGGAAAAACACAGTGTAAGTAAAACAGAGCAGGGGGATCAGAGGAGGGTGGCCACAAGCACCACCAACTCTGGCACCCAGCATGAACTTCAGCAGGACCCTCCTGCTGGGACCCCACACACGGAGCTTTGGGTGCCCTGGTGTGGATTTGTCTCCATGTGAGTTCCCCAAAGCAATGAGTGGTGAAGTTTGTGGAGAAATGACAGCGAGACGACAGGGGGTGGATCACAACTGTGAACAGCAAGGGCTTTTCATTCCTTTCATCCTGCCAGACATGCTGTCCCTATTAAAAGCTAATGTTGGAAAATCATCTGTTTCTCTGAAGCTCTCTTTGAATGTGGTGGCTGGAGCAGGAAATGTGGTTTGTGCAGTGGCTGAGGGGCACGAGCTCCTGCTGCTGTGGTCAGTGGGAAGGCCATGTGCTAATTGTTTACAAGCCCCCCCACAACCCAGCGCATTCATTTAAATAGGATTCCTTGTCGTCTCTGTTTGAGTGCCCTGTATCTCAGGCTATCTCCTTGATAATCCTTTTTAGATTAGTGTCAGAGCCCCAGATGAAATCCTTGCTCATTCTCTTGCCACGTTTACCAGGCTGATTTCCAACACTGTTTCATATGGATTAGGCTGAGCAACTTAGTGCTCATATGTTTTTCAGTGCATCTCAGTACCTCATGAAATTACATTATAGATTCACTGTATAAATAGAAGACTGAACACAATTACAGTCCAAAAGCCCCAAAGCGAAGGACTAGAATCTGAAAGTAGATGTGACCAGATCTTGCTGTGTGCAAATATCTCAAAATAAATTGGTTGCACACTTGTGTATTTAATCTCTGTTTTCTAAATTTCCTTTTATTTTATTTTTTTTTAATGGGAAAAGAACCTTTTTTTCACAGCTGGGCAGAAAGATGAGGGAAGGCAGGTGCACATTGCCATTATGGCCAGGTCAAACCAAGGGTGTCAGTGGTTGAACCCACTAGGACATGAACCAAACTTCATAAAGGTTGTTCAAAGAGAACTTCCCATTGCTTTTCAAGGTCACGGCATTTTAATCACAGCTGTTATCACCACTCCCTCATAGAAACCTGGAAAAAATTGGGTCGAAACGGATGTTTGGGTCATATCATCCAACCAGCTCAAAGCAGGGCCAATTTTGAAATACGTTCCATCCACAGGAGGATTAAACTGGCTGAAGTGCTGTAGACGCGGGGTGAATCATCACTGGAGAGAGTCACCGAGCTTTTTATTGCTGGCAAATATGAAAGATTTGGGAAGAAAATGAATAATATTGGGGTGTGCGTGCCTGAGCACACAGGAGGTCACACTGCTGGTGGAAAACTGGGGTTTATACCAGCCAGGGTGGTGCTGACAGATCCACACGTTTGAACTGCTAATTGATATTTGAAATCCCATTGCTGAAGATCATTTGGCTTGCAGTTGTTGCTGGGAACACAGGCCTCTCCCATTGATGAATATAGCTCCCTGAGTGGAGATTAGCAGAGACAGCTATCGTTGGGCCTGTAGGTGAATGGATTACCCTTGATTTAATAAGAAGTAACAGGCCATTATTTCCAAAGCTACAGGATGGAAAATGACATCTGGATTCTGGATGTAAACATTATTTATCATGTCGGATGCTTTGCTGTTCTTGCCAGTAGCCCGTGCTCTGCTGAGGCTGTTATTTCTAGGGCAAATGAATGGTGAGAGCAGCACGGATTTATTCAGATTTATCTGTTGCATCGGAGTTCTGTGTTCCTCAGTACAGCAGTGAATTGGCTCAGCCTGGAGCTGGGCATTGCTGGCTCTCTGGCCAGGGTGTTTGGACAGGTCCCTCAGCTGGTGTCAGGTGGCTCCAACCCATGGGTGGCCCTCCAGGAGCTCTCCCATCCTGTGCTGGCTTCTCCTGCCAATCCCCATCCAGAAATATTGGGATCAAAAGCCAAATGAGATGAGAAGAGAGAAGCTGCCAAGCTGGAGTTCAGCGTCCTGGCTGCGATGAGCAAAGGGCTGAATGGCTTTTGCTGATACACACAAAGGGGTTTCCACCTCTGCTTTTTGGAAGAATAGAAGAGTTGGAAGGCATGTCCATAAATCCCACCGGGGGTTGTTTTGCACTGAGCACCCAGTGAATTTTTTGTGCTCAATGTTTTCAGTAATTTCTGCACAGCCCATCAGCTGGAAGGCCTCCAGATGGTAGTTCCCATTGTATGGCACTTTCTGCACATATTTCCGACCTCACATAATGGCAATTGAATTGGGGCAAACCCATCCATGTCCATGGGAGCTAAAACTCTTTAGAATCTACCCTAGCTTGGGTAATCCAAGAAATTCACCAAAAGAAGTGGCTGATTTTTCTGTTCTGTCAAAAAAAATTCTTTAATAATATTGAATTGTTGTTACAAGTAATTTTATTCTTGCTTTCTTCACTACCATGGAAAAGTTAAATGATACATTGACTTAATGCAATAATTTCTCCTTCATTTCTTCTCTTTTCAGTAGCAAATTCAGGAAGAAAAAAGTGAGAATAGGGGATAAAGGATAGAAAACCATACAGACAGCAGGTGCAGACGTGGAAATAAAATATTGTGCAGGACTTTTCCAATAACAGTTAAAAACATTCCGCAAATGAAATTAATATATTTTACATTTCTTCAATTGCAAATTTTCAAGAGGAAGCAGAAAAATTTTGTAGCTGGGCCTATCATGAAATAATGAAATGCTGACAAGTATCCTGAAAGTGACATTCTGCAAGAATATCTTGCTGCTGTGGCTCATCTCTCCCGAAGCAGATAAATCAGCCTTGTGGTTAAAGTGAGTTTTGTGCTGGGTTAACTTCTGTGTCCAGAGGCAGTTTGTGTGTTCAGGCTTTGGTGCAGAGCAGAGGAGTTGGGGGCAGAGCTTTGCCCAGGCCTGTTCCTTGTCCCAGCAGACAAGAATTGCTGAGTGACTCGTTCCTGGATATGATTTTCCACAAGCTCTGCCCGTGAGGGATGGTCAGGAATTACAGGTGGGTCAGGAGATTTTTGCTCAGGGGTGATGAGCTCTGCGTGTGGCACCCCTGCAATTCCAAAGATCACCAGTGTTTCCATTGCACAGAAACACATCCCTGAACACCCAAATGCCACCAGACTGAGATAATTTATAACAGCACAAGTTTTTGTCCCCCTCCTCCTACAAGTATTACTGTCTGTGTAGTAATGAACTCATTGATTTTACCATTTTTTATCAAATCAGTTGTTTCAGAGATAAATGTCCTTCATTTGCAGTTATTAAATCTGCCATGTCTAGGACAGCCATTGGAATAATTGTCTAGCATGGACAGAAAAAAAAATTATCCATGTCCTCCTGCTGCTTGATTTAATATCCAGTGTCCTTCTCCTAGTGACAGAGTCTGAAAGGTAAGATCTTAAAACTTACCCAAGACAAGATGAGTTGAAACCAAGAGCAGTCTCGTGGGACTGGAGAAAGAACTCTGGCTCTTCCAAAAGAGTGAGAACTCCTTGGCCACAAGGTCAGAACAGAGTGACAAAATTCTGCTACACACTTCAGGGACAAATCCAGTTTATTTTGCTGTTCCCTTCAGCTTGGGATGGGGCAGCAGGAGAAGAGAGCTGCCTAAGGAGTGACAGGGACATGTGCACAGTGACAGAGGGAAATGTCCCTTCCGAGCCAGCCACAGTTCCACATTGTTAACCTCTTGCTATTGTTGAGCAGTTGGAAGCTGAATGCTGCCAATTAAAATTACTTCCTTGGCTGGCCAGAACAATCCTTCATCTCTTCAAGGCTCTGATCCTTCCCTCTGCAGAGGCACTGGGCTCTGGTTAATGAGGCTGGGAGCACACTCGTGTTGTGGTCCCAGGGCTGTGCAAATTGCTTTGGATGCTCTGGGTTCCTGTGTCCCACCCCACCGAGGGCTCAGCCTGCAGGGATGGGAACAGGGAGAGGCTGTGGGAGGCTCTGGGACACGGCCCTGTCCTGACCTGTGCACGGATACACCCCACACAGGGAATCCCTTAACACTGGGATCCCTCAAGGCTCACTCCCAGCCTTTCCCTACCTTGTGGTGCCACCAAGGAGTTTGTGTCTCCCCTCCTCACAGGCTGGGTGGGTTCTGTGCAGTCTGGACCTTGTCTGGAGCTGGATCACAGCCACCACAGACCTGCAGGCAGGACAGGCTCAGGCTGCTCTCCCTGCTCATCAAAATGGTTGGGCAGATACTGCCAAGCTGCTGGAATCAGTAAGAGTTGAGAACAAGGTGGTGATTTTCTATCTAAAGGGATGAATGTGCACACGTGGGGTGAGTCTGAAACCAGTCCCATCAGTGAGGAGCAGCAGCAATATGATACAGAAGACCATAACCAGCATCCTCAGCTGCTTTGGCTCTTCACAGAGGAGCAGATATTGTCAGCACACCTGGAAATCAGCCCTTCCAGGTGTTTCCAGAATGAGGAGTCAGACCAAATGCTGTGCAAGAAACAAGGGGTGGGGACATGAGCAGAACAACCAGAGTGAAAGTGTTCACTGAGCTTCATTTCTCTGTGTTTCCCCTTTTGCTGGCCAAGCACTGCAATTTCTTCTTGTTAGACCTCAGAAATGTATTCCAGAACTGCACCAGCTCTAGGGAAGACCTGTGAGAGACTGGTCCTGCCCCAGTGATCCCAGTGCCTCCTGGGGGGTGAGTGAAATGACATTCCACCTTCAAGGATCTGGAAGACTTGAGGCCTTTAATCAGTTCATGTGTGTGGTTTTAGTCAAATCTCATCTCCAGGGTGCAGATTTTCCTTGAACCTTTCATCTCCCTCACTTGCTCCTCAATCCAAGCTGTCCCTTGCTGTCTGCCTTCCTTTTTTCAGCTGGATCTCAGCTGTGGCCAAGGCCTGGACATCCTTTGGTGTTAGGGCTGGTGAGCTTCACTCTCCCAAGCCTGTTTCATGTGGAACACACGGAAGGACCTTAAAAAATTTCAGCGTCTCTGCAAGTGAAGACAGCAAGGCCGATGTTCCCTTCTGGATTAGGCTCAGCTCATCATTCCCAGGCCGCTGCTCCTCTCAAAGATAAAAGATTGTTTCTGGAAGTTAATTAAGTCCCTCCTTCAGTGAGAGCACTGCAGGCTGGTGGTCAGCAACAAGCACAGACCCCATTGCCTTTTGAATCATCTCCATTCCCATTCCCCACGCCGTGCCAGTGAAGTCAGGATCCAACCACCCGGGACTGCATCCCCCTGAGGCCCTCAGAGCTGACACCAAGGTGTGCAGGACCTGTGCTGCTCTTTTACATGAGCAATAGATAAATAAAAGCATCCTGATGCCTGTGCAAGGAAAATTCCACACATTCATCCCCCTGTTTCCTTTATCACTTATTCTGTAACAGCTGTTTAATTAATTGCTTGAGCGATTTCCTAATACATCTTATTTACATACAAAATTACAGAATAATGGTTTGCCTTTGAGTTGAGTGAGAATTTAAGGTCTGCTTGCTATGCCTCATGGAATATGGTTACTCAACAAGAAATAAAAGTTCTGGTTGTTTTTGGCTGTTTCCTATTTTTTTTTTAAATTATTTTATTTTGGTTTGTTTTTCTTTAGAAAGAAGTAAAATTCTTTTCCTCCACAGGTTTTGTTGCTGTTTTTTACGGGCATGACTGAATGATGCTTTGATAGCAGCAAGAAGGGGCAAAGTTCTTTTTGAAGATGACTCAAATTCTTGGGGGGAAAAAAAAAATGAATAAGATGGCTCCTATTGAAGGATAAAGAGTCATATAGCACCAGTGGAAAAAATCCAACTTTATCACTGCTGTTCAGGTTTATTCCCTGGCTGGCAGGGCTTGTCCTGGGAGCAGGAGGCTGTGTAAGCAGGAAGGGTCCTGCTCTGCTGGGCTTTTCACCCCAGAAAGCTCCTCCTGCCTTCTGGCACAGAAACCTTTTCTTTGGATCCCAGCAGCATCAGCAGCCGTGTCACTGCTGCTGATAAACCTCGTGTCAACTGAAGTTTTCCTTTCACAGACCTGGCTGCATTGAGGCAGGAGCTGCACCCATGGGCGCTGACCCCTGGGCTGGAAATTGCCTCCCAGAGAAACATTGCACAATCATGGGCCCAATTTTTTTGGATTTTCCTTGTTGCCCAAAGCTCAACATTCACCTTGGCTAATGTGGGGCACTTGGTGGGCCTGGATTAAGGGGTTAATTCCATGTTTTTCTTGCTTAGTCAGTGGAAGAGCCAGAACCCTGAGGAATCAGCTCACCTGTGTTGCCTTCTGAAGGTGTCAGCTCCTCTTTGCTGTCTACAGCAAAATCTTGTGCACTTGCATTTCCAGCTTAGAGGTTTGAAAATGGAGTTGTTTGGAGAGCTGTGGAGGCCTAACAGGGCTAACACAACTGGCCTTGGCTCTGCTCAGTGCTCCTGGCCACGCCTCAGGACGGCATCACCGACACGACAAATCATGAGTGAAGTCATGGGCTGGCAGCCCTGGAAAATTTGTGGCTCTGGACAAATTTAGGAGCTAGTTCCCGCCGTGGAAAACCATCCCAGATAAAATAGTTCACGGAAGACTTTTCAGTAAGGATCCCAGCCCAAGGTCCCAAGGCAAAGGTTGATCTTCTGGGTCAGGTTTCTCTTGAACCCCACTCTCCACTCCAGGCAGCAGGGGAGGGCAGCACTCCCGGTCTTGGGGCCAGGTCAGAGGTGGGATGGCTCGTTCAGGGGGGCTGAACAAGTCAGATACAACTAAGATACAACTTCCTGTAGAAGCACCTTGCTGAACCTGGTCCTTAAATAGCAGAAATCAATGGCTCTTACACAGGTACCAACATTCAGCATGGCCTTATATGATTTCCTAGAGGTTTGCATCTTTGGACAACTAGAAGAAGAAATGACTTCTTTTCACTAGCAGATGTCACAATTGATATCCTACTGCTGCCTACTCCAAAGTCTTACAGTATTCTTTTGGTTGCTAATGATCCACTACAAGTATTTAAAACATTCTTGAATACCCCACGGCTGTGAAATTATTTTTCTCACCGCTCATAGGGCAGCTGATATTAAATCCATATAAAGAACTATCACACTTTTTACTAAGTGTAAAAGGGAAAAATATTACCATTCATTTGTGTTACACTTCCTTTCTAACTATCTTCACTTAATAAGGTGTTTTCTTGCAACACGGTGTGTTATATATTGTGTGCTTTATAAACCATCTCCTGGGAAAAATAACCAAGGAAACACAATTTTTTGGAACCATCTCCTTTTATTAAGAATAATGAAAAGGAAACAAGAGTCATTCCAGCAGTCCAACATCCTTCTGCACTTTCTTATTGGTCTTTTTACGATACCCGTGTCCCTCAGCACACAACCTGAGCCGCCTGAATTTGTTTGTGTATTTACATTTGTCCTTTTAGTTACTGTGTGTGGATCACTCTGGAGGTGACGCATAATGGACGTGTAGTGCATCTAACACCTATGTCCACACACAGAGAATGGAAATCCATCAAAAATACTGGACAGGATAATCACAGCAGCGAGGTCTGGTTTTGTTGCCAAGTTTTAAGGCTTGGATTATTTTCCCTGCTCTGTACATCACGCCCCCCTGCCCCTGGATTCACGGCATAACAAGGAGCCTGCTCTCTCTGCAGCAGGCACTGCTTGGGTGATTGGAATCAATCACAGGAATAGATCCCAAGTGCCCACTCCCACACCTTCTCCCAGTGGGTTTTGTACCTCCATTATTTCGTTTTGGCACCTCCCAGGACTGCTGATGGCCCCTCTCTGAGTCGTGTGTGATGCAGCCCCAAGCTGGAGGAACACTCTTCCCTCTGGGTCTGTCCTCACGGCACCAGGGGCTGTGTCAGTGCTCATGGAACTCCAGCTGCCACCAGCAGATCCCATTTCAAGCCTTTGGGTCCCTGTCTAAAGCTGTAATTTATACCCTTGGCAGGTACTCAGGCTTGTTTTTAAAGCATCAGTCATTCCTGAGTAGTCACAGACGATTCAGGCTCCCTCTGTAGGTTCTTCTGCCAGATATTGATCTTGGGGACATTAATTATCAATTACAAAAGGTTTATTTCTGGCAACATTCATGACTAAAAGATCTGCATATTTATTTTGCTGAGTGATTTATTGATGCATCATTACATGTTTCATGGAAAACTGCATTTTATAGATGGTGGTGGGGAGAAAAGCCTCCAAAAACTCCACTTTAATTAGAAAAGAGCACTCAGAGAGAAAGAGCATGATATTTCTTTGGTTTGCTTCAAACACAGAGACTGAAAATACCTTTCAGATCCCCCCTGCCCACCAGGGAACTGTTAAAGCACTTACAGCATAAATCACCACACTGGTTGCAAAACCTGCAGTGTTGCAGGTGCTCCACATCCCAGTTTGCATTAATGGAAGGACTAAAGAGCCTGCCATAGGCTGGGACACTCATTGCTGAGGAATGGCTTGGAAGGTGCAATGCTCTCGACAAGGCGGCAGCTGGAGTCATCAAACAGATCCTGACATTCCCTAAAAGCTGTCACACTAATGATCCATGAGAGGGAAAACTGATTCTGGGTTAAGGTGAGAAGATGATTTCTAATTCCTCTTTTTTTTTTCAGTATAAATGTGTCAAAGCTCGTATTGCTTTTGTATATTTGGTGACAAAGGGTGTCAGTAGCCAAAGGCCTGACCCTTGTCCCCTTGTCCAGTGTAGTGCAGTGCCAGGGGCAAGGAATGTCTTCCATTGCCCGTAAACACCACTTTTGCTAACAGCTTCATCATATTTTCTAGCACAGAGCTCTGCCCACTGCTCTGGTGCCTTGGAGTGGTCACCTAGGACAGAGGCTTGACCAGATTAAGGGAATAAAAGTGGGTATTTATTAAAGGCCTTCAATAGATACACCTTGGGCAGTGTAAAATCCTCCCAGAGGTTACACCCAAGCTGGACGATGGTCACGAGTTTTTCAGACAGTTATAAGTTTGGTCCATTTCCATATCAGGGGTTAATCCTCCAGTTACAACTTCAGGTAATGAAGTCACATTCTTCCAGTTTGTTCCCCCCAAATTCACTTTTGTTTATACTTTTCTAGGCCTGAAGCACAGGGTGTTCTAGGACCTCAGGCCCAGAGGAATTGCTTTTCCTGACCAAAGTGTGAAGACAGTTAACTCCAACTCTGTATGGAGTTGAGAGTTATACACTAATGCAGTACAGGAGCTGAAAAATATAAAAGCTAAAATCCTAAGGCATCAGCACCATCCCATGTCCACTCTCTGTGCTTCTCCACACTGACTATTAAACATATCTGTGGTAACAGGCCTTCAAATGATATAAGAAAAAACCCCCCAGAGTTATCAAAATCCAAATAACTGTAATGCAGTAGATGCAGCAATTCCTCAGTGTCCATTCTTCTTATTTGCATCATTAATTGTTGTCTGATTAAAAGTCATTATGAGGCTGGAAACAAGTTAAAACAGAAAAACAAAACCTGGTGTGGTAGGAGAGATAGGCCTTTATAAATCACACTGAAAGCTTAAACAGATTCCAATCTGCAAACCAGAAATAATTCCACTCTATAAATAGAGAGAAATGATGATGCCTAAACATAGACCTTCCACAGTTCAAAAGGTTAACACAGAGAAATCAATGGAGTCCTGCAAACTGCGCAAGGAAAAGGCTGGGAATTCACAGTATGCTCAGCTGCCATGGAAGTTTGAGCTTTGGAGTTCAGGTATTTTCCTCTGTGTCCCTGAAGAACCTGTCTGGAGGTCTGGAGAGGAGCACTGCTCGTTTAATGGAGTCCTGGGTTACTGTTTGTGCTCCTGCAGCTGTCACAGAGCACTGGTGGCTTTTTCCAGCACACAGCTTTGCCTCAAAATTGGACCTTGAGATGGAATTCTCAGTTGTCCTCTTTTCTCAGGCAGTGAGCAAGAGGACAAGAGGAAATGGCCTCAAGCTGCACCAGGGGAGGTTCAGGTTAGACATCAGGGAGAATTTCTTCACTGAAAAGGTGGTTAAACATTGGAAGGGGCTGCCCAAGGAGCTTTTGGAGTCACCATCCTTGGAAGTATTCAAAAAACAACTGGCTCTGGCACTTAGTGGCATGGTCTGGTGGGCAATGTTGTGATGAGTTAAAGCTTGATGATCTCAGAGGTCTTTTTCCAGCCTAAATGACTCCGTGATTTTGTGATTCTGGATGGAAAGTAAATATAGTTTTAGGGACAGCATATTAATGTAAATAGATATGCAGAGCCATCAAAAGGTTAATAATCCCAGTACAAAAATTCTTAGACAAACTGTTCTGCAGTTGAGCTGTTAGCAGAGCTATTAAATTTAATTGCAGTATAATTACATAGCCATACACCTCGCTGGTACCCAGCTATCCACAGGCACAGCGCAGGTCTAACCACTGCACACAGGGCTTTGCCTCAGGTGCTACAAGCATCCTCCTGCAGCCAGGTGTGCTGCTGCCTGCCCAGCCACAGGCACGCCCAGAGTGCACTGCTGATGCCTTTTGGGCTACCCAAAAACAGAGGCCAGACAACATTAAGGGAATAAAAAGCAGGTATATTTATTGAAGGGCCTTCAGGTACATTTCAGGCAGACAAAGCCCCCCAGGGGCTACACCCAAAAATGGACAAAGGGTCATGGGTTTCCACACTTTATCACTTTGGTCCATTTGCAGATTGGGGGTTCATCTTCCAATTACAGCTTCAGCTAATGAAGTCATTTACCCCAAGTTTGCTGCCCTCAACTCACTTTAGTTTCCATCTCTCAGGCCTGAGGCAGTGAGGTGTCCTTGACTGCCAGGCCTGGAGAGGAATTGTTGTGTCTGCCCAAAATGGGGAAGCAGCAGCTCCCACTGTGTGTGGAGTTCAGAGTTCTACACTAAAGAATTGCAGCATTACAAATATATGAAATATATAAAAGCTAAAATCCTAGGGCATCACTGTGAGGTTCAGTGCCAATACAGAGGGTCAAGCTGCTTTGCAGAGCAGGGATAAGGAGCAAGATAAGCTGTGATGCTGTTAGGAAAGCTAACACACCTTTCAGGCTTTGTGGGATTAGGGCCAAAGCAAACAGCAGATCTCGCCCTCCTGGACCCATCAGATATTCTTGCCTTTTCCTGAGGGAAGCTGCTGCCTCCTGAATCACTCTCATCCCTAAGGCAGCGAGCCCAGAAATGTGGTTTTGTGCATCCTCGTGTGTCCCGAGGATTGATTTCATGCTCAATGCTCCACGTGTCCTTACAGAGCAGGAGATATTTTGTGAGGGAGCTGCCCCAGGAGCTCCGCAGCAGCTTTTGGGAGGTGCCAGCACTGCAGAGCAGGGAAGTGCCTGCTGTGACCCTGGATCTCTTACAGAGAGCACAGCAGGTCAGACTCTCAGGCTCCCTCTGGGCTTGCATTTTACGGTTTTAAACAAACAATTACATGTAAATAAAGGAAATGGCTGGAAGGAGCTACTTTGCTAGGAACTCACTGAGCTCATCAATTTTAGAGTGTGAATGCCTGTGGAATTTGTGCTGAGCTCCCCTTTCCTCGGGGGAGCTGCCAGGAGAACTTCTGCTCCTGCATTAAGTGGGAGCAGAGGATTTGCCTGATCCCCTGTGATCACCCAGTGCATTTTCTTTGCCTCCTGCCTCTCACAGTGGCCAGTCTGTGATGAGTCAGTGGAAAATGACCTCCACCCCCAAGCCGTTTTTCACTGGATTAATTGTGCAATGCTTTGAAAGAAATTACTTCGTGATCCCTGTGGGAATCCACAGAAGCCTTGAAAAGCTGATGTCTTTTCCTTTGGTACAGGTTAAGACAGGTACAGCAAACCCCACTGGTATCTCAGAACGTCCTTTGGGTTTCTGTATCTTTGGCATCTGGATTATTTTGCCACCAGGACCCACTGCTAGCTGCAAGAGTTGTTAGTAGCCATTAAATTCTTCCCCACTTTTGCAGTCCCCCAGCAATTGCATTTGATCCTGAAGTGAAAGGATAAAACACTGCTGAGTACTACATGCCATGCTGGGAACTCAATCGCTCCTTGGTCAATCTGACACGAGTCAAACAAACGAAAACCTGAAGAAAATAAAGTGAAAATTAAAACTCAGGCCATGGGTGTGCCCGCAGTGGGCAAGGACAAAGCAATGTGCAGCTACAAAAGGAAATGAGAGAGGGCTAGGTTTTCTCCGTGCTGTTTGTTTGAATAAGCCCCTACTACAAGGATATTGTGGAGTGGAGCTTTCATTCCAAAAGGCGTTTGTGAGAGTGTCAAAACCATGATACCAGGGGTTTGGGGAGGAAATGAGGGGTTCCCTGCTGCAAGGTAATGGGATTGACAGAATGGGATTGGGGGTGAGTCAGAGCTGGGGGAAGGTTCCTGCTGCCTGTGCAGGGCACTCAGCCAGAGGCAGGATTGCAGAATTTAATTTGGGGTGTCCACACTCTCCGGTCTGGACCAACAACTGGAAGTTCAGGTTTTCTCCATTTTGGTCCCAGAAATCACCTAACATGATGGTTTTTCCCTTTCTATCCTACAGGCTAATTTCCTGATCTCAGAGGATTCCTTTTTCCCTTTGGCCACCCTATCTTTAAGCTTAATAACAGCGGTGACTGCAGCAGCTTTTCTCCCCAGTGCCTGCTCAGTCTGAGAAACCCCTTTGCAGCCTGAATCCCAATCCAAGCTCCTCACCTGTGGCACGTGGAAATATTCACCTTCCTTGTGTCTCAAAGATTTAAAATACCTTAAACTGATAATTTGCAGCTGATTATCCTTGATGTAACTCTCTGGCTACCCATCCCAAAATTGTGTGTCTGGAAGCAAATCTGATCTTTTTTTTTTTTCCCCCTACCAGTGCTCAGGAGAGTTTCATGTCAGCTACAAATTTGCTAGATTTTAAACATCTTGCAAAGCCGTGTCTTCAATTTGGTTGGCAATATCAGCTCTGCTCTATAAGAGCTCTTCATGCAGCCCAGCGTTCCACAAAGGGGATCAGGAGAGTTATGGACAGGGAGAGCTCGTGTGATCTGGATATTTTATGTAAATGTGGAGCCTGCAGGCACCTGGCTTCACAAAAGCAATTAGGATCCTACGTGTGGTGGACTTTATTACACACATAAGCTCCTGTCTGCTGCAAATACGTGGGGAAATGTTCCGTATTCCTGTGTTTATTCATCATTAGTGTCTGTGTGTGTTTATTTTGTGTTGGGATCTGAAGACCATGAAGAGCATGAGCAGGCAGGTGCACAGAGGTTTTGTCAACACTCCCCTTGCACACACAGGAGTATTATGATTAATACTTAATATTTATGTGTGCATGTCATGGGAAGCTCTGTGCCACGAGTTGGGATGATTGCAAAGGCTGTCCACATTGTCCATAACCATGCCCAACTACCTGCAGACCTAATGAGATGGTTATAAATCCTTCAAACCTCTGCTTTTTCCAGGGCAGGGATGAAGATCTCCTGTGCTGCCTGCATCTGTACAGGATTTCTGTGCTGCATGTTATCAACAGGGGTGAGGGAAGAGCTGAGAGCCAACATGCACACGTGGTGTATGCTTGTACACACGTCCTGAGTCACAAACACAACTCGGTTCTTTTTGGAAACACTACCTCAGTCTTGAAAAATAGGAAACAAGACAACTTTGGAGAGAGCACAGGAATGAGCCCAAAAGATTGATCCTACCCAAAACCTACAAAAGCAGTGTACAGCCCTCCGCAGCAGAGTGTGGGAGGAGGTGGCACCAGAGAAGGGGCAGAGATTTATCACTTAAGCCAATTTTTTTCAAACACTTGTTCTTTCAGGTGTTACAGCACTTAGATATGAATCTGCCCCTGGGATCCTGATGATTTTTCAGTGCACAGAAGCACCACACCTATAAGCATTACCCCAATTCTTTGTTGTGTGCAGGGAGATTTAAGACACAGGTCTTTGGGGAAGCCAGAAACATATGGTGATCATATTAATGGTGATCTCCTACTGAGAACCTGCACCTCCTGGGCAATGTGGTGTTGTTCTACAATATTCACTGTGTGATACAGACTGAAGAGTCAAAAATCTGTTTATCATGCGGGTGTACACTTGATGTGCTGGGAATATAGATCCTTCTGCAGCCATCTCTGGGTGTTTCTGGGCTGCTCAAGAACACTGTGCTACAGAGGAAAGGAAAACATCTTCCCTCTCTCCATGAGGACTGACAATGCTGTGAGAAAATGCTGGAGAATCCGGAGCCCACAGTGTGCCTGTGCTGATGGGAATGGAAATCGGTGACTTCTTTTGTCACCAATATTTCCTCTGGTCCTGCATAAATGATTGGTCAGAGAAGGGACTTTGATTACTGCCAGCCTGCTGGAAGGCTTTCAGCTGAGCCAGGTACTCGAGCCAAGCAGGATTTATCAGGTATGAACACTTTGTTCTGTGGTACAACACCCAGCCATTCGTGACTGGGTTTGGAGGCAAACAAAGACCCAAATAATAATAATAACCTCTGTCGATGGCAAATGCACTGAACAACAAAGGGTGAAAATCAGCTTTGTGTTGTAATTGACAGCCCTGCCCTTCGTCTGCCCCTTCCTTCTCCCTCTTTCCCTCACTCCAGCTGTCCGTGGATGGATTAGGAGCACAATAAACCCCGTGCAGCCAGCAATGAGCAGAGCAAGCAGGGGTTTGTAGAGGAGTGGTGCTGCTTTACACGAGCAGAGCACTCACTGGAACTTACTCTGGATTTACTCACCAGCTCCATGCTGCAGGAAGGACTGGCCACACACGTCGGCAGCAGTGATGGCTTTACAAAACATCAACAGTTGTATTGGAATTGCTGATAAATTGA
Organism: Cyanoderma ruficeps; assembly: GCA_008694505.1. NCBI lineage: Eukaryota > Metazoa > Chordata > Aves > Passeriformes > Timaliidae > Cyanoderma > Cyanoderma ruficeps. The sequence continues at coordinate 6,445,365 of VZDJ01000051.1, forward strand.
TCACAGTGTCAATTTTGATGTTGGGTACTTGTCTCCTTTTATGTTTAAAGCCCAGCAGAGGATGAGGGTAGATAACAGAGAGAGACTTGGGATAAATAAACAATTGTCTAGAAATGGAACTGAAGAGGTGAACTCAACCCTATTATTTACTTGCCTTTTTTTTTTTTTTTTTTTTT